>JAHVAK010000361.1:1200000-1519797 GCA_019845155.1 Luehdorfia chinensis | reverse complement strand
GCTCTCCCTCAACAGCGTTCACAAGTAAACCAATACCACCTCCGGGAGCCGCCACCAGATACCCTCCACCACTACAACACTACCACTATACACGTGTTTCACCTCAAAACGAGGCATTGTCAAGTCATATTGACTCTACCACAGTCAGCCGACGAGTGACTGTCGTAGAGTCAATATCACTTGAAGCAAAGTTTTTCCTGATTCCAATAACTATTCATTCTATTGGATGCCTATGAATCCAAAAAGGCCGTACGTAGTCGTTGCATCAGAAGTAAAACGTTCACCTGATGGTAAGTGCAACTTCTGCTCATAAACAATGTTGTATCGCCCAAATATTCTGGGTACCATCACCACACTGCAACCCTTCACCCTGGGCAGTTCCTAAGTCTCACATGGCCAGTAATTACACTAGCTATCAATGCTCTTGAAACCGAAACACATACACATGCTTCACGGCAGAATAACTGACTCTGGTGTGGTACATACCTAGACGGACTCCTGCATAGGAATCAGTGTGATTGGTCTGGTATCAGGGTTTTTGTTTGATGTCTGTCGTTGCTTCGAATCGGATCGAAACTCATTACCTTAATTTTCGTAGTAGGCTCTGAACTGTAACGTCTCTTCAAATTAGTTTCAACTACAGATTACATAAATCACTAGCTGCAGTCCGCGTGGATTTTGGTTTTTTTAAAAACACCGTGGTAACTGTTCGATTTATCTGAATAAAAGTCATAGGACTTTTATTCCATCTCCAGGACGCAAGCTATCTATGTGCCGAATTTCGTCATTATCGGTTAAACAGTTGAGCGGTGAAAAGGTAACATACAGACAAGGGACAACGAGATTTACATTCGCATTTATAATATTGGTATAATTATCTACGCAGGTATTACAGTGCCGCAAGTTTTGATTATAATTTTATTACTCTAAATAGTTCAAATAAGGTGGACATAAAGTAAGTAATCTTAAAACCCCTTTTTGTCGCTCATTATAGTTTTCTTCCTTCATTCACAGTCGATCATTTCGGTGATGTAATTGCTGTTAACCTTTTTGGCTTTTACAGCTTCATCGGATACTATATTCACAGTATCGAGCCTACATAGACTTGAATACCTAACTGAAACCCGTCCCATTTCAAGTTAAATTATTAGCGAATAACCATGGTAGCTCGACGACTTAAGAACTGATGTATCAGGGTGACGGGCGCAGCATAGTGTCACGCATAAATGTTCTGGGTGACACAGCATTTGTTATAGGAAATTTCATAGTACGCGAGTGACACGTGCCGGTACCTATACAATTGGTCTGCAATTTGAATGTAATGTGAAGTAGTAGAAATGTGAAGGAGAACATGGTGAGGAAATCTACATGTCTGATGAATGAAAATATTTCGAGCTTCATCATTTCAGATTGTCACTAGTTCACTGCATAACATTGACCTCCCCTATAGATTGCCGCAAGTTCTAATTTTGGGGGATTTCGCCTTAGTTGCCACGCTTGGCAGGCGGGTTGTCAACCGGAGTGTTTATTTATTCAGATGTTCCAGGAAGATGCTGCTGCCCATCTTCTGGTTTTAATATTCCCGTTCGTTGCCTTTTACGACACCCACGGTATGAGATGGGGTGGTAGACATGAAGCTCCAACCCTCATTAGAACGGCGTGACGGACTCTTCCCAGCTCTAAAAACGTCTCAAAAATAAGAGAAGGTGACAGATATTTATAGGTTTTAGCAGTAGGACATTTATAGGCTGATACTTTTAATTTTTTATTACAATGGTGACATACATACATACATACATACAGTCACGCCTCTTTCCCATAGGGGTAGGCAGAGACCACATCTTCCCACTTGCTACGATCCTGACACACATCTTTAGCTTCTTCTACTTTCATTAGCGTTTTCACACACGCTCGTCGGTTGCGGGTACTTCTAATGTGACCTTTCCTCAAAAGTTCACCGATCTGATTGTGATACGTACGCCTAGGTGTCGACCTTACCGGCTTTTCCATTCACACTTGCCTCATAAATCTGTTTCGTCAATCTCTCCTTTCATTCATCCTCTCTACGTGTCCAAACCATCTAAGCATGCCTTTCTCTATCTTTTTCACTACATCCTTAACCCACACAGCAAACGTTCCCTTATCACGCTGTTTCTCACTTTGTCAATCAAAGTTACTCCAGCTATACTTCTCAAACTTCTCATTTCCACAGCGTTAATCCTATTTTCATGCTTCTTCTGCCAGACCCAGCATTCACTATCATACATAAGTGTGGGGACCAGAACTCCCCTATGTACAGCCAGTCGTGCCTTTTTAGATACGTTCTGGCTACACATAAAGTTATGCAGAGCCCCATTTACTTGATTTCCTGCTAATACTCTTTTCTCAATAACACAATGGTGACAAACCTTATATTTTATGTAAACGTAGGAATCAAGACGTTTAATACTAGAAGCACTCCGATCTTTATTATTTTCCTACCTACTTTACACGTATTTAAATGATAACGTAGAAAGGTCTTTTGTTGTGCAGCTCGTGTTGATCGTAAATAACGCTTGGAAAGTGACGTACCGCATAGTAATGTTTGTCTTTGACAGTTCCACGTTTGTTCTCTATAAAGCTTACAAGCTCACGGTGTTAAGTCTGTGTACCTTTCCTCTCTATTCTATCTGGCGAATTTTATGTCTGACTATCTGTGCCCCGCAGTTTCACCCGCGTAAGCCGACCCGATCAATGATGTACTTACCAAGGTTAATCGTATTTTGGGAGTTATAATTTTTTTTTTGCGCGGACTCCTCATTATGGATATAAAATTAAAGTAGCCTAAGTTACCCACTATAATATCAGCTATCTGTCAGTGAGAGACCCGTCGAAGTCGGTCCAGCCGTTCGGAGATTAACCGTAACAAACAGACAGGCAGACAGACAGACAAACAAAAATTTAATTGTTTTTTTTTCCTTATAAGTACCGTTTATGCCTTCATAAGCATTGAGTAAAAAGCTGCTATTTTGTTATTACAAACAGACACTTCAATTTTATTTGTGTAATAGGTTGGGGAAAAATTTCCTTCGGATTTATACGAAAACTCAAGACATTTTTTTTCAAAGTTTATTTACATTTAATAACAGTATATAAGTGTCATTTTGTTCCATGACTTTTTGCCATTTTGATGGTAGTGACATGGTCCCGTTGCTGTAGAACCTTTGGGACTTCTGAACAAAACAACGCGACTAGTAGGTTCGGCAGTCCACTCTATAAGTTAACCTGACACTACCTAAAGAATTCTGTCAGGGCTATATGGCGGATGCATTATCACCTCCTAGGTTCTCTTAATTTTTGCTGAGTGGCTAAATATGCTTGTAGTCTAGCGGTGGCGTGACGAAAGACCACACCCTTTCTACCGATCAATTCCGGCCAGCTTTCTCTCAACTTCTTGCTTTACTCTCATCATTTGTTGGCAGTAGAGATTCGGATTGATGGTTCTGCCCGGCGGTAAAATCTCATAATGAAACATGCCCTTCCAATCCCACTATACACGCAGCATTACCTTATTGTGAGTTAACCCGGGTTTTGGCACACGGCTGGCGTAGCATTATTTCCTTTTTTGTAATGAAATTTTGAAATGTGTCCAATATTCCCATTACATTCCCTCATTTTGAAAGAAAGAAAAACAAATGAATCATAGCTGGAAACAACATTTTACTAATTTGTTTCTTTTTTGAAATGTAATCTTTTTAATGTCATCAAAACCAGCCAGATACAAATAGTACAACCAAAGAGATTTTATAGCAAGTTTATTCATACTATATGCGAAAAGACTTTTTCCCCGACCTGATATATAGATTTTTCGAACCAGTGCAGTTTATTTGTAGTAGTAGTTCATACATACATAGTTTTTATAGCAAGTTTATTCATACTATATGCGAAAAGACTTTTTCCCCGACCTGATATATAGATTTTTCGAACCAGTGCAGTTTTATTTGTAGTAGTAGTTCATACATAATAGTTTTAAACAAGCCCGAGACATTGCAATAGGTGCAGCTAAGAAAAAGTTTCTTCAACTATCGCTGTCTTTTGTAATTGGCCTACCTTAACCTACTTCTTTCCTACCGAGGTATTCGTAAGAGGCGACTAAGGCATGCAACGCTGTCACTGTCCACATACAACATCCGTAGCCCACTTTTCGCCCTCTCAGGAAACGATACGTGACGGGTAGCGAACCACGTCGCCGCCTTTTTGGTACGAGTCAAAAAATTCTTAATCTCCATTGCGTTTCTACGAGCAGTATAATGATTGACGACCGCGTGGCCTAGTGGTCAGAGTACCTGACTTCTACGCCGTAGGTGTTCCGCACAAATGTTGGCTCCGCCTGGGTTCGATTCCCAGCCGGAGCCAACATTTGTGCTAAAACACAAATTGTTGGTTTTCGGGTCTGGTTGTGTTGTGATTGTCCCCGTGTTTCTGACACTGCATCCTAGCCTGCCTCCGATCTTATCGCATCAGCGTTACATCGGGCGCGGGTAGGTTGGGACGAGTGAGTGCCTCTGTGTATACGCGTACACTTGTGGCACTATAATATCTCCTGCGCAGTTGATGGCTCTCGACAGTATTCGGAAGTTGTCGCCGTGGTCGAAATCGGTTATGAGAACATCACATCAATATTCATGTTCTGGTATGACTCTGCGCGAATAAAGGCTATCCGTACAATACCTTAGTCGGCTTTTACGTCACCGCGGTAGGAAAGTAGTGCTACTCTGCCGGACACTTATCGGGAAAACTAAAATTTATTAGTTTCAATTAAATGTAAGGCATCTAAACGAGTAAAAACTTAATTAAGTAAATCTGTAAGAAAAGTACAAGGCGTCGAATATACCACGAGAAATTAAAAAGAATATAACACTGAAGCTTAACCTAAGCCAAGCGCAACGAATTTGCATATTCGTATTGAATTCGGAAAACGTAGCCAACAGCTTGCGCGTCTGCCAACTGGGCTGTTCTTGTGGGACGTATGCCGAATGTGGTACCATCCGGTCCGTTCCTATTTCGCATTGCCGTAAATGTTCGTGTGAAATTATACGTTCAATTTCTTGTTTGTATATTTTATTCCATGGCTTAAACAACAAGTCATTTATGCCGTGTGGTGGCGGCTCGTGAAAAGAATACTACCACTCCATCTCATCCAATGGATCTCGTAAAAGGCGAGTAAGGAATTAAACTGCACTGTGCACCCAACAGCGCATGGTGGCGATGGGCTCACCACCTGTCACACCAAGTGCATTATATTGTTTGGGTGAAACGTGGATTGAGCAGTCATCTGTTTTTGCAGTGAGTGCCCAGTCTCTGACTACCCCTTATGGGATACAGTCGTGATCTTATGTATGTCATTTATGGAAGTTTTTTTTATGGAATAGGGGGCAAACGAGCAAGTGGCTCACCTGATGGTAAGCGATCACCGCCGCCCATGAACATCTACAATACCAGAGGAATGGCAGATGCGTTGCCGTCCTTTGAGAAACGAATAGGCTCTAAGTAATTTATTTAATGCAATGGTGGCGGCTTAAGATAATCTACCACCCCATCTCATCCCGTGGGTATCGTGAAAGTCGACAGAGGGAAAATCAAAACCAGAAGATGGGCAGCATCTTCCTGAAACATCTGAGTAAGTAAACTGCATTCTTATTCAGATGGCAACCAGTCAGAACTTTTTGACATTCTATGGCGACCGCCTATGTTCAGCAGTTGTCTAATTATAACCTGAAATGATGATGATATTGATGATCTATTATATAACGGTAACCTCGACTTCTTTAAAAGTTAAAAAAAAATCGAAGTAAAAAAATATATTACTGGTGATAGGATTCTTATACAGGACCTACCTAGACGTAGGCATTTACTCTGCCGCGAAACTGTAGTGTAGCGTGAAACTGGGAACATGATTTGAAAGGCACTTATAGCTAGTGTAATTACTGGGCATTATATACTTAAGAACTAACGACGGCACACTGAAATGTAGTGTAGTATGTCTAGCATGTAGTACAGCACAAAGCATTTGTTATGGGCTGAAATTTCACTTACCACCAGTTGTAGTCTTCTCTAAACCTACCTACTCCTTCATTAAAAAAAATATTATTCGTTACTCCACATTGCCATCGGTTATGTTTAACAAGAATGCCATTCCACTTCTTCCACATGTAAAAATCTCGGGATGCATGTTGATAGCTGTTTTACATGGAGCAAGCAGATTTAGGAGGTAAGCCGCAAAACCATTGCAACCTTACGATCTTTTTATCGTTGGAAAAGTTTCCTTCCAACCACAACCAAGGTTTCGCTTGTCCAAACTATAATTCTGCCTATTATCGACTATGCTGATGTGTGTTGCCCTGATTTCTCTCAACAAGAACTTAACACATTGGATCGTGTCCTCAGTAACTGTATCAGATACATTTATGGTCTCCGTAAGTTTGATCATTAGCATTCCGCCACTGTTCGCTTTTCGTGGAATTCCCGCGACTCTCTGGTGTTCATGGGCGGCGGCGATCACTTAACATCAGGTGAGCTGATTGCTCGTTTGCCCACTTTTCTATTAAAATAAAAACAGTTTAAATACTATTTTGTTCTGTTTGATCAGAGACTATAATGTGTTTGGCATTGGCAGTATGAACGTAAACAAAGTACAGACTATTATTTGATTTACATTGCCACTATGAACGTAAACAATGAAATGTTTTATTTTATCTAATTGTATGTATATGTAGCACATATTATATATAAATTTTAGATTCCTCGCTTCTCTTCCATACAAACTTTGACTCTGTGAAATCTTGAAGAAAAGTAAGTTACTTTGCTAAGATCCGCATGCAAGTAACTTACTTTTCTTCATTATAATGGATTTCCGCAAAGTAACGCCTGATTCTATTAACTCTGTCAAATCTGTGATGTGAGACTCCTTCCTGTGAGTGAGTGTGCGACTCCTTCCTGTGAACAATACGTCTGAAAAGGGATACAAAGTTTTCTCTACACGTATTAATATATCATCATCATCATTTCAGCCTATCACTAGTCCACTGCTGAACATAGCCTTCCCCCATAGATTGCCACAAAAGTTTGTAGCTCTCATTTTGGGGGGATTTTGCTATTGTTGCTACGCTTGGCAGGCGGGTTGGCAACCGCAGTTCATTTATACAGATGTTCCGGGAAGATACCGCTGCTCATCTTCTGGTTAGAGTTTTCCCTCTGACGACTTTTACGACACTCACGAGATGAGATGGGGTTGTAGATTCTCTTACTGGGTATATGAGACTTAAAAACTGATGGCTCAGGATGACTGAAGAACTTCAATATAAATCGGCGGCGTCGTGTAGCGGGTCGTGTACTTCCCTTGAATATCGTCGAGGAGGGTGATGTATGCCACATGCGTCATACTTGTGAACAACTGCTGTTGATGGAGGCTGGTCTGCTCGAGTTTGAAATGCATTTATTCATTTGTTATTGAATCTTGTCTAACTTTTTTCCATGGAGCGTGCATTGGTTTTCTTTGAGACTGTTCTTTGTATATTTATAATGTAGTTTTGACTGAGATAAAAAAATAACTAAAAAGAAGATACCTAAGGAGTTTCTTTCGCCTGTTTTTTCTTTGTCAGAGGAACCTCATTACGAAACGGTGGTACTTGTAGATATTAAAAAAGTAACGTTCGACTAACCAAATTTATATTTCTTACGTTGGAGAGCTTACGTGGCGGCTCGTTAAAAGAATACTACCACTCCATCTCATACAATGAATCTCGTAAAAGGCGAGTAAGGAATTAAACTGCACTGTGCACCCAACAGCGCATGGTGGCGATGGGCTCACCACCTATCACACCAAGTGCATTATATTGTTTTGGTGAAACGTGGATTGTGGCAGTCATCTGTTTTTGCAGTGAGTGCCCAGTCTCTGACTACTCCTCATGGGATACAGTCGTGATCTTATGTATGTATGTATGTACGTTGGAGAGTAAATCATTTTCATTTCATTTCAATCAAGTACCTGTTTCGACAAAAGTGAATATTGCTCAATCATCAAATAGAGATAAACTATTGAAAGGGTTAACCCCCTCATTGAATTTACCTCCAATCTCGTTCGGACATTAAACAAACTAATCAAAATGGTACCAGTACGGTGGCACTACGCGACACAACTGCGTTTACCTAAACTAAATGAGTCACGGAGATGCGTCACCGACCGGCCGAGCGCTCTCAGATGGAAAATAAACATAACATAGAGACGTAGGGCTGCCACAATACAACAGAACTAATTAAATGATTAAAGGTCTAAATATGTGTAGCGAAATCTAGGTCGCCACATGAGAAGCTTAAGAAATGTTTCATACAGACCATAATCGCGCTGTGAAAGTTTTCTGAGATTGCGAACTATATATACAACATCTAAATATTAGTAGGAGGAGACGTCCTCCCCAGATCAGACCATTTGATCTGGCGGGTAGCTACCCTTTTCATTGGCAATATCATCCGCCAAATATAACGTCGTCGTCGTCGTCGTCGTCGTCGTCGTCGTCGTCGTCGTCGTCGTCGTCGTCGTCGTCGTCGTCGTCGTCGTCGTCGTCGTCGTCGTCGTCGTCGTAGTCGTTTCAGCCTATCCCAAGTCCACTGCTGAACATAGGCCTCCCCCATAGATAGCCACAAAAGTTTGTAGCTCTCATATTGGACGGATTTTGCCATAGTTGCCACGCTTGGCAGGCGGGTTGGCAACCGCAGTTTATTTATTCAGATGTTCCAGGAAGATGCTGCTGCCCATCTCCAAATATATATATATCCAAATATATCTGCTAAATATATATAGAGCGTCAAAGGAGTTAGTACTATGCTTAAAGTGACTAAAAATAAAAGTATAAGCCATTTTCGATTGTTCAAATCCACCATTTTTTCATCATTTGAATCCACTATTGGAATATTATATTGTTTAACTAACAGCGGATACACGCAACATTACTGTTAATGGTAACTTGCGCGTCGTTTTTGACGTTTTCTGCGTAGTCCATTTACAACTGTCCTAATATCGCATTTTTTGCGTAGCTCGAGCGACTTTCTTTGTTTTTTTCTTCTTTTCAAAACGATGCCTCTCAGTAGGACTTCTCCTGTATCGTGGGTGCGTTTTACAGACACATATTTCACAACCGGACCCGAAAATCAATAATTTGTGTTTTTACACGAATGTTTGCTCCGGCTGGAATACGAAGCAAGGACCCGCGGCGCAGTGGTCAGGTACTCTGACCACAAGGCCACGCGGTCGTTGGTAATAAAATACTAAGTTTTTTTTATTTCTCTCTCACTATAATTCTCCTTTTGTGTTATGATGTGATGATGATGATGATGTGGTGATGTTCTCCTAGCCGATTTCGACCACGGCGACAACTTCTGAATCCGAATGTCGAGAGCCATCAACTGCGCAGGGGATATTATAGTGCCACAAGTGTACGCGCAAACACAGAGGCACTCACTCGTCCCAAATTACCCGCGCCCGATGTAACGCTGATGCGATAGGATCGAGGTAGGCTAGGATGCAGTGTCAGAAACACGGGGACAAACACAACACAACAAGACCCGAAAACAGACAATTTGTGTTTTAGTACAAATGTTGGCTCCGGCTGGGATTGGAACCCCGGACCCGCGGCGTAGAAGTCAGGTACTCTGACCACTAGGCGACGCGGTCGTCATATACTTTACAGTAGTCCTCCCATAATAGATCGTCTCTTTTCATTATCTTTATCAACCTATTAAAAAGACCACTGTTAGTATACATGAGGCCTTATAAAGAATGAAACAAAAACGATTTATTTACGACACAAAATATGCAGCTAAAATATTAAAATAAATGAACAAAATATAAAACAAAACTACAATTGAAAAGTAAATAAAACGCCTTAAAAATATTAAAATTTAAACTGAAATAATGGAAGCATCTATAGAGTATCATACAGGGAAAAGAAAAAAGGACTATTCTGAGGTATTTTTTTTATCTGTGCTGCAGCATTGCCACGAAGTTCTTACTAAGCGATGACTGCGGCTGTAATGCTATATATGTTTAGCCCAAGTAGTGGTCAACGCTGTCTTTAGTCTCAAGTAGTAGTCAACAATAAAAAAAAATTATTCGTTAGAAATGCACTAGTTGGCTCGAATAAATCAATGTCTCAGGACTGTATTACGTGGTTGTCTTTAGGGGAGGCCTACGTGCAGCAGAAGAGTTGAAAAAAAAGTAAAGTAACACCCTAAAAATGTCCCACTGCTGAGCACAGACAGAGAGACAGATCAGAAACACAGTAATGTTTGCACATTATTGCTTCACGGCAGAAACCTGACCCTGCGGTCGTACCCTGGACAGGAATCCATGCATATTAATCCTACCTCCTGTTAAAATGCAACAGGCGAGCGACTTATTTGTGATATCACTTACTTCCATAAGAAAATTACTGGACTGTGGTAAATTCCCGGAAAACATAGGACATTGCAAGTCACCTTCAAAAGCGAGCACCTATGATCAAACAAGCCAATCTTTCTTCGGAGTGAGAATTACGTCAAATTCTCCCGACATGGGCGAGCAAATAACTGCTAAAAGGCAAAAACACACACGCTAAAAGGCAACAACAAACTGATGATGATGCGTAGAATATGCAATCTTGGAGGATTTTATTTATCCTGTTGTTAGCACCCAGGCCAGTTATTCTGCCGTGAAGCAGTAGTGTGTAAACATTACTGTGTTTCGGTTTGAAGGGCACTGTGAGCTAGCGTAATCACTGGGCATATGAGACATACGAGGGGTGATCCAAAAGTAATGATAATCAGTTATTTCTAGTGCACACAAAAATACAAAAAAATTTCAGTCACTTACTCAGTTAACCACTAGTTCAGGGAAAAAAAATCATATAAATAGGCCACGATTCCCGGGAGCTACATTCATTTGAATACGGACTGTCAAGGAGTGAACATCAAAATGGAAAAACACGAAATCAGAGCTGTCATTAAATACCTCTGCTTGAAAAAAATGTCTACCAAAGACATACACAGCGACTTGGTGGAAACATTAGGGGACTCTTCTCCTCCATATTCCACAGTTGCACGCTGGGCTAAGGAGTTTAAGTTGGGAAGAACATCGACGGAAGACGAACACCGCGAAGGACGCCCATCGACGTCCCTCACTGAAGAAAATGTGAAAAAAGTTGAAGAAGTTGTATTGGAAGATCGAAGAGTGACTATCAGGCATGTAGCTGAGGTCACAGGGATCTCATATGGCAGCATTCAAAGAATCCTTGCGAACGAATTGCATATGAGAAAGGTCTCCGCGCGTTGGGTACCGAAAATGTTAAACGACGAGCAAAAGAAGAAACGAGTCGACATGTCAAGAGCAAATCTCGAAAAGTTCCAGGCAGACAAGGATAATTTTTTGTCACGTTTTGTGACCATGGACGAGACCTGGATCCACCATTTTGATCCTGAAACAAAACAACAATCGATGACATGGAAACGATCCGATGAACCGACGCCGAAGAAATTCAAAGTGTCAAGCTCAGCAGGGAAGGTTATGGCGTCTGTTTTTTGGGACGCTGAAGGAATAATCATGGTGGACTACTTGGAAAAGGGGGCCACTATTACAGGCTCCTACTATGCAGAACAAATAAGAAGATTGCGGGAGGCTATTAAGGAGAAAAGGCGAGGCAAACTGCGGGCTGGAGTGCTGTTCCATCAAGACAACGCACCGGTTCACAAAGCTGCAATTGCCATGGCTGCCATTCAGGAAGCGGGCTTTGAGCTGGTGGAACACCCCCCCTATTCACCAGATCTAGCCCCCAGCGACTTCTATCTCTTTCCACGACTCAAGGAACACCTCCGAGGCAAGAAATTTGACGATGATAGCGACGTGATGGCCGCGGTTGAGGACTTTTTTGAGAGTCAAGATAAAGATTTTTTTTCTAAGGGAATTTTAGGATTAGAAAAGAGATGGACTAAATGTATAGACTTGCTAGGAGACTATGTTGAGAAATAAATTTATTTATTTATTTTATTCATTGTGTTTATTATTGATTATCATTACTTTTGGATCACCCCTCGTAAGAACTTATTTCTCAGGTTGATGGGCACAGTGTGGTGTCACACAGAAATTTTCTGGGTGGCACAGCATTTGTTATAGGCAGACGTTGCACTTACCATCAGGTGAACGTTTTGCTCGTTTCATCGGGTTTATCCAATAAAAAAAAAATCCAGTCATACCAGTATTTATTGTAACGGAAAGGAAGAGATAAAAAACTCAGGTCACTGGCGCACTTTTAATACTATTACGAATTAAGCAATATTTAATGTAAATGTATTCTAAAAATGTAAGCTATGGGTAATTGCCAGAAGTTGTTCTTGATTTGAACCCTTTTTGATTGCCACGTGATTGCTACAAATTTACTGTACCCAGGTCTTTAAGTAAAAGCGCATTTTTTGCAAACTTATTCATAGTTTATGTAAGCACACAGATAATAGTTCTGCTCAAAAGATAAAAAGAAAAGTTAAGTTTCGTAACAATATACGTTTTTAATTTAATCTGCATTAGAATCCGAATCACGCTTTTAATCCAATTCCATTCTCTCCGACTGCCTGGCAATGACGTTTGAATGGAGTCCAATTTGTATTTTTTACGCTTGAAACGGAATCGAAGATTAAATATTCTTTATAAAAGAATGTCCTACAAACGTTCCTAAATTTCAATGCCTTGTAAATGATTTTATTCGCCTACTACAAAAGAAACAGCGCGACAATAATTATGTTACTTGTAATCGTTTCAAATCGCTTATAATTTTTAATGTGAATTTTTATATACGAGAAACATCTTACAATTTTATTTTCCATCAGAAAAATGAAGAATGGAATTTTATAATAAATGAAGTAAATAAAATTATGATAAATTGATGATATATGTGATTTTACATTTTGCAAGTACGAAAGAATAAATACCTATGTATGTATTTTATATAGGTTTTAATGCTTTCGATTTGATGTTCTCCTAGTCGATTACGACCACGGCGACAACTGCCGACTACCGTCGAGAGCCATCAACTGCGCAGGAGATATTATAGTGCCACAAGTGTACGCTCAAACACAGAGGCACTCACTCGTCCCAACCTACCCGCGCCCGATGTAACGCTGATGCGATAAGATCGGAGGCAGGCTAGGATGCAGTGTCAGAAACACGGGGGCAATCACAACACAACCAGACCCGAAAACCAACAATTTATGTTTTAGCACAAATGTTGGCTCCGGCTGGGATTCGAACCCAGGACCCACGGCTTAGAAGTCAGGTACTCTGACCACTAGGCCACGCGGTCGCGGGCGCTTTCGATGTAAAGCGATAATGATCTATCTCTACCCAGACTTTAACCTGTTATTTAAAAATTGTTATGAACCAACCATAGGCTGAAGCGTTTAAAAACTTCGTAAGAGGTAAGGAGATTACGAATAATGGTATTTAGCAAAGTAATTAACGTCGCACGTGCTACATCCGCTTTATTAATGCTTTACTGGGACATAAGTATCGACTAGACACGCTGCAGTATGTAAATGATGACAACCAGGATGACGACCATCCTTCTTCAGAATTCCAGCTCAAAAATGAACTGACTTCAATCTTATACCCAAATACTAGTAATAAGGTATTCCGTTTATTGGTAGAAAGATTCCCTTGCAGGAATCCCTCTAGGTAAGTACCACCACAGTGCCAGTTATTCTGCCGCGAAGCAGTAGTGTATAACCACTGCATTTCGCCTTGAAGGGCACTGTATAAGTATAATTTACAGGCGATATAATTATTTATTCCTTTTCTTACACTTTTTCCTCCGACATGGAGATTTTTTTTTATTGCATAAAGTGACAAAGTGGCCACAACAGTGTGTAGTTCATGATGGTAGGATTCCTATGCAGGAATCCGTCTAGGTAGGTACCACCCCAGGGCCAGTTATTCTGCCGTGAAGCAGTAGTGTGTAAACATTACTGTGTTTCGGTTGGAAGGGCACTGAGAGCTAGCGTAATCACTGGGCATATGGGACTTAAGAACTGATGTCTCAGGGTGACGGGCGCATTGTGGTGTCACACTGTTCTGGGTGACACAGCATTTGTTATGGGCAGACGTTGCACTTATCATCAGATTAACATTTTGCTCTTTCCATCACTTACATCAATTAAAAAAAAAGAATTAAGAGCCGATGTCATGGTAAAGAGCGCAGTGCCATGTTACGCAGCTGCTTTTGGGTGACACCGCAACTTTTATGGGCAGGCGTGGCACTTTCCATCGGGTAAACGACTTTCTTGTCTCGCCCCTTACCTACATTAAACAAGTTTTAAGGGGCGACACACCTGCATTTTAATTCTTTATCAGCTCTACCTACTTCGTCAAGGATATAAATATTATGTAACACAGGAATGGAACACAAGAGTCCTAGATTCGATTGCCAGTGCCGGCACAATTAAAATTATTAACTACATTTTAAGTGCTCGTGCCCGTTGGTGAAGGAAAACATCGTGAGGAAATCTGCAGATGTGAAATAATAATTTTTACTAGAACAAAGCCATGGTAGCTCAGGGGCTAGGTGCTCGCTTTAAATTTCGTGGTACGCGAGTGACCTGGGTTCAATTCCCGGTGCCGGCACCACAAAAATTGTTAATTGCAATTTTAAGTGCTTACTTACCACGTGCTCGGCGGTGAACGAAAAACATGGTGAGGAAACCTGCATGTCTGAGAAATAAAAATATTTCGAAGACATGTGCAGTCCGCCAACCTGCATTGGAGCAGCGTGGCGGATTCTTCGTAGCTCCAAAACCCTCTCAGAAATGAGAGGAGGCCTGTGCTCAGCAGTAGGACATTTATAGGCTGAAACTTTACTTAACTTTTATCATTATATACTGTTTTTAAGACTGTGCAGGAATCCTCTTGGAATTTAATTCTCAGCTCAGTTCAGTTATTAAATGTTTGAGCGTGACCTGAAGCAGCAGTGGGAAATTTATAGGCTTTTTACAGGAATTTCCATAAAGTAGCAAAACTGATCGTTAATATTAATAAGAAATTAATTAAGTACCAACCCTAGTTCGCAGTCACGCACTATCACTCGACATCTATGTTCTTAAGTCGAATATTTTCCAACCTCGTCACCTCTCCAACACTGCATATTTAATAATATTCTCTATCACACTAATTTCATTCTTAAGCCAATAGCATATGGACTACAATAGTTGTATCAGAAAAATTTACCGCAGTCGCATTCGCCGTATTATGATTTACAATTCGTACGTTCTAAAATCAGTTTTCACGCTTAAGAATTAAGGTGCATATGGATTTTCAGTTAAAATTGTCGCGTAACGAATGATCACTGTACGTAGGTTAATGTGACCCATCAATCTTCACGTATGAATAGGATATTAAAATTGGAAGGGTAATATAGTGCTCTATACACGTGTTAGCTTTGTCTGTGTGCCGCCCCGGGTGACGCAACTCAGTCATCGTTGTACTTGCATTCAAACGAGTGCAACTTAAATCGTTCAGTTTTACGCGATTGCAGCGTGTAAATAAGCAGGCGTTGCATTGCATTTGCAAACAATTTTTTTATTTTTTTATTTTATTTTACTGGATTCCTATGCGGGAATCGGTCTAGGTAGGTACCTATCCAGGGCCAGTTATTCTGCCGTGAAGCAGTCGTGTGCAAACATTAGTGTGTTTCGGTCTGAAGGGCACTGTGAGCCAGCGTAATCACTGGGCATATGAGACTTAAGTGCTAATGTCTCAAGGTGACAGGCGCAGTGTGGTGCTACACAGAAATATTCTGAGTAACACATGCATCTGTTATGGGCAGACGTTGCGCTTACCGTCAGGTGAACGTTTTGCTCGTCTCGTAACTTTATCAAATAAAATAAAATCGGAGAACTTGAATCTTTATAATATCTGAGTGAGTACTTTTAGACACGGAGGCTACTTACTGTTCCCACATATTTGTAACTTCATGAATAGTTGTTGCAAATAGAGTCACATGTACAGTATCAATGCCGCTAGAGTTATTCACAGTAATATAAGATATTGTTCAGAAAATTTTGATGTATAAAAATTTCGAATATGTTGATGGAAAGGATGTTAGAAATACTGGTGGTAGGATTCCTGCAGGAATCCGTCTAGGTAGGTACCACCCCACGGCCAGTAGTTCTGCCGTGAAGCAGTAGTGTGCAAACATTACTGTGTTTCGGTTTGAAGGGCACTGTGAGCTAGCGTAATCACTGGGCATGTGAGGCTTAAGATCTTATGTCTCAGGGTGATGGGCACAGTGTGGTGTCACACAGAAATTTTCTGGGTGACATAGCATTTGTTATAGGCGGACGTTACACTTACCATCAGGTGAACGTTTTGCTCGTTTCATCACTATATCCAATAAAAAAAAACGATATAGTGAACAGAGTCTCAAAAGTCATAATGCAGATTTTTGGAGTATTGTTGAAATATCTATCCTATTTCTGACCAGCTGAAGCCGGCAACTATGTCCGCGTGGTTTTTGATTTTTTCTCTTTGATTTTCCGAAGTAAAACAGTGCAAGCTGTCTCTGTGACGAATTTCGTCAAGATCATCGCGAACGGTACTTTCGCATTTGTTAGGTAGGGTTCCTATGCGGGAATCCGTCTACGTAGGTACCACCCCAGGGGCAGTTATTCTGTCGTGAAGCGGTAGTGAGCAAACATTACTGTGTTTCGGTCTGAAGGGCCCTGTGATCACTGGGCATACGAGATTTAAGAATCGATTTCCGACAGCGGCGACACCTTCCTAACCAACGAAAGCTACTCGTATCATATCAACATACTTAACTAGAAAAGTTAGGACGAGTGTCGCTGTACAATTGTGGCACTGTTATATCCTGCGCAGTTGATAAATTCAGACAGTTTTCGGAATTTGTCGCCGTGATCGAGATAAGACCAGAACAACTTCAAAAGAAATCGAGAAATAATTAAAATAGTTTCTGTACAGAAAGTTATTCAGTTCTATCCATCAAGAACTATTTGCATCCATACACTTATATGTACATAGCCTGGTTATCATTCCATCACTGTTTTACTGGTGGTAGGATTCCTATACAGGAGTCCGTCTAGGTAGGTCTCACCCCAGGGCCGTTATTCTGCCGTGAAGCAGTATTGTGCAAACATTACTGTGTTTCGGTTTGAAGGACACTGAGAGCTAGCGTAATCACTGGGCATATGAGACTTAAGAGCTGATGCCGCTCCAAAACCCTCTCAGAAATGAGAGGAGGCCTGTGCTCAGCAGTAGGACATTTATAGGCTGAAACTTTACTTAACTTTTATCATTATATACTGTTTTTAAGACTGTGCAGGAATCCTCTTGGAATTTAATTCTCAGCTCAGTTCAGTTATTAAATGTTTGAGCGTGACCTGAAGCAGCAGTGGGAAATTTATAGGCTTTTTACAGGAATTTCCATGAAGTAGCAAAACTGATCGTTAATATTAATAAGAAATTAATTAAGTACCAACCCTAGTTCGCAGTCACGCACTATCACTCGACATCTATGTTCTTAAGTCGAATATTTTCCAACCTCGTCACCTCTCCAACACTGCATATTTAATAATATTCTCTATCACACTAATTTCATTCTTAAGCCAATAGCATATGGACTACAATAGTTGTATCAGAAAAATTTACCGCAGTCGCATTCGCCGTATTATGATTTACAATTCGTACGTTCTAAAATCAGTCTTCACGCTTAAGAATTAAGGTGCATATGGATTTTCAGTTAAAATTGTCGCGTAACGAATGATCACTGTACGTAGGTTAATGTGACCCATCAATCTTCACGTATGAATAGGATATTAAAATTGGAAGGGTAATATAGTGCTCTATACATGTGTTAGCTTTGTCTGTGTGCCGCCCCGGGTGACGCAACTCAGTCATCGTTGTACTTGCATTCAAACGAGTGCAACTTAAATCGTTCAGTTTTACGCGATTGCAGCGTGTAAATAAGCAGGCGTTGCATTGCATTTGCAAACAATTTTTTTATTTTTTTATTTTATTTTACTGGATTCCTATGCGGGAATCGGTCTAGGTAGGTACCTACCCAGGGCCAGTTATTCTGCCGTGAAGCAGTCGTGTGCAAACATTAGTGTGTTTCGGTCTGAAGGGCACTGTGAGCCAGCGTAATCACTGGGCATATGAGACTTAAGTGCTAATGTCTCAAGGTGACAGGCGCAGTGTGGTGCTACACAGAAATATTCTGAGTAACACATGCATCTGTTATGGGCAGACGTTGCGCTTACCGTCAGGTGAACGTTTTGCTCGTCTCGTAACTTTATCAAATAAAAAAAAATCGGAGAACTTGAACCTTTATAATATCTAAGTGAGTACGCTTTTAGACACGGAGGCTACTTACTGTTCCCACATATTTGTAACTTAATGAATAGTTGTTGCAAATAGAGTCACATGTACAGTATCAATGCCGCTAGAGTTATTCACAGTAATATAAGATATTGTTCAGAAAATTTTGATGTATAAAAATTTCGAATATGTTGATGGAAAGGATGTTAGAAATACTGGTGGTAGGATTCCTATGCAGGAATCCGTCTAGGTAGGTACCACCCCACGGCCAGTAGTTCTGCCGTGAAGCAGTAGTGTGCAAACATTACTGTGTTTCGGTTTGAAGGGCACTGTGAGCTAGCGTAATCACTGGGCATGTGAGGCTTAAGATCTTATGTCTCAGGGTGATGGGCACAGTGTGGTCACACAGAATTTTTCTGGGTGACACAGCATTTGTTATGGGCGGACGTTGCACTTACCATCAGGTGAACGTTTTGCTCGTTTCATCACTATATCCAATAAAAAAAAACGATATAGTGAACAGAGTCTCAAAAGTCATAATGCAGATTTTTGGAGTATTGTTGAAATATCTATCCTATTTCTGACCAGCTGAAGCCGGCAACTATGTCCGCGTGGTTTTTGATTTTTTCTCTTTGATTTTCCGAAGTAAAACAGTGCAAGCTGTCTCTGTGACGAATTTCGTCAAGATCATCGCGAACGGTACTTTCGCATTTGTTAGGTAGGGTTCCTATGCGGGAATCCGTCTACGTAGGTACCACCCCAGGGGCAGTTATTCTGTCGTGAAGCGGTAGTGAGCAAACATTACTGTGTTTCGGTCTGAAGGGCCCTGTGATCACTGGGCATACGAGATTTAAGAATCGATTTCCGACAGCGGCGACACCTTCCTAACCAACGAAAGCTACTCGTATCATATCAACATACTTAACTAGAAAAGTTAGGACGAGTGTCGCTGTACAATTGTGGCACTGTTATATCCTGCGCAGTTGATAAATTCAGACAGTTTTCGGAATTTGTCGCCGTGATCGAGATAAGACCAGAACAACTTCAAAAGAAATCGAGAAATAATTAAAATAGTTTCTGTACAGAAAGTTATTCAGTTCTATCCATCAAGAACTATTTGCATCCATACACTTATATGTACATAGCCTGGTTATCATTCCATCACTGTTTTACTGGTGGTAGGATTCCTATACAGGAGTCCGTCTAGGTAGGTCTCACCCCAGGGCCGTTATTCTGCCGTGAAGCAGTATTGTGCAAACATTACTGTGTTTCGGTTTGAAGGACACTGAGAGCTAGCGTAATCACTGGGCATATGAGACTTAAGAGCTGATGTCTCAGGGTGACGGGCGCAGTGTGGTGTCAAAGAGAAATGTTCTGGGTGATACAGCATTTGTTATGGGTAGAAGTTGCACTTACCATCAGGTGAACGTTTTGCTCGTTTCGTCACTTTATGAAATAAAAAAAAATCAAATAGCTGGCAGTCCTTAGCTGCATTTATACAAGGTAGTGCTCCGTAACTTTCTTCACAGTTATAACGGCATTGGAGCTACATTGTCAATTCAGTCTGTGCCTCCATATGAGGGGGACTGTAAGTACCAACTTGATGATGTCCAACTGCTGGGTACGGTCTCTCCTGGGTACGTTTTTGAGAGGGAATGAGAGCTTTACTGGTGATAAGATTCCTATGCAGGAATTCGTCTAGGTAGGTACCACCCCAGGGCCAGTTATTCTGCCGTGAAGCAGTAGTGTGCAAACATTACTGTGTTTCGGCTTGAGGGACACTGAGAGCTAGCGTAATCACTGGGCATTTGAGACTTAAGAACTAATGTCTCAGGGTGACGGGCGCAGTGCGGTGTCACACAGACATATTCTGGGTGACACAGCATTTGTTGTGGGCGGACGTTGCACTTACCATCAGGTGAACATTTTGCTCGTTTTGTCACTTTGTACAATAAAAAAAAAGCTAAAATAGTCCCAGTGCCGATCGGCGAGCATTAAATAAGTTTTGTTTCTAAGATATGCTCCTAGTTTTAAGATTCCTGTGCAGAAATCCGTCTAGGTTACTACTGGTGGCAGGATTCCTATGCAGGAATCCGTCTAAGTAGGTACCACCTTAGGGCCAGTTATTCTGCCGTGAAGCAGTAGTGTGCACACATTACTGTTTCGGTTTGAAGGGCACTGTGAGCTAGCGAAATCACTGGGCATTTGAGACTTAAGAACTGGAACAAGAGTGGTGTCACACAGAAATATTCTGGGTGACACAGCATTTGTTGTGGGCGGACGTTGCATTTACCATCAGGTGAATGTTTTGCTCGTTTCGTCACTTAATCAAATAAGAGTCAATCTCGTACTTACTATATTTAGGGCCAGTGCCCGGTTATAACCGTGACGTCATTACCATTTCCTAAATGTAATTTGTAGAATACGGTCATAATAAGATTCTAAATGACTTAACGTGTATTATACTTATCTACGTTAAACGTCTAATTAGCATTAAACACTTCGGCTATTCCATGTTATGTTAATATATCGCTTTACAATGTTACAAAACAGTAAATATTAAACAATCTACATTTTCAACTATTTCGTAACACTCTACACGCAATTAAACATTTCCACTGTCCTGGCCAAAAACAATCAGATCAAATTATCTCGCTTTGGAAAAAAAAACACCATACCAACTTAATTTACATATCTAAAAGTGTATTAACAACTTTAACACCAGTGTTATAAAGCTGAAAATGTAGTTGTTAATGTTATAGAACTGCATGTAGATGAATAGATCATTGGACACGCGTCGACAACTACGAACGCATTATGGGGGCCGATGACCCCCAAAATGTTTGACCTCTGTACGGTCTATAGATATGCTTAATTACGCCAAGTCGGGCCAAAGTTGTGTTTGAGTGAGATATTAGTTGCAGCGTGGGTTTGCGGCGGGTTAAACTAACTGTGAGGCGAGTGAATTATAAACTTTGTTGAGAAGTCATCGAATGGTTTAGCAACTAGTTGGTTTAATAGCCCGCTTAGTAAAACATGGTTATTAGATTTTATATGTATTTCACGTGTTAACCCCGGTAATTTGGAAACATACTAATGGGACTTCGAAGTGTTTTTTATGGATCAAAGTGACGAGACCTACAAATCGTTCGCTGATTGTAAATGCAACGTGTGCCCATTACAAATGCTGTGCGCTCGTCACCCTGAGACATCAGCTCTTAAGTCCTATATGCCTAGTCCTCTAGTTATCAGTGCCGTTCAAACAGAAACAGTAATGTTTGCACAACTGCAAAACGGTAGAATATTTGGCACTGCATTGATACCTATCTATTATAGATCCTACCACTAGGAAAAAAATAGCTTGAGTCGTTCATAATAGCAGCCCGCAAACATCTTACTGCTTGGTCGTCACATGCCCGCTCTATTTTATGGGAGTCTGAAAATATAATACAAAATATACTTTTTCAAATTACATTGCACTAGCTGAAGCCCGCGACGTCGCCCGCGTTGATAGATTTTTTGAATATTGCAAGAGAACTACTTGATTTTGCGAAATGAAAATATCCTATGTCCGTCTATAAGATGCAATATTTCTCTGTGCCAAATTTTGTCACGATCGGTTCAGCTGTAAAGGTAACAAACAGACTGAGGGACAGAGAGAGTATATAATACTCGTATGTAGTTAGTATGGACGTATAGATTTTTTTTTTTTGTAACACGTCGCAAATCAAATGTTGAAGTTGCTGTCAATTATGTTTATTTTGACGTTACATTTCATACTTATTCTGTTCTCCGAGTTTTCAGTGCGTAGTTCCAAAGACTCATGAAGATCTTCCCTAAAAGTCTTTTCTACCCTTTTGTCTAGTTTATTAAATACTCTTAAAAATTTATCAACATGTTTGATGGCTGGCTGAAACATTTTTTTTTGTAAAGGGCAGCGACAGTAATGCCAACGCAGTATAACGTTGGACGCGTTTCGGTTGCTGCAGCCCTGCATTTTGTTACGTTAAAAACACTGTTATTGTCAAATGTTCTTCCACCCTGAATTACAACTTCTTTGTAAAAATATATTTTATGGTACACCTTTCTTTTCTTTTCTATATCACTTAACCCTAGTGAAACACTGGCCTAATTAAAACACAAAAATATATTTGTATGTCACGCTTATGTAACGTAATAGCAACTACCAATTTAGTGTTTTATTTTATTGGTGATAGGGTAGGAGAAACTCCCCATTTAAAATTGGCCCTGAACATGAGTCGCAGCACTTTTATGCAAATCATTGCACTGCGGTAGTCTGCCCGGCAATTACGGTTATTATAACAAATCAGGTAAGATATGGGCAGCCTTAAGTTGTACAATGGGCCGAAACGGGAAGACTTTTGTTGATTACATTAAAAAAAAATATTTTTAATATCACTGGCGATATATCTTGGCTAGTCATTAAGAACTAAGAAGGATAATATCACCAATCGATATCAATGATATCGAACAACTCACAGCCATGTTTTGATGTACAGCCAGCGATATAATCACAGGATTCTAGTTAAAAATCTTTGTTTATTTGGTAAAGTGACGAAACAAGCAAAACGTTCACCTGATGGTAAGTGCAACGTCTGCCCATTAAAAAATGCTGTGTCACCCAGAACATTTCTGTGTGAGACCACACTGGACCCGCCACCTGGAGACATCAGTTCTCAAGTCATATGCCCAGTGATTACGCTAGCTCTCAGTGTCCTTCAAACCGAAACACAGTAATGTTTGCACACTACTGCTTCACGGCAGAATAACTGGCCCTGGGGTGGTACCTACCTAGACGGATTCCTGCATAGGAATCCTACCGTTAGACCGCGTGGTCTAATGGCCAGAGCACCTGACTTCTAAGACGCGGATTCTTGTGCAAATACACAAATTGTTGATTTTCGAGTCAGATTGTGTCGTTCATGTGTAATTAATGTCTGTAAAACGCATCTACAATACAGAAGAAATCCTAGTGTGGGCCAGTTTTTCTTTAAACATTAAAAAAACTAAAGTCAGTGGAAGTTTACGTTATACAGTAGAATTATTATAGGCTGCAATCATGATAATAATTGGTCTATTCTCACTTGGAAATAACAGTCATCCATATATAGCTCCAACGCAATTATCTAACTTCTTATATGAAGTTAATAGAAGCGGACCAATTATGGAAGCAAATAAATTTTAACAAAACCGGAAAATATCGTTATTAAATTCGCTCCATACAGTTTAAGAGACATTTAATTTTGCGACGGTGGCTTCGTTTTTGTAACTGAACATTAATCATTTCACAAAGTGCGTAAACTTTTTTAAGCATCGTCTAATGATCAAATTAACGCCGAATCCGTTATAACGTTTCCATCTGAAGTCTGAAGGCGTCACCAATTAACCGCTTTACGAGTGTAAAAGGTAAGCTATCGTTATAGTATTTTATTGAAAAACTGGGTGATGCCCGGTGATGCCTTCTTTACACATTTACATACACAGAATACGAGGCGATGAATTTTGTTAATTAATTTCGCTCAACTGCAAACAACAAGCAGAAAATTTCAACTCAGTCTAGGCAGGTACCAACCCAGGCCAGTTATTCAGCCGTGAAGCTGTAGTGTACAAACATTACTGTGTTTCGGTCTGAAGGGCTCTGAGAGCTAGGGTGATCATCGCAGTGTGGTGCTACACAGAAATGTTTTGTGTGACACAGCACTTGTAATGGGCGAACGTTTCACTTACCGGGTGAACGTTTAGCTCGTTCTCACTCTCTCGTTACTTTATCCAATAAAACATACAATGAACGAATGAACTACGCGCATGGAATATTACGATACGACTCGTGTCGATGTTTGTTCTTATTCAGAAACATTCGCGGGCGTACAAAAACACACCAAAGTTATGGAAGAAAGTGACGAAGCGAGCAAACTGTTCACCTGATGGACAGTGCAACTTCTGCCCATAACAAATTCTGTGTCACTCAGAACATTATTGTGTGCCACATACTGCGCTCGTCATCCTGAGACATCAGTTCTTGAATCATATGCCTAGAAATTACTCTGGCTATCCATAAGGTCCAAAAAGTCACCCTTCAGACCGAATCATTGCATACAATGCTACATGGCAGAATAAGCGATGATATCTTTTTACAAATTATTTCGAACCATTGCCAGTTACCATCACGTGTATTTGTGTATATGTATGTGTGTATCTATGTGAGTTTATATGCATGAATGTGCATATTTGTGTATTTATCATAATTAAATATTGCTATCAACATCATCATCATTTCAGCCTATCACTAGTCCACTGCTGAACATAGGACTCCGCCATAGGTTGCCGCAAAAGTTTGTAGCTCTTATTTTCAGGGGAATTTTGTCATAGTTGCCACGCTTGGCAGGTGGGTTGTCAACCGCAGTTTTTTTATTCAAACTTTCCGGGAAGATGCTGCTGCTCATCGTCTGGTTTTAATTTTCCCTCTGTCAACTTTTACGAGACCCACGGGATGAGATGGGGGGAATATTGCTATGTATTTATTTAATATTTATTTTTAGTATTTCATCTAATTGTATTTTATACTTCTTAATTGCTTTTAAAGTTCTACTAATGAGTTCATTTTTGAGTTTTCACCTGTCACCATGTTTCACTACGCTCTGGGTTGACTGGCAGAGAATGTCAATAGGCATTAAGGCCGCCCCCTTAGGTAGAGACTAGACTCGTACTGGTGGTAGGATTCCTATGCAGGAATCCGTGTAGGTAAGTACCAGTTGTTCTGCCGTGAAGCAGTAGTGTGCAAACATTACTGTGTTTCGGTTTTAAGAGCACTGTGAGCTAGCGTAATCAGTGGGCATATAAGACTTAAGAACTGATGTCTCAGGGTGACGGGCGCAGTGTAGTGTCACACAGAAATATTCTGGGTGACATAGCATTTGTTATGGGTAGACGTTGTACTTTACATCAGGTGAACGTTTTGCTCGTATCGTCACTTTTATGAAATAAAAAAAAAACAATACCTTCGTCGCCGTTTACGACATCTCGGTAGGAAAGAGTTACCTATTGTATTAATAAATAAATAAATAAATATTATTGGCGTCTTACGTAACAAAAAACAAATAATGTTTTACAATGACAAAAATAGATAAACTTATGTTAAACATGTTAATTAGAGTATTTTTAAACTGATGTTTTATTATTGTAGTAACTCGTAATATATGGTAGTAACAGCAGGTCGCTAGGTTAACAATAGAGGTTATGAGGTTAATGACTTCATTTTAAGCGTGAGCTTTCTAATGAGCGTTGCTGTAAAACGTCTCAAGTAAATGCTTTATTATTCCCTAGGTATAGCATATTTAACATCATTATCTGAAAATGTTATTTGGATTGATTGTTACAACTTTGTTGCTGTGATACGTAACAAGACTATCAAGTTAACCATGTGTTTTTTAAGGAAGAGATGAGAAAAACTTTCACTTGATGGTAAGTGCAACGCCTGCCCATAATAATTGCGGTCTCAACCTGTATCAGCGTAATAAATTCGTTGGTGTAAATCTGTTGCAATAACTTCCCTTCAACAAAATTTACTAAATCTGTACAATTTGTAAAATGAGCTAAAACTTTCCTTTTGAATGCGTATTTGCTAGAGAGTTGTGTTAGATTTTCAGGTAGCGCATTCCATAGTGGAGCAGCTTGGACAGCAAATGATAATGAAGAGAAAGCAGAGCGGTGAAGTGGAATAGAGAGACTCAAAGTCTCCAAAGAACGAAGATGTCGGTTATGAGTGTCACACAAGAACTGAAACTTACGTTTAAGGTAATCAGGCTAGTGGTTATCAAATAAAAGCGAGAAAACTGTGGAAAGTATCCTGAGATGCCTTCGTTGACGAATAGGAAGCCACTTTAACTGAGAGCGGAACGAGGAAACATGATCAAACTTGCGAAGACAAAAGATGAAACGGATACAGTTATTTACGAGACGATCCAGCTTGTCCAGAAGATTATCATTAATATCAAGATAACACACATCAGCATAATCAATTATAGGAATAATAAGAGAGTGCACCAGAGTTATCTTTACCTTGACCGGAAGAAAGTTTCTAAGGCGATTCAGAGCAATTAGTTTTATTTAACTGGTGGTAGGATTCGTTTGCAGGAATCCGTTTAGGTAGGTCAAAGCAGGGCCAGTTATTCTGAAGCAGTAGTGTACAAACATTACTGTGTTTCGGTCTGAAAGACACTGAGAGCTAGTGCAATTACTGGGCATATAAGACTTAAGCGACTTGTTATGGGCAGACGTTGCACTTTCCATCAGATTTTGCTCGTCTCGTCCCTTTCTCAAACTTTGTGTTACCTGGATACGTTAACTGAATATGTATTGTAAATTTACTAAAAATAATACGCAGAATGTGATTGAACAGCCCCGTGGCCTCGACGTCAGACCAGAATAACAGCTGATATCCCTGTCACCTGCCCCAGGTGCGTGCGACAAGTGCGATTTTTAAACACGCCTATATCTGCGGGAAGGATGGGGCGAAATAGTCTCAATAATAAATTACATGATAATTGATTTTTCGATTTTGCCGAACAGGGCTCACGAACATGTTTTATTATTCTAAGCTCGTGTAAATGACTAATTGAAATCTACTATCGTTTTTTTACAATTACAATGTAAACCAAAAATCTATAGTTGTTATAGTGCTGAGATGTTTGCAGTGTTGAGGTGATCGCTGCCTAACTATGTCTACATCTACATAATACTGTAATTGCACATTATTTTAAAAAGGAATAAAAAGAAAAAATGCCTTCGCTGGGTTTCTAGCTGGTTCTTCCCAGGATTTAGGCATTTTTTGCGAACCAGTGTAGTTTAAAAAATGACGTTCAATAAGTATTACGTAAATAGTCTATGTTCAATCAAAAATGACTCTATTCTTTTTTTTCGGTGATGTAATTGCTGTTAGTCTTTTTGGCTTTTACAGCTTCATCGGATACTGTGCTCACGGGCCAGGGGCCCGCGTGCCAGGTTTGGTTTGACCTCTATTCTATTATGCGTCTGTGGTAGCTTTTGTTACTAACATTAGCTCTATGCTTTACACATATCTACGAGTAATTAAAGATAGATTAACGTTTTTCTTTTAAATATTAATAATAAATAACAGCTTATTTTATATTTAATTGTAATATATAAAGATAAAGAGCGTTTTTACAAAAATAGCTTGTTTGCTTATAACAGTTAAAAATGAGCCAAGTAGCAACACGTTCACCAGATGGTAAGTGCAAATGCCCATAACAAATGCTGTGTCACACAGAACGTTTCTGTGTTGCACCACACTGCGCTCGTCACCCTGAGACATCAGTTATTAAGTCTCATATGCCCAGTGATTACACTAGCTCTCAGTTCCCTTCAAGCCGAAACGTAGTAATGTGCTCACACTACTGCTTTACGGCGAAATAACTAGCCCTGCGGTGGCACGGATTCCTGCATAGGAATCCTACCACCAGATGTGGGATTGCATGATTTAATTCTGAACGAAGCTTAATGAATGTTAATGAGTGAAAGCGTTGACAGGAATGAACGGTGGAGTGGTTATACATATATATGTAAGGAATCATCATCATCATCAGCATTATCATTTAAGCCTATCTCTATTTCACTGTCGAACATAGATCTCCCTCATAGATTGCCTCAAAAGCTCTCAATTTACGGGGGTTTCATAAAGATGACGCCCAAGGAATGAGATAGGGTGGCAGACTCTCTTAAGCTGCCATCACACGGCTTATTTAAGAAATGAGTGTTGCAAAAAAGACATGTTTTTCGATATAGTATAAAGTTAATAAAACCATTGTAAGACTTTGTGGGCTATAACATACATACATACATAAGATCACGACTGTATCCCATAAGGGGTAGTCAGAGACTGGGCACTCACTGCAAAAGCAGATGACTGCCACAATCCACGTTTCACCAAAACAATATAATGCACTTGGTGTGATAGGTGGTGAGCCCATCGCCACCATGCGTTGTTGGGTGCACAGTGCAGTTTAATTCCTTACTCGCCTTTTACGAGATCCATTGGATGAGATTGAGTGGTAGTATTCTTTTAACGAGCCGCCACCAAACGGGCTATAACGTGTAACTAAAAGTATTAAAATTTATAGTCAAAGTTAAATTAAACAAGAGTCTTATTTAAACTAAGTTATCTACAATGCTTGTAAAATGGCATGGCTTCCGATGGATGACGAAATAACCATATATAAAAAGTCACACCGAAATCCGCAGATAGGTAGCAGCGTCAAACCTGCAAAACATTTGCTACAGAGATTGCTAGTACGTGCGCCAAGCATGGTAATTACGGTAAACTTGTAACAGCACGGTGGTAGTGATGAAATAATTTATAATTACTAACATTACCTGATTACAATTAAAAAAATATAATACAACGTCATTGACTTAGTTTTAATACTATATATACAACAACTGTAATTTAATACTAGCACGTTTTTTAATTAAAAATAAAATAAGAGACGAAACTTTAAAATCTGTACCAACAATGCCACCTCTCCCCAATTTCATTCGACGCGTAAGCGCCTGCGCACGTCGCATTTATCCGCTGCCGATCGGCCAATGACGGTGTTTCGGCACTGGCGTTACAAAACCGGCCCGTCAGCTGACTGCCGGTCGGCTATGGAATTTTTGTGAATGAGGCATCCGAGGGGTTCCGTAGTAGTCGTAACGGGGGTCGTAACGTTTGTAACATCTGTTCAATTTTTAGTGAATGATCAATTTGTCTTTTTTATTGGATAAAGTGACGAAACGTGTAAAACGTTCACCTGATGGCAAGTGCAACGTTCGCCCACAACAAATGCTGTGTCACCCAGAATATTTCCGTGTGACACCACACTGTATCCATCACCCTGAGGCATAAGTTCTTAAGACACATATGCTCAGTGATTACGCTAGCTTGTCTGACCAAACTGTTGATTAAATTCATGTTTAACTTTTGAGCTTAAAAGAGGTTGTCACGTTGACATCAAATTTATTATAAAAGCAATAGGTTTAATTGCAAGACGTAAATACTACCTCTTTAAAGAATTACTTTCTTTTAAACTTTAATTAAAACTTCAAAAATAAAGCAAGAAATATTACAGTTTCAGTTTACCTATTTCAACATATTAAATGTTTATTCTTTGCATAAGTTACTACTGGTGGGAGGATTCCTGTGCAGGAATCCGTCCAGGTAGGTACCACCGCAGGGCCAGTTATTCTGTCATGAATGAGAGCTAGTGCAATCACTGGGTGGGTACATGGGACTTAAGAATTGATGTCTCAGGGTGACGAGCGCCGTGTGGCGTCACACAGAAGTGTTCTGGGACGTTGATAGACGTTGAACTCCATCATGTGGACGATTTGCTTGTTTTGTCACTTTATACAATAAAAAGGAGAGAACATGCTTACGCATTCCTGATAGTAAATGGTAACTGTGGCTAATATAAATATATATCCAGCTTCAATATATATCCGCTCCTGTGCGGGTTGGCGGATTTCACGTGTCGTCGAAATTTCAATATCATGTAGATTTTCTCACTATGTTCTCCCTCGTTACCAAATACGTGGTGAAAGAGCACTCAAAACTACAATGAACAATTATTTAAAACAACATTCAGTACAATCTTCCCCTTTTTTTCTCTGTGTATAATCCATACTAATATTAAAAATGCGAAAGTAACTCTCTCTGTCTTTCTGTTTGTTACAATTTCACAGTTCAACCGTTTAAACGATCCTGACAAAATTTAGCAAAGCGGTAGCTTGCATCCTGCAGAGGGACATAGGATTCTTTTTATCTGGAGAATCATATAGGTACCACGGTATTTAAAAAACCTATATCCATATGGTGTACTGGTGGTAGGATTCCTATGCAGGAATCCGTCTAGGTAGGTACCACCCCAGGGCCAGTTATTCTGCCGTGAAGCAGTAGTGTGCAAACATTACTGTGTTTCGGTTTGAAGGGCACTGAGAGCTAGCGTAATCTCTGGGCATATGGAGACTTAAGAACTGATGTCTCAGGGTGACGGGCGCAGTGTGGTGTCACACAGTAAAATTCTGGGTGACACAGTATTTGTTATGGGCAGACGTTACACTTACCATCAGGTTAATTTGCTCGTTCCGTCACTTTTATGAAAAAAAAACATGGACGAAGTTGCGGGCATCCGCTAGTTTATAACAATTTGTTGATTTGTTTCAAGTGAAATTTTTATAGTTAATCCTGTTTTATTAATTTTGAATGATATTCTTAATACGTTTTTTCTATATTTTACAAGCTTTTATTTCACATGCTTTCTTTATAATCTTGTAAGTTAATTTGACGTACTTTCCAATGTCCGATTAACTAAAATTTGTCATATCCGAGCCTCGCTGAAAATGCAATAATATGGTACCACGAAGCTTGTCTGATGATGGAGCCGAAAGTTAGCCATAGAAACGAAATGAAATAGAAAAGAAATGAAATAGACAAGAAAATAAAATGAAATGAAAATATTTGTTCTTCAACGTAAGAACAAGTAAGTAGTCGAACATTATAAATAAATTTACAAAGAACAGTCTCATAGAATACCAAAGCACGCTCCATGACAAAATGTTATACAAGATTTAATAACAAATGAATAAGAACGTCGCCGTGTGGTGGCGGCTTAAGAGAATCTACCACCCCATCTCATCCCGTGGGTGTCGTAAAAGTCGACAGAGGGAAAATGAAAACCAAAAGATGGACAGCAGCATCATTCTGGAACATCTGAAAAAATAAACTGCGGTTGCCAACCCGCCTGCCAAGCGTGGCAACTATGGCAAATCCCCCCCAAAATAAGAGCTACAAACTTTTGTGGCAATCTGTGGGGGAGGCCTATGTTCAGCAGTGGACTAGTGATAGGCTGAAAAGAAGAAGAAGAAGAAGAATAAGAATTGCAAACACGGGCATACCAGCCTCAATTAAGCGAGATAGCTCCCTCATATTTGAGATTGGTGCCGATAGGTGCCCGGCAGGGTAGAATAAACACCTACTTCTTTCCTGCCGAGGTGTCGTAAGAGGCGACTAAGGTATTGTACGGACAGCCTTTATACGTGCAGAACAACACCATAATATGCAATGCTGTCACTATACTGCTCATGGAAAGGCAATGGGTGGTTTGCCACACGTCACGTCTCATTATCCACGGGGTGAAAAGTGGGCTACGTGTGTGGTTTCTGCCTACCTCTTAATATGAGAAAAGGCGTGATTTATTTTGTCAGGCCTTAGCAACATTGAGCCGTGGTAGCTCAGGGGCTAGGTGCTCGCTTATAATTTTCATAGTACGCGAGTGACCTGGGTTCGATTCCCGGTGCCGGCACCACTAAAATTGTTAATTGCAATTTTAAGTGCTGACTTACCACGTGCTCAGCGGTGAAGGAAGACATCGTGAGGAAACCTGCATGTCTGAGAAATTAAAAATATTTCGAAGACATGTGAAGTCCGCCAACCCGCATTGGAGCAGCGTGGCGGATTCTTCCTAGCTCCAAAACCCTCTCAGAAATGAGAGGAGCCCTGTGCTCAGTAGTGGGACATTTATAGGCTGAAACTTTACTTTACTTTTTTTAGCAACATTAGAAGCCCGTTTTTTCGTAGAAGAAGGGGCAAACGAGCAAGTGGTTCACCTGATGGGAAGTGATCACGGCCGCCCGTGAACACCCGCAATACCACAGGAATTCCGGGTGCGTTGCCGGTCTTTGAGAAAGGAGTAGACTCTTTTCTTAAAGGTCCCTATGTCGTAATTAGTATTAGAAAATTTCTCTGTCACACCACACTGTGCCCATCACCCTGAAACATAAGTTCAAAATCTTTAGGGTAATTGATACGTAAAAATTATTATACGTGCTCTGCCGATAGGAGTCCGGCAAAGTAGAACACCTACCTATTTCCTACCGAAGTGACGTCAGAAGCGACTAAGGTATTGTACGGACAGGCTTCATTCGTGCAGAATAATATTGAATGCTGTCACTATACTGCTCGTGGGAACGCAATGGGAAGTAGCATTTTTTTTATCTCGTACCAAAATGGCAGCGACGTGGTTCGCCAGTAAAATGAAATTTAGGTTACCTTATGATCAGAATTTGACCAAATTTACATGAAACCATCTACGTAACTCCCTATCTAAGAAAATATCATTAGAATCAGTTCATGAACAAAGAATTTATGTCTGTACTTATACAAAAAATGTATACGTATAATGTATAGTATAATATATGTATAAGTCGGATAATGGTTAATAATCTGGCAGAAGAAGCATGAAAAAAAGATTAATGCTGTTGAAATGATAACGTATAGCCAGCTATTCGCTGGAGTGACTTTGATGGATAAACAGAGAATCAACTTTTTTTTTTTATTATTGGATAAAGTGATGAAACGAGCAAAATGTTCACCTGATGGTAAGTGCAACGTCTGCCCATAACAAATGCAATATTACCCAGGAAATTTCTGTGTAACACCACACTGTGCCTATCACCCTGAGACATAAGGTCTTAAGTCTCATATGCCCAGTGATTACGCTAGCTCACAGTGCTTCAAACCGAAACACAGTAATGTTTGCACACTACTGCTTCACGGCAGAATAACTGGCCCTGGGGTGGTACCTACCTAGACAGATTCCTGCATAGGAATCCTACCACCAGTAAACACTACTACTTGACACAACTTACTACTACAACTTGATAAGAGAACGTTGCGCTGTGGTAGAGATGTAGTGACAAAGATAGAGAAAGGGATGCTTAGATGGTTTGGACACGTAGAGAGGATGGATGAAAGAAGATTGACGAAACAGATTTATGAGGCGAGTGTGAATGGTAAGTCGGTAAGGGTCGACGTAGGCGAACGTATTACGATCAGTTCGAAATCGTTTTAAGGAAAGGCCACGTCAAAAGTACCGGCAACCGACGAGCTTGTATGAAAACACTAATGGAAGTAGAGGAAGCTAAATATGTGTGTAAGGATCGTAGCAAGTGGAAAGATGTGGTCTCTGCCTACCCCTATGGGAAAGAGGCGTGACTCTACGTATGTATGTAAGTCGGTTAAAAAGCTGTGAAAATTTAAAAAATTGTATCAGTTTCTATTAGTCAGTCTGTTTTTAATTCGACATATCCTTTACGACACTCTTAAATTATTTATTAGTCTTTCACAACATTTAAATTTAAACAAAACTCATGTACGCGTTTAAAAGGTTATTGCGTCGTTATATATTTTAAACGATTGGCATGATAATTATCTAATCACAAGCAATAAGCATCTGTCTGTTACAAAACAGCGCACATCTGCTGATTGAATGAATTTCTATAACAGTCCAAGGTTCTATCCCCCGACGACAAATTATGGACATAAAAGACACATGGCTCTGCATCTGCTCTCTATTAAATACGATGTCATATTAATATTATTTCGCGAGTGCTGTGTTAATTTACAATAAGATGATGATAAAAATACATCTATGATGAAGACTTCGTGGCAGAGTGTTCAGAGTGCCTGACTAATGACGCTCAAACATTTAATAACTGAACTGAGCTGAGAATTAAATTCCAAGCAGATTCCTGCACAGTTTTAAAAACAGTATATAATGATAAAAGTAAAGTAAAGTTTCAGCCTATAAATGTCCCACTGCTGAGCACAGGCCTCCTCTCATTTCTGACAGGGTTTTGGAGCTAGGAACAATCCGCCACGCTGCTCCAATGCGGGTTGCCGGACTGCACATGTCTTCGAAATATTTTAATTACTCAGACATGCAGGTTTCCTCACGATGTTTTCCTTCACCGCCGAGCACATGGTAAATCAGCACATAAAATTGCAATCAACAATTTTAGTGGTGCCGGCACCGGGAATCGAACCCAGGTCACTCGCGTACTATGAAATTTAAAGCGAGCGCCTAGGTACCTTGAACATGCGGATGTGACTTGTCCAAAAATGACTGCCTCATGGTTTTTCAGAAAGAATATGCAAGGTAATTTTACGTAATGCAAACTATTCAATACAGTTAATAGAATTTGGCGTTATTTTGCGGAAATCCATTATAATAAAGGAAGGAAAGTTTATTTGCGAAGATCCGCATGCAAAATTTAAAATGGTGTGTCATCATCATCATCATCATCATTTCAGCCTACCATAGTCCACTGTTGAACATAGGCCTCCCCCATAGATTGCCACAAAACACGGTCCTGAGCCACCTGCACCCATCGACTTCATGCAAAACCGTGTAGGTCGTCGCTCCATCTAGTGGGGGGTCGCCCTACACTGCGTGGGTATATAAACGGTGTGTATTACCTAGTTTTTGATGAGCACCCACCGCCGCCACCAGATACCCTCCACCACTACAACACTAACACTAGGCAATACACACTACAGAAGTCGAGAATAATGCCTCGTTTTGAAGAGCCGTGTCGCTCCCGGTGGCGGTATTGGTTTTGCTTGTGCACGCTGTTGAGGGAGGGCGGGCGGTTCTTTTCTAGCTAGGTAATACAAAACATTTTAAATTTGCATGCTGATCTTAGCAAATTAACTTTCTTCCCTTTATTGCAAACTATTCATGCAAGCCTGGTTCGCGAAGTGATACATCATTACATCAATATCTCATAATAACATTAACATAAAATAAGTCGTTCAAGCGCTTAACTAGGACATCAGGACGTCTGTCGTCTCAGACCCGTGACCATGGGTGCTGTAAATCGCACGAAACGGCGGGTTATAAACAGAAAACATTAAACGATGTAAAATCCGTGTCATTCATTTTTTTTTATTTTTTTATGATAGAAAGAGATGAGGCGAGCAAGTCGTTCACCGATAACAAATGCTGTGTCATCTTGAACATTTCTGTATAGCGCCACACTGCGCTCGCCATCCTGAGACATCAATTCTTAAGTCTCATATGCCCAGTAATTATACTCGCCATCAGTTCCCTTTAGATCAAAACACAGTAATGTTTGCATACTACTGCTTGACGCCAGAATAACCGACATTGCGATGATACCTATGTAGACGGACTCCTGAATAGGAATCCCAACAGCAGTGGTATATATTGGTAATCCTGTATGGTTGTGACATAATTCAATAAAGACAATCAATTAATGACAGTGTCACTTTCGTTTATTATTATTATAACACTTACATGGCACTTACACAAACACTGCCGTGTCGAGCCCTCAGGGTCGCGCGGTCCCCTTAATTTAACAGTACGCAAGTGACCTGAGTTCAATTCCCGGTGCCGACACCTCTAAAATTGCTTCACTTACTCGTGCTGGAACCAGCATGTCGTAGGAATAAAATTATATCTATACAAATTAATAAAATTTAAGTGTCTGTTTGTAATAAAAAATAACAGCTTTTTACTCGATGTTCACCGGTTGAACCGTGAACGCGCGTTCGCGTTTATATGTATGGATTCCTACTTCCAACAGGGCACTGAGAGCTAGCGTAATCACTGGGCATATGAGACTTAAGAACTGATGTCTCTGGGTGACGGGCGCAGTGTGATGTCACACAGAAATACAGCATTTGTTGTGGGCGGACGTTGCACTTACCATCAGGTGATCGTCTTGCCGGTTCCGTCACTTTTATGAAACTAAAAAAGGCATTGCAACCCGTGACGTTAGCTAGGTCTTTATAAAAAAAAACAGAATTATATTTTTTTTTACACATCCGCAATGTGTTCCTTTGCGTGCTGATTTAAATTATTATGGATTAGTATCTGTTAATACATCTGCTGTTCAGGGTTACTTCGACAGCTTGTGTTTGTCCACACGTTGACATCACTTCAAGGCTCTACGAATGTTGATAATTTTTATGAAATAACGAATGCTATAAAAATTATCTTTAACTCCAAAATGAAAGTGGAGCATTAACACAAAGGCTATTGATTAAGGAAATCAATGAGGGCTTTAGATAAATAAATACGAAAAGGTCGGTGTGGCCATGAAATACATTGCAAGGGCGTTTAAAAAAAATATCTTATAAATATTATTAATTAATAATCTCAGAACTCGACTACGTGGCCGTGGAGTAGTTACAGTACCTGACTCTTACGACGCGGGACCTGGGTTCGAATCTTGGTCGGAGCCAACTTATATACAAAAATTAAATTTTTTGGGGTTGTCTTGAGCATTAGCCGATAGGTGTCCGGCAGAGTAGAAAAGCCTTTACCTACCTCTTTCCTACCAAGGTGTCGTAAGACGGAACTAAGGTATTGTACAGGCAGCCTTTAGAAGAGAACCATAATATGCAATGCTGTCATTATACGGTAGTGGGAACGCAATGGGGAGTAAGAATGTTTTAACTCGTACCAAAATGGTAGTAACTGGCACTGCGGGGGTACCTATTATACGGATTCCTGCATAAGAATCTTACCATCAGTGAATTAATTGGTTTCTTTTGTTATTTCTTAGAATTAATTTGTACGAAATCGCCCGCTCTGAGGCCTATCGTCTGATACTTATTCTTTCGGAAATTATGTTAGCAGAATTGCCACTTGTGCTCAAGTAGGCGCTTTTTTCGTGCCGGCCTCCTTCCTCTTTATATTTACACCCCATTCCGTTTCACTGTTCAGCGATATTATTTCTTGGATTTCATAATGGTCCATTCGGGCTTAGTCTCCCCTCTCCTAATTCTTCCTTTTACTTATTAATTGTGAGCGGATTACTTTGATTGTATTAAGTTGTGAATTTATGTTGAACATTTTTACTCATTGCTTATGTGAAGAGGAAACTTTACACCATTTTTTAGGCATATTGCGAGCACTGAGATTGTGAGAGTGTGAGTGTGAGAGAATGTGTGTTTACATTATTAAAGTTTAAAAGGAAAATAGGTGTCAAAATACATTCAATTAAATAAAATAAAATATTTTTTATGTGATTAGGTGACGAAACGGGAAAACGACAAGAAAGTGTCACCAAAAAACTTTCTGTGTGACTCCATAATGCGCCCGTCACCCATCATGAAGACTAGAGAAGAGCTAGCGCGGATTTATCTGGTGGTGCTGGTATCCAGATAAATGGATTACCGCAAAGTAACGCCCGATTCCATTAACTAAATAATATTTTATTCAAGTTCTTTGTTAACTCTAATTTTATTATTTTATAGTGGCCAGATAATAAGCAAAGTGGATATAAGTACAGTATGCGTTATTATCAAAATCCATAAGATTCACAGATTGCTATCGTTTTTCAAACCCCTACAGATTATCCTGAGCTCCACTCTACAGTATTGCCATTACAAATTACTGTGGTTTTGGTAGATTTTTTAATAATCTTTAATTAGGTAATAGAATCAGGCGTTACTTTGCGAAAATCCATTATAATGAAGGAAAGTAAGTTAATTTGCTAAGATCCGCATGCAAAATATAACTCGACGGCCGTCTGTCGTAGAGTCTATGTACACTTGATAATGCCTCGTTTTGGGGCGAAACACGTGTCGTGTTCTCGACTTCAGTGGTGTATATTATCTAGTGGCGGTATTGTTGTGGTTGGTGGAGGGTACCTGGTGGCGGTTCCTGGTGGCGGGGTTAGTTTTCTTGTGCACGCTACTGAGGGCGGGCGGTGCTCTTCAAAAAACTAGGTAATATACACAATTTTTATATTTTGCATGCGGATCTTAGTAAATTAGCTTACTTTCCTTCATTAATCTTTGATTAAGTGACTTAAGTGTCATAAGTATCAATATTGCCGAGATTGAAAACATTTTTTTTTATTTCATAAAGTGACGAAACGAGCAAAACGTTCACCTGATGGTAAGCGCAACGTCTGCTCACAACAAATGCTGTGTCACCCAGAATATTTCGGTGTGACACCACACTGCGCCCGTCACCCTGAGACATCAGTTCTTAAGTCTCAAATGCCCAGTGATTACGCTAGCTCACAGCGCCCTTCAAACCGAAACACAGTAATGCTTGCACACTACTGCTTCACGGCAGATTAACTGGCCCGGGGGTACCACCAGTGAAACATGGGAAATAACCCTAGTAACTTCACACCTGACACTATAACATCTGCTGCTTAGTCGATAGACAGTATTCGGAAGTTGTAGTCGTTGTTGAAAACCGGCCAGGAGGACATCATCATTTTAAATTATGACATAATGCCACGTGCTATTGAAATTACTTCATTCAAAATAAACTTCGTGCTTGACCGTACTTGATGGAAGAAGTAAGTAGGCAAAACAAATACCTTACATTAGAGATTTTTTTTTTTATTTCACTAAAGTGACGGAACGAGCAAAACGTTCACCTGATGGTAAGTGTAACGTCTGCCCATAACAAATGCTGTGTCACCCACAAAATTACTGTGTGTCACCACACTGCGCCCGTCACCCTGAGACATCAGTTCCACATCAGGTACCACCCCAGCGCCAGTTATTCTGCCGTGAAGCAGTAGTGTGCAAACATTACTGTGTTTCGGTTTGAAGGGCACTGAGAGCTAGCGTAATCACTGGGCATATGAGACTTAAGAACTTATGTCTCAGGGTGATGGGCACAGTGTGGTGTCACACAGAAATTTTCTGGGTGATACAGCATTTGTTATAGGCAGACGTTGCACTTGCTATCAGGTGAACGTTTTGCTCGTTTCATCACCTTATCCAATAAAAAAAAAACACTACTGCTTCGAGGCAGAGCAACTGATCCTGCGGTTTCTAGACGTATTCCTGTCTGTATTATTCTACCTGCATCATTCCAGAGACGCTGTCCTTCCATTGGTATAATGTGAATTCTTTCTTCTTTGACGATGCAGTCCAGCAGTGGACTATGAAAAGGATGTCTGTGATGATGATTTTAATCTTAAATATTAGCCATAAAACTTTGAGAGTAACATATTTCCCACTTTTGTTAAGTATCGCCCGCCTGTCTGTAAGAGCGTGCATTTGCCAATTATTTTAGAGTAGTTCTTAACAAAGTTCGTGAATCTTAGTTAATTAACTTATTATCCCTGTTCGTAGCGGGTCTCCGCAAAGTAGCGTCTGCTTCCAGCAACGATAATTTTATTTGGAATAATGACAACGTTACAATTTGCTGCGTTACCTCTTATTGGATAATGTTTAACACATACATACAATCAGACATTTTTCCCATATAAGATCCGTAGCCCACTTTTCGCCCCCGCGGGAATCAAGACGTGACGGGCGGCTAAATACGTAGCCGCCATTTTGGTACGAATCAAAAAATTCTTACTCTCTATTAAGACCACACGAGCAGTATAGACAGCATTGCATATTCTGATGTTATTCAGCACGAATAGAGGCTGTCCGTACAATACCTTAGTCGCCTCTTACGACACCTCGGTAGAAATAAGGTATGTGCTATTCTATTCTGTCGGATAAATTAGGTTAATAATCAGCGGTTATTAAGGAGAGTTCTCCAAATTTATGAACTAAAATCTGTATGGACTCGAATCTAGTTTTCACTCTTGGATAGCTTCGAAAAGATTTATCGTACAATAATAAATATTTTAATCTTTTCTTTTGTCACAGGCCTCTACCAAGTTTCCCCTAGGAAAATATACTGTTATCGCCACGCTTGGTACTCGAATTGGTGATCGCCGTCTGACTGCTATCAATCACCAACCTGGATAATTTTTACTGGTGGTAGGATTCTACAGGAATCCGTCTAGGTAGGTACCACCCCAGGGCCACTTATTCTGCCGTGAAGCAGTAGTATGCAAACATTACTGTTTCGGTCTGAAGGGCACTGTGAGCTCATCACTGGGCTTAAGAGACTTAAGAACTGATGTCAACTGATGGGCGCAGTGTAGTGTCACACAGAAATGTTCTGGGTGATACAGCATTTGCTATGGGCAGACGATGCACTTACTATCAGGCGAGCGTTTTGATCGTTTCATCACTTGAACCAATAAAAAAAAATGATGACTGGCAAAATTATGAAGGTTAACGGGAGCTTTTTATTAACATTCGTTAGCTTGACCTGTATGTATGTATGTAATTAACAATGTAATAAAATCTCTCAATTCACGTTTCACCCGCTTTCAAACGTCTGAAGATTTTTTCCGATGCAGAAATCCGTCTAGGTAAGTACCACCCCAGGCCAGATATTCAGGAAGCATTAGTGTGCGAACATTACTGTGTTTCGGTTTGTGTTGTGTGTGCTGTCTCACTGAAATGTTCTGGATGACGCAGCATTTGTTATGGGCAGACGTTGCACTTACCATCAAGTGAACGTTTCGTCCCTTTTTGCAATTAAAAAAAAGATTTTGAACGCGTGCTATGGACCGATTACAGTATAATAATTTCACAACCGTAACCTGGCATTCTCAACGGAATCATCAGCTCGTTGTTGTTAACGCGTGTTTTTAGCTTTTAGACTGTAATGTTTATAATGAAGGAAGTTACTTTGCTGAGATCCGCATGCAAAATATAAAAATGGTGTATATTACCTAGTTTTTTGAAGAGCACGACTCGACTCGGCGGCCGTCTGTCGTAGAGTCTATGACGCTTGATAATGCCTCGTTTTGGGGCGAAACACGTGTCGTGTTCTCGACTTCAGTGGTATATATTATCTAGTGGTAGTATTGTTATGGTTGGTGGAGGGTACCTGGTGGCGGTTCCTGGTGGCGGTGTTAGTTTGCTTGTGCACGCTACTGAGGGACGGCGGGCGGTGCTCTTCAAAAAACTAGGTAATATACACCATTTTTATATTTTGCATGCGGATCTTAGCAAAGTAACTTACCCACCTTCATTATAATGGATTTCCGCAAAGTAACGCCTGATTCTATTAACTGTAATGTTTATTTTTTTATCGGATAAAGTAACGAAACGAGCAAAACGTTCACCTGATTGTAAGTGTAACGTCTGCCCATAACAGTTACTGTGTCACCCAGAAAATTTCTATGTGACACCACACTGTGTCCATCACCCTGAGACATAAGTTCTTAAGTCACATATGCCCAGTGATCACGCTAGCTCCCAGTGCCCTTCAAACCGAAACACAGTAATGTTTGCACACTACTGCTTCACGGCAGAATAACTGTTCCTGGGGTGGTGGTTGGCGTGACGAGTCGAGCAAATCGTTCATTAGGTGGTAAGTGCAACGTCTATCCATAACGAATTCTGTGTCATCCAGAACATGAAATGAGGCACCACACTGCGCTCACCCTAAGCTATCAAGTCCCATACGCCCAGTGATTACACTAGCTGTCAGACCGTCAAACCGGAACACACTACTGCTTTATGGTAGAATAACTGGTACTGTGACTATACCTACCAAGATGAGATTCCTGCATAGGAATCGTAAAAAAAAAGTAAAGTTTCAGCCTATCAATGTCCCACTACTGAGCACAGGCCTCCTCTCATTTCTGAGAAGGTTTTTGGAGCTAGGAAGATTCCGCCACGCTGCTCCAATGCGGGTTGGCGGACTTCACATGTCTTCGAAATATTTTTTATTCCTCAGACATGCAGGTTTCCTCACGATGTTTTCCTTCACCGCCGAGCACGTGGTAAATCAGCACTTAAAATTGCAATTAACAATTTTAGTGGTGCCGGCACCGGGAATCGAACCCAGGCCTAGCCCCTGAGATACCACGGCTCTTAGGAATCGTACCACCAATAAAAATGGCAGCATGAAATTTTTTTAGCACTGGCGTAGGGACTTTCGTTGCTTGTTCAATCTGCACAATTAATATATATACATAACGATAACACGTGGCAATTTAAAGTAATTGATTATGATTTATGTTTGTAAGATGTATCCAGCGCCATCTGCGAGAATGTTGAAGAATTATTGATATAAATAATTATTTTCGTTTTAAGCCTGTTAATATAATATTTTGTAACATATTTGGGTATAATTAGCACACGACGATAAAAAATGATTATAATTGACATAAGTATAAAATCTTATGATTAAAGCGCCATCTGTATTTCAGCAAGAGAACTAAACTATTTCTAAATCAAATGTAATCTAAATTGAATGTTAGGTCACACAATCAATTATGAATTAAATTATTAAATTAGGATTACAAATTTGAAAATGTAAATTACTATATACTTTAAAATAATTGCTAAAATGTTAATAAATAAAAGTTAAGAAATATTAATATACCAGATATAAATAAACAGTTACAGGCAGTACCTATACACATTTTTTTACATAAGTGGTACCTACCTTTTAGTATTCTGTACGTAATATCGTGACCTATGATGTATGCAGCTGCATTTTCCTGGAACATCTGAATAAATATACTGCGGCTGCCAACTCGCCTGTCAAGCGTGGCAACTATGGCAAATCCCCCCCTAAATGAGAGCTTCAAATTTTTGTGGCAATTTATGGGGGAGGCAAATGTTCAGCAGTAGACTAGTGATGCTGTGCGGCACTGTGGCTCTGTTACGTGGAACTACCGGCACCTCGTGTGTTCCAATGGTTCCTCACCATTTTTTTTTAAATTAGTCAGTTCCAGAAGCACCTGTACCTTACTGGTGGTAGGATTCCCATATAGGAGACCGTCATGGTAGGTCCGTCAAGGTAGGACACCCCAGGGCCAGTTATTCTGCCGTAAAGGAGTAGTGCGCAAACAAAATTGTGTTTCGGTGCATTTGTTATGGGCAGACGTTGCACTTACCATCAGGTGATGAGTACATTCACCTGATGGTAAGTGTAACTCTCTCTCGTCTCATTGCTTCATCGAACTTAAAAAAAAAGGCAGAATAACTGGCACTGCGGTGATACCTACCTAGGCGGATGCCTGTTTACGAGTAGTAATCATCAGACCCTTATTCACTATTTCTAAATAAAAGGTATAAACACATAAACATACGTAAAGTTATTTTGCTACTAACCTTATCCTAAACGTTAAATTCGTTTCATCTCATCTCCCAGAATTGTTATAAGGACTAATTTCGCACGAACTGTCAAGACGACCCCTCTTGTGGCTCTCAAAGATTTTTCACGCATCTCAAATCCTTCACATTGTATAGAGCTTCTTGACATATCGTCACGGTGATTTTGTATTAGATTCCATTCAAAATAAATAACATTTACAAACAAGTGGGGTTGTTATAAGAAAGGATAAATGATCTTTGATTAAGGGATTAAATGGTGGTAGGACTCCAAGGAATCCGCTTCGGTAGTTACCATTAAAGTGTCCGTTATTCTGCCGCAAACAGTAGTGTGCATACTTTTTCAGACCTCCCAAAACGGGAAGAGACCTGTGCATAGTAGAGGGATATTTATAGACATAGGCTGTTGCTTTGTTATTTTGTGGGCCATTTTCGGTGACCTAGAAATCGGTCATGGTAAGGAGCACGGTAAAGGCTACCAATTGGGGCCCATCTCACCCGCTGCAGATTGGTAGACTGATAGTCCTCACTTTCGCAATCTTGCATTCCAATGTAGAAAACCATCTTTTTCGGATAGAGGCAAAACGACGGACCGTTTTGCTATACTTTATTGATGGCATCATTCCAGCTACTACCCAAGGGCCAGTTCTTCTGCAATGAAGCAGAAGTGTGAAAACATTACTGTGTTTTGGTTAAAGGACACTGAGAGCTAGTGTAATTCCTGGTAATACGGTGTAACACCCTTCACAACTTTCTCCACGCCCACGGGTTGACTGGGAGAGAATGCCAATAGGCATTAAGTCCGCCCATTGTTACCCTTTTAATAAAGGGGAAAATAAATAAATAAATAAAAATACGCGTAATTTGGCTTAGAGACAACGCTGAACGAGAAAACTCAGTCTTAATAAATCCAAAGCAATCCAGATACGAAGCGGAACACAACAATGGATATATAAAGTGTACACTCGTGGAGAAAAGTGCAAAGAAGAGATGCAGTCGTTAGCGCATACCCTCAGGGTGCGTCTGACAATACACCGAGGAAACATCTCGCTTTGTTTTTCACTAACTTATACAACACGAAACATTACATCGCTCGTTCCGTTCCATTACAAGAATATCTGTAAGCTGCGGCGGAGCAATGTATGTAATAGACTGCTTCGGAGACGCGCTTATAGGGGAATCGTCGGACCATTTTTGTGAGTGCCTCCTGAGTGGATCGTTTTATGTTCTATATCATGTCGACTTGTTTATATCAACAGATGTTCGCTCGGCGCGCGTAAAGAGTTGTTTTGAATTTGTGCAGTTTGTATTATCTGCACTTATTGTCGCGAGTTTCTAAGGATACGCGAGAGGTTTTTTTTAATGTCGCTTCTTAGCTTAGATCTAATGTATCTACTTTCGACGAGGGACTCGTGTATTTTGTTTGCTTGTTTCTTTGCACCGCCCGCCCTGGGCGGTGTATTATACACCATTTTATAATTTGCATGCAGATCTTAGCAAATTAACTTCATTTCTTTCATTGTAATTTATTTTCGCAAAGTAACGCCTGATTCTGTTACCTATTTCAAAGTTACAGTTTTATGGTAGAAAGTGACGCGTCAAGCAAAACAGTCTGTTCGTCAGTAACAGTTATGACGTCATCCGGAAAATTGAACTTAAAAGTTCTGTCAACATTGCGTTCGTTACCCAGAAACATCAGATCTTAAGTCTCACGTGCCGTGTGAATAACCTAGCCTTTATTTCCCCTTAAGCCGAAACTAATGTTTGCACACTACTGATTCACGGCGGAATAATTGATTCTGTGATGGTACCTACCTATGTGGATTCCTGCATATGAGCATATGAGACCTGCCTTTTTAAACTAATAGGCATTACTTTACATTCTGCAGAAAGTCAAAGTATGTAAGTCGAAGTAATTAATTGCTTAATTAGCAGAATCAGGCGTTACTTTGCGGAAATCCATAACAAAAGAAAGAAAATTAATTTATTAGAGCAAACCCAATAGATAAATCAAAATAATAAGCTATATGAAACCTTAACTTATAATCTAAATCTATAAAATACAGTACCTACTAAGATATATAGACAATTACAAAACAACACAATACATTACAAATATAATATGCGTGCAGTTTTGACATAAAATAACGCTCTCAGCATAATGCCGTGGCTCAAAATCCACGACGCTGGTTTTCAGTGCGCCCTACGTACAATATACGTGAATTTATCAAACATCATTTTTATAATTAAAAAGTTAATTCAAAAAAATATAAGTATAATAATTATTATAGTTAATAGAATCAGGCGTTACTTTGCGGAAATCCATTATAATGAAGGAAAGTAAGTTACTTTGCTAAGATCCGCATGCAAAATATAAAAATGGTGTATATTACCCAGTTTTTTGAAGAGCACCGCCCGCCCTCCCTCAGTAGCGTGCACAAGCAAACTAACACCGCCACCAGGAACCGCCACCAGGTACCCGCCACCAGGTACCCTCCACGGCTCCTACGACAGACGGCCGCCGATAACTCGGCGGCCGTCTGTCGTAGAGTCTATGACGCTTGATAATGCCTCGTTTTGGGGCGAAACACGTGTCGTGTTCTCGACTTCAGTGGTGTATATTATCTAGTGGTGGTATTGTAGTGGTTGGTGGAGGGTACCTGGTGGCGGGTACCTGGTGGCGGTTCCTGGTGGCGGTGTTAGTTTGCTTGTGCACGCTACTGAGGGAGGGCGGGCGGTGCTCTTCAAAAAACTAGGTAATATACACCATTTTTATATTTTGCATGCGGATCTTAGCAAAGTAACTTACCTTCCTTCATAATAATTATTAGTGTAAATATGAATTACGATGAGGGATCTTGGGTAGGAGGAAGTTCATTTAAAAATCGTGGAGTTATATAGAGAAAGAAAGTTTATATGCTAAGCTCCGCATGCAAAATATAAATTTTACACCATATTACCTAGTTTCCATCCGCACTCCTACAAAAGCGTGCACAAGCAAACTAACACCGCCAACGGGAACTGGCACCAGTTCGCCACTACAACACTACCAATATGCACATGTACACCATAGACGAGGAGACCACGACACGTGTTTCACCGCAAAGCGAGACATTATCGAGTGTTATGGACTACGACCTTTGACGAGCCGTGTGGTAGCGGCATAAGAGAATCTACCACACCATCTCATCCCGTGGGTGTCGTAAAAGTCGACAGAGGGAAATGAAAACCAGGAGATGGGCAGCAGCGTCTTCCTGGAACATCAAAATAAACAAACTGCGGTTGCCACCCGCCTGCCAAGCGTGGCAACTATTGCAAATCCCCCCAAAATGAGAGTTGCAACACAACGGCCCCTAGTCTCCGGCGGCCCCGCTAGTCCTGGCTGCAGGAAGTCGATAGATGCAGGTGGCTCAGGACCGTGTTTTGTGGTAATCTATGGGGGAGGCTTATGTTCAACAGTGGACTATGGTAGGCTGAAATGATGATGATGATGATGATGATAGACTACGACAGTCAGCCATCCAATAGTTTAGTAACATATTACTGCTTAATTATGTGTGATGTGGGAATGGTATTCAAATTCTGTATTCCCATTTCATCTAGTGGGTGTTGTCAAAGTTGATGAAGGACATCAATGATCACAGACCAATGGCCTTCTTTTTGTAGAAAGAGACGAACAAGCAAAACGTACCTGTTCACCTGATAGTAAGTGTAACGTCTGCTCATAACAAATGCTGTGTCTACTGTTTTCTTGCCCAGGAATCCTACCAACTTACTACCTTCTGTCTTTGCTCTAGCCTCGTATATGCTGCAGGATTGAAGATTCATAAAAACTGGTTCATTCTCTTTTAATAAGGCTAATCTCTTTACGCGCATGGTAAAAGCGGCTAGAAATACTCGCATATATTCTTCTTTAAAAGCGTCTATTACTTGTATTATTTCAGAACTAAAACACACGTTTTAAACTGAAGCACGGGATCAAAGTCAGCTGAATCCGGTTCGTTAGAGAGGCTCTTAGCTCGCATAAAGCAACTAGAGTGGTGCCGTAACATTGAATTTGGCTTACATTACCCTTATATCAAGTAACAAAGGCTTTTAACATGTTAGGATAACAATTTACATATGCGGTACAATTTTAAATAGCGTAGATGTGCAAAAGGTACTTGCCATATTTATGCGCCGCTTGTATTAGCAATACAAAAGCATTTTGTTAACCGTTAAAAATTGAAAAAGCTTTTTTTATTTCATTATTTATTTCAGATACGCTGTATGTCGCTGTAGAGCCGTGGTAGCTCAGGGGCTAGGCGCTCGCTTTAAATTTCATAGTACACGAGTGACCTGGGTTCGATTCCCGGTGCCGGCACCACTAAAATTGTTAATTGCAATTTTAAGTGCTGATTTACCACGTGCTCGGCGGTGAAGGAAAACATCGTGAGGAAACCTGCATGGCTCTGAAATAAAAAATATTTCGAAGACATGTGAAGTCCGCCAACCCGCATTGGAGCAGCGTGGCGGATTCTTCCTAGCTCCAAAAACCCACTCAGAAATGAGAGGAGGCCTGTGCTCAGCAGTGGGACATTTATAGGCTGAAACTTTACTTTACTTTTTACGCTGATGTAACATGCGGCAATAGAACTCTATATTTATTTCTAAAAATACCTAATTCAGTCATATTATAACCCGGAGATGAGCAGCAGATTCCTGGAGCATATGAATAAATGAACTGCGGTTGTCAATCCACCTTCCAAGCGTGGCAACTATGGCAAAATCCCCCTTAAAATGAGAGCTACAAACATTTTTGCCAGTCAATGGAGAGGCCTATGTTCAGCGGTGGACTCAGTGATAGGCTGATTTCAGACATCATTTGATGATGGTGATGATTGATAGTCATTTTCATCACATTGTAGATAGCTGCACATTTAGGATGCAGTGTCAGAGACACGGGGTTCACAACACATCCAAAAACCAACAATTTGTATTTTTGACACGACGTACGCCACGACATCCCAATGACATAAGCCTTGTACGATTGTGATGAAACTTTTTCGGACTCAACTGGACAGTTTTTTATGTCGACAAAAAAATTTGTTGTCATACAACGATGTCTCACACTAGGAATTCTCTCGTATCGTGAGTGCGCATTACAGACATACAAATCATAAGCACATTACAACCCGAAAACCAACAATTTGTATTTGTGTAAAAATGTTAACTTCGGCTGGCATAGAAGTCATGTGTGTCCACTAGACCACGCGGTCACTACATCTATGATGATGATGATGATGTTCTCCTAGCCGATTTCGACCACGGCGACAACTTCCGACTACTGTCGAAAACCATCATCTGCGCAGGAGATATTATAGTGCCACAAGTGTACGCGTAAACACAGAGGCACTCACTTGTCCCAACTTACCCGCGCCCGATGTAACGCTGATGCGATAAGATTGGAGGTAGGCTAGGATGTAGTGTCAGAAACACGGGGACAATCACAGCACAACCAGACCCGAAAACCAACAATTTATGTTTTAGCACAAATGTTGGCTCCGGCGGGGATTCGAACCCAGGACCGGCGGCTTAGAAGTCAGGTACTCTGACCACTGAGCCACTGCATCCATACTAATATTATGAATGCGAAAGTAACTCTCTCTGTCCCGCTGTCTGTTTTTAACCGCTGAACCGATCATGACGTAATTTGGCACAGAGATACTCGTAACTTGAATTCTGAAGACGGACAAAACATACTTTTTATCCAGGAAAATCCCACGAGATATTTAAAAAACCTCTTGTATTCATGTGGACAAAGTCGGGCGTCGGGCGTCAGCTAGTTATCCATAAATTTACAATCGATACCTAACAAACAATTTTTGCAAAACAAATATTTCTCCACCACATTCACAGCTTCCCAGTTACCTACATCAGTTCAAATACCAGACGTCGCATTCGGCTCGTCATTGTTAAGTTTAATTACAATTTTACTGAACTGCAGGCAAAGGCCCCAGGAATAGATCCACGTACGTGCCCCGACTCTGTTATTAGTTCAACAATTTTCATATTAGCTTAAATAATATGTTGGATTAAATTGCAATTTAATTCACAAGCGAATAGCGGGTGAAGTTGAGTAAACATACATAAATACAAAACGGATGCCGAACCAAGTCGCAGATATTTTGAATAAAAAAAATTGTGACTCTCCATTGCGTTATCACGATCAGTATAGTGACCGTTTGCATATTATGGTGTTAATCTGCATAAATGAAGGCTGTCCGTACAATAGCTGCTTAAGACACCTCCATAAGAAAGAGGTAGGTGCTAATTTACACTGCCGGAGACCTATCGGCTGATGCTCAACACACGTTGGCTCCGACCAAGATTCGAACCCAGGTCCCGTAAGAGTCAGGCACAACGACCCCACGGCCACGTATTCGAGTTTTGAGATTATTAATTAATAATATTTGTATTTTTTTTATACGCCGTTGCAATGTATTTCATGGCCATACCGACCTTTTTGTATTTATTTATCTAAAGCCCTCACAGATTTCCTTTGACGGACAAAGCCTTAGTATATCTGAAATAAAAAAAAAAGTATAAAATCACAATTAACTAAAAGTTTGGTTATGCAGTAATTAAAACGTTCACTTGCAAAATATTTTGTAGATCTACATATCGTTTTACGCATATGTGTATCGATATATACATACATACAGTGGCCTACTTTTCGCCCCAGTGGGAAATTAGACGTAACCGGTGGCGCACCACATCGCCAACTTTTTGAAACGAGTCGAAAAATATTACTCCTCATTGCGTTCCCACGAGCGGATACAAAAAGAAAATTAACTCGCTTGCGTGTATAACTCGGACTATGCACAATCTCGAAGCGATTTCAAGTTAGTGTTGGAGCAAGTTGGGGCCACGTGTGCTCTTTACTATGTATTTCGGTGTTGCACCCCACCTGTATTATAATTAGTTTAACTACTTCCCCGACAATATAACCGATTTGTGGCGTTACCGTGGAAACGAGAAGAGGTTTTTGAAAGCTATTACCCTGAGTGTGGAACCAACATTATTTAAGTTTTATTTATTGGTTAAAGTGACGAAACGAGCAACGTCAGCCCATAACAAATGATGTCATCCAGAACAATTCCGTGTGCCACCACGCTCCGCCCGTCGCCTTGAAACTTCAGTTCTTAAGTCTCATATGGCCAGTGATTACGCGAACTCTCACTAACCCTGCAAACAGAAAGACAGTAATGTTTGCACAATGTCAAATTTCGTCAAGATCGGTTCAGCGGTTGAACCGTGAAAAGGTAACAAACAGACAGAGGCTCAGAGCGAGTTACTTTCGCATTTATAATATTAGTATGGATTAGCAATCACGTCGAGCACGAGCAGTCACCTCGTGGGCATTATAACCTGACTACACTGGAATGCTCGTCTATAATTTCAAGGAAATAAATTTAAATTACCGAATATCAGCTCGTACTCACAATCACTAGCCGGCGATATTTTATGTATAAATTGTGATATATGATGTTGTAAGTGTTTATTGGATGTATATGATTTTGTTGTTTTTTAAGCTCAGGTGCGGTCGGCTGTAGAGTACTGCTGCCACATATGGGCTGGAGCTCCTAAATATCAACTGGCAGCCTTGGACTCGGTGGAGAGACGGGCCAAGCGGCTAATCGGTGATCCAGACTTGGTTACTACCAATTTGTCCAGTCTCGAACACAGACGTCGGGTGGCCAGTCTCTCGGTGTTCTACAGGTTACATTTTGGAGAGTGTGCGAAGGAATTACATGAGTTAATTCCCCCTTCCCCTTTCCATCATCGGACAACAAGACGCACGGCGGGTTTCCGTCCTTTTGTTGTGGACATACCCTGCATTCGGACGAAGCGTTTTGCTTCGTCGTTCATAATGCGTACAGCAAAGGACTGGAATAATTTGCCTGCATCAGTATTTCCGTCCGATTATAATGTGGGTGTCTTCAAGAGAAGAGTGAATAGGCTTTTTCTAAGCTAGTGTGCCTACCAACAAAAACTACATCGCCACTTACCATCAGGTGGGATTGTAGTTAAACGCTAGCTTATATTGTTTAAAAAAAAAAATTATAGTGTATTGCGAACTAGAGGCGAATAAAGAACACAGTTTTCTTTAAAGATGCGCTTAAAAAGACAGACTTGTCACGGCGAGCTCGACGCATTTATATTAAAAATGGAAGCGGAAAAATAAAGCAGTTCACAAGTGAAAAAACGCCATCTATGTAAATTACATAAAATTAATACGATCGCGACTGATTGGCGCGACTAATTAGAAAGCTCCCGTTAATCGAGAACTAGTTGAGATTCCCAAGGGAGATGTTCTCAGGGAGTGGGGAGTCCCCGAAAACCAGCTCTGCATGGGATCGTTATCCCGTGTCAGCATAAGCTGAGTCACAGCCTATTGCCTAAAATTAATTGTTTTCTTCACATGAAAAGTTGTTTTTGTTTGGTTTCTTCTTTCGTGGCTACTAACTTATGTTTATTTACTAAGATGCAGATCGAAAAAGGTCAAAGGTGAATCCAAGTACGTTCTAACACAAAAAGCAATGGAAGCACGACAGTCAATGGACAGGTTTTTCAGCGATCCTCACATGAACACACATAAAGATAAAATTGCGCTGTTATCTGAATAAAGTCATTCCTATTCAAACGTACGTTGTAAACTGAGCGGGGGAGCATTCATAGTGGACCTTTGTTTGGGACGCAAGTCTGTGACGTGCGAAGGAATTACATGAGTTAATTCCCCCTTCCCCTTTCCATCATCGGACAACAAGACGCACGGCGGGTTTCCATCCTTTTGTTGTGGACATACCCTGCATTCGGACGAAGCGTTTTGCTTCGTCGTTCATAATGCGTACAGCAAAGGACTGGAATAATTTGCCTGCATCAGTATTTCCGTCCGATTATAATGTGGGTGTCTTCAAGAGAAGAGTGAATAGGCTTTTTCTAAGCTAGTGTGCCTACCAACAAAAACTACATCGCCACTTACCATCAGGTGGGATTGTAGTTAAACGCTAGCTTATATTGTTTAAAAAAAAAAATTATAGTGTATTGCGAACTAGAGGCGAATAAAGAACACAGTTTTCTTTAAAGATGCGCTTAAAAAGACAGACTTGTCACGGCGAGCTCGACGCATTTATATTAAAAATGGAAGCGGAAAAATAAAGCAGTTCACAAGTGAAAAAACGCCATCTATGTAAATTACATAAAATTAATACGATCGCGACTGATTGGCGCGACTAATTAGAAAGCTCCCGTTAATCGAGAACTAGTTGAGATTCCCAAGGGAGATGTTCTCAGGGAGTGGGGAGTCCCCGAAAACCAGCTCTGCATGGGATCGTTATCCCGTGTCAGCATAAGCTGAGTCACAGCCTATTGCCTAAAATTAATTGTTTTCTTCACATGAAAAGTTGTTTTTGTTTGGTTTCTTCTTTCGTGGCTACTAACTTATGTTTATTTACTAAGATGCAGATCGAAAAAGGTCAAAGGTGAATCCAAGTACGTTCTAACACAAAAAGCAATGGAAGCACGACAGTCAATGGACAGGTTTTTCAGCGATCCTCACATGAACACACATAAAGATAAAATTGCGCTGTTATCTGAATAAAGTCATTCCTATTCAAACGTACGTTGTAAACTGAGCGGGGGAGCATTCATAGTGGACCTTTGTTTGGGACGCAAGTCACAGATGTAAGCGATTTTTCATCTTTTCTTGATATAATAATCATTTCATTATTCACCGACTTCAGTACACAATCTCGGAGTTGCATAATATCCCCTTCACCAGAATTATATAAGACTAGCTGTGGCCTGTGGTTTCACCTGCGTAAAAACGCCGACCCCGATCAATAATATACATATATATATACTTATCTGTTTGAATCAGATTTTAGGATTTTTTTTGCGCGGTACCCTAATTATTCTTTTAAATTAAAGTAGCCTAAGTTACCCGCAATGATATCAGCTATCTGTCGGTGAAAGTCCTGACAGAATCGGTCCAGCCGTTTCGGTGATTAACCGGAACAAACAGACTGACAAGAAATTAAAAAAAAAATCTTTTATGTACCGTATATGCTTTCATAAGCATTGAATAAAAAGTTATTATTTTGTTATTACAAACAGACACGTCAATTGTATTTATTTCTATAGATATGAGGTGACATATTAAAAACAATACGGAATAATTAAGAATATCATCCTAGAATGTCAGTTCTTCAGTCTCATATGGTCAGTAATTACACTACCCGTCAGTGCCCTTCATGCTGATTTACAGTAGCAAAACTTTCCCTGTGGTGGTACCTAGAATGAAATGAATGAACGAATGAAATGAATGAATCGAATTAAATGAATAAAATGAAAGAAATGAATGAAAAGAAATATGAACGAAATGAATGAAATGAATGAAATGAATGAAATGAATGAAATGAATGAAATGAATGAAATGAATGAAATGAATGAAATGAATGAAATGAATGAAATGAATGAAATGAATGAAATGAATGAAATGAATGAAATGAATGAAATGAATGAAATGAATGAAATGTATCAAATGAATGAAGTGAATGAAATGAATGAAATGCATAAAATGAATGAAATGCATAAAATGAATGAAATGAAATGAATGAAATGATATTACGATGGCGGACTGACTTAGTCTATAATATAGACAACTGTTGTATTTTAAGAATAGGCTAAAAAAAGCAAACGTGAAAACGCTATACGCCCAATGAAACGCCATCTCTTATAATTAAATCCACAACCATATTTTAACGGGTGTGTTTACATATAAATGTAGATTTCGATATTGTAGTTAAAGCTCGCTTGAATATACCGGCCGCCGAATAAAAGAACTTTTATTGTATGTAAGCAAAAAAAATGTATATATAAATGTAATAGATATACGTTTTTGTTTGGAATAAATGAAATTAAACCAAACAATGTTATAACATAAAGTTTTAACTGCTCTACTTGGAAGCACTTTTCATCATCATCATCGTCATCATTTCAGCCTATCACTAGTCCACTGCTAAACATAGCCCATACAATGCCACAAAAATTTGCAGCACTCATTTTGGGATTATTTGCCATAACTGCCACACTGGTCGGGCGGATTGCCAACCGAAGTTTATTCAGATGTTCCAGGAAGATGCTGCTGCCAATCTCGTGGTACAAACATTACTGTGTTTCGGTTTGAACACAGAGCTAGCGTTATCACTGGGCATATGAGACTTAAGAACTGATGTCTCAGGGTGACGGGCGCAGTATGGTGTCACACAAAATGTTCTGGGTGACACAGCATTTGTTATGGGCAGACGTTGCAATTACCATCAGGTGAACGTTTTACACGTCTCGTCACTTTCTTCTGTAAAAAAAAATGCTTTGAACATCTCATCGCTTCTGACGGGCGGTGGAATAACTGTCTGTCCTGGAATAACCTGTTCCTATTAATGAGACGTTATTATGGTTAACTAAACGATAAAACGGAATTTCTGTCCGTCTGTCACAGCCATTTTGCTCTGGATCAACTGGACCAATGAAGTTAAAGCCTAGAACACATATGTATGTCAGTGACCCAAACGCGGACGTGTAACGTCAAAAAATATAGGGGTCACTTTTGGAGTTTAAATTAGAAAATAAAAAAAATCAAACTGTATCGTATAATATATCAAATTAAAGAACCCGTTGTGAGAGTGTTAATTTTTTTTATGATTTTAAAATAAATAGTATTAAAATTATTTAATCAAGTAGGTAAAAGTTGACCTCCTTTTCTAGGAAACCACTTAAAATTTTGAACAAATACAGAAAATAGTTCCTTACTTACATCTTACAGTAAAACCTATATATATATTAAACCTATATAAATATATATATAAATATATTAGGATTTAAAATATAATTATAAATTTATTTCTCAATATTTGTGCGTAAGCAAAATATGTAAAGAACCCTCTCCGCGCGAGTTAAATTCGCACATGTCCGTTTTTTTATATCGTTTTCCATTACAATTTCGGCAAACAATTTAATTTAACTTCGTAGGAACGTCTTAACGCTCATGAAATCGCAACACTTTGTTCGTAAACATCATTAGGATCCGTTCCAAAATCGTATAAGCTCACAATCTACTAGTGGTAGGATTCCTATGCAGGAATCCGTCTAGGTAGGTACCACTCATGTCAGCAGTACAAATGTAGGTACAAATCATGTCTCAGGGTGACGGGCGCAGTGTGGTATCACACAGAAAAATTCTGGGAGACACATCATCGCTATGGGCGGACGTTGCACTTACCAGCAGGTGAACGCTTTGCTCGTCTCGTCCCTATCTTCAAGAAAACAATTGCTATGTGGAAGGCACGAACACATCAAAAATTTTCAAGAAGACATTGAACAATTCTTTTACTTTCAGTTATCTCTCTATTGTTAGTATTATTTTTAATCATGTTTGTAATTTGTTACCTAACAGTATACAAATTAAGCTGTTTTTACTAATAATGTTGTAGTTGACGAAAAAATTGAGGAAATAATTTCGATCCCCCGTCACACGATACGATTTGCCATTAAAAGTTTCTGTGTTTCGCCCGAGTCAATCGGAAATAACGCAATTACAGAACTTTCCATTGTGTGACAAGGGGCACTAAGCGTGACAATTCTTGAAATTGGGAAATTTCTGACTGAAAAGAATCTGTCTGAAAATGTAATTGTTGTAACATATTTTCCCTTACGTTTTATGCAACCAAGAAATCTGGTTATTACTGGTGGTAGGAGTCCTATGCAGGAATCCGTCTTGGTAGGTACCACCCCAGGGCCAGTTATTCTGCCGTGAAGCAGTAGTGTGCAAGCATCATTGTGTTTCGGTTAGAAGGGCACTGTGAGCTAGCGTAAGAACTGATGTCTCAGGGTGACGGGCGCAGTGTGGTGTCACACAGAAATATTCTGGGTGACACAGCATTTGTTGTGGGCGGACGTTGCACTTACCATCAGGTGAACGTTTTGCTCGTTTCGACACTTTATACAATAAAAAAAAGAATCATGTTAGAAGTTAAATGTTGATTTGTGATGTTTACGCAAATATTATACAGTTAAATGTAATGATTGTATTGCGTTCATGGTGCGAGCATGGATGCTGCAACGCGCTCGAAACGTCTTAAGGTGCTGGACAAATGACAAGCTGACGGTGATGACAGAAATGGGTGCGTTGTACAGACGAAATGCACCCAAACACCGAACACGTCTTTAGAATATACAAATGTTTGTACCGCGCGGGAATCGAACCCACGACAATTACGCCGGAAAGTTTTTTAAACAATTATTTTAACTTCAATTTTAATTATAACTTAAAAGTTCCGAAGAAATTTCTCTCCTTCCAAATATTGTCATGCTAAGTGCCCCTTGTTACACAATGTAAAGTTATTTAATTGTGTTATTTTTTCTATTGACTCGAGCGAAATTTGAAAACTTTTAATGGCAAATCGTAGAGTGTGATATGTTGTTATAATAACATATTTTTTTCATTGTGTTTTTTTATTGAATAATGTGTCGAAACGAGCAAAACGTTCACGCGATGGTGAGTGCAACGTCTGCCCCTAATAAATTGAAACAGTAGTGCCAACATTACCGTGTTTCGGTTTGACGGGCACTAAAAGCTAGTGTAATCACTGGCTATATGAGAATTATAAACTGATGTCTCAGGGTGACGAGCGCAATGTGGTTTCACACACAAAAGAAAGGTGACACAGCATTTGTTATGGGCAGACGTTGCACTTACCATCATGTCAACGTTTTGCTTGTTTCGACACCTTATTCAATAAGAAAAAAAAAAACAATGAAAGGAAAGAAATTATTACAACTCCATATCACACCATACGATTTGCCATTAAAAGTTTTCAAATTTCGCTCGATTCAATAGAAAATAACACAATTATAACTTTACATTGTGTGACAAAGGGCACTTAGCATGACAATATTTGGAATGAGAGAAATTTCTTCGGAACTTTTAAGTTATAATTAAAATTGAAGTTAAAATAATTGTTAAAAAAAATATTCAAAGAATCATCGTCACCATCGTGGCTTAGCAATATGTTCCTGAGCTATTCGACGTGGGTACGATTCCCGCACGGGAAAAACATTTGTATAGTCTACAGATAGTTGTTTCGTGTTCGTTGTTTGGGTGAATTTTGTCTGTAAAACATAACCATTTCTGAAATCATCATCATCAGCTTGTTATTTTACCAGAACCGAAACCTTTCTTCATAGAGGATAGTGATGAGAAAAGCAAGCCGTTCGCCTGATGGTAACTGCAACGTTCGCCCATAACAGATGCTGCTTCACCCAGAACATTTCTGTAGGGCACCACACTGCGCCCGTCACAGTGAGACATCAGTTTTCAAGTCTCATATAACCAGTAATTAAAATTACAGTGACCCTTCAAATCGAAATACAGAACATTAAGAAAAAATGCTACACAGTTCACGAAGCCGCATTTGCTTTGAAAATGTTTTTTATTAAATTAATAATCTAGAAAGCCCCCGTAAACGTGCTTCCACTAATTCGAGACTGTGGGCTTATGCGCTTTTGGAACGGATCCTAATGATGTTTACGAACAAAGTGCTGCGATTTCATGAAGGGTAAGACGTTCTTACGAGGTCAAATTAAATTTATTGTAATGGCAACCGATATAAAAAACGTCTGCCCTTCAGAATAATATTATTATTACTAACGTGAAGCAGTAGTGTGCTAACAGGTTTCGGTCTGAATGGCACTGAGAGCTGGTGTTATCACTGGGCATACGAGATTTAAGAACTGATGTCTCTGGTTGACGGGAGCAATGTGGTGCCATACAGAAATGTTTAAGATCAGGTGAACGTTCTGCTCGTCTCGTTACTCTGTCCAGTATAAAAAAAGACCGGGACACAGTAGTGTTTGAACACTACTGCAGAATAACTGGCCCTGCGGTGGCACCTGCCGAAACGTATTCCTGCATAGGTAGCGTCCTACCTACTATTTTTTGCTGCGTAAGAATCCTAGCAAAAATTAGAGGATTTGCAGAGAACACTACGCTTGGAAGGCGGATTAGCTATCCTAGTACCAGATGCCTCGTACCTTAGACTCTGCTTGTATCCTTTCGGCCGTTCCGACGACCGCGTGACCTAATTGTTACCTGACTACCAAGTCGCAAGTCCTGAGTTAGAATCAAAGGCGGAGCCAACATCTGTGGAAAAACAAATTGTAGGCTTTCGGATCTGCTTGTGTTGTGCATATGAAAAGTATCCCAGTAAAACGCACTTACTATGTAGGGGAAATCCAAGTGTTATTAATATATCTTACATTTTTTTTGAATTTTTGTTGTCAATCGTCATCTCATACATACACATAAACGAAATATAATGCAATTTTTATTATATATTTCTGTCAGTTACATATAACCTGATGACGCCAGAACATTATAACCTGATGTTAAAAAATCTCTGTCTGTCCGATCATCTGACACACGAATGGAATTAAACTCCACGCAACTAAATCGCGGGCGATGCTTGTAATGATTAATGGGGAAAATATAAGATTTAAACAAAAATCATGTTTTAATTACAAGCTTTTATTTTTGAGGCCTAAGTCCAACAGTGGACTTCAAATGTAACTAGAGAGACAGTGTAGTACTTGTATATACAAATCCAACGAGCCCAAACATGACAGAGCTATCTTGCTCAGTTGAGGAATTCCTTGCCAACTTCCGGGTCAATCATCAGACCAACCCATCGTACCATATTATTGCACTGTCACATAAACTACGAAGGTACGCCAAATTTTAGTTCAATCGGACATCGGAAAGTAGGTCAAAACTGACTTACAAAATTTGAACCGGAAAAACATACGGAGAAAGCAAGTTAAATAAGAGCTTTTAAAAATAAAAAAGCATAGGTGTAAATAAAGACGGAGCTAAATTACATTCTTAAATACACTATGTTCAAGAAGTTTGACTTTTGAAGTTAATTACAGGCCTAACATGAAACTGTCAAAATGTGCGTCGCGGCGCGCCGCGGGCAGACAACGGCGCCCGCGACCCCGTTGTATTGTAATTTTTTTAATACATTGCTGTTGTTTATTGGAATAAAATATTTACATACTGCTTCGGGCATTGTTTAATTCTTCTTTCTTTTTTATCTGCTAGCGGAAAGATGCAAGAATCCGTCTAGCTAAGTGATGGTACCTACCTCGAGCCAGTTATTCTGCCGTCGAGAAAACATTAGTAATAACTGGTTCTGCGGTGGTAGCGAAGGTTTATGCAGGACACGAATTTCTGCATAAAAATCCATACGTGACATAAAGTATAAACTTTGTACTTACTGCTACTTACATTTACAAACTTTTCACTTCTGTTATGTAGGGCCGAATATCATCAAAAAAGATCAACCAATTGAGCAAGCAGGCTTCTGTTCTGGTTTTTCCACTGTAGATCATATACACACACTGGACCAAATACTTGAAAAGTATAAATAATATTATCATCCCATCTGCATAGCCTTTATCGATTACTCGGAGGCATTTAAAAGCTCTTGTCTTATATAAAATAAACAGAACATCATAAAGAACATCTACTCGAAGAGATAGATAACTATAGGAAGTAGCTTCAGGCAAATCGATCCCATATCTCCCGTTCATAGCGGTGTCAGAAAGAGGTGTGTGACGACCACGTGGCCTAGTGGTCAGAGTACCCGACTTCTAAGCCGCGGGTCCTGGGTTCGAATCCCAGCCGGAGCCAAAAGTTGTGCTGAAACACAAAGTGTTGGTTTTTAGGGTGTGGTTGTGTTGTGATTGTCCCCGTGTTTCTGACAGTGCATCCTAGCCTACCTCCGATCTTATCGCATCAGCGTTACGTCGGGCGCGGGTAGGTTGGGACAAGTGAGTGCCTGTGTATTTGCACGTACACTTGTGGCACGATAATATATCCTTCGCAGTTGATAGCTCTCGAAAATATTCGAAAGTTGTCGCCGTGGTCGAAATCGGCCAGGAGAATATCATCATCATCAGAAGGAATATTCAAAGAGATCGACTGTACAAGTAAGAGACTCAAGATACAAGGTCAACATTTTAGTCACCCCAGATTAGTTGATGACATCGTCCTCTTTACGGAAAGAGCAACTAAGCTGGAAAAAATTATACATGAACATAAATAAAACTAAAATAATGACAAATCATACAATAAATACGTTAGTCGTAAAAGAAAGAAAGAAAGAAAGAAAAATCATTTATTTGCTTGAAGCAGACGTACACAAAAGTAATAAAAAATATATAGTATAATAATAAAGAAATAAAAATAGCAGTAAAAAATATAAAAAAAAACTAAAAACACAAATAATAATTAAAATAAAAGTATAGAAATTGTACTCCGTACTCCTAGCAAACGAGGTTGATCAACTCAGCATCAACTGCCGCGGAAGCGAACTGTATTGAATGTGTAAATGAATATATCTACCTCGGAAAACAAATGTATTTCAATTCAAAAAAGAACGAATACGAAATAGACTGGAGGATCAACAGCACCTGGAAGAAATCCTGGTGACAAAAGTGATCCTAAAAAGAAGACTACCATTTTAATTTTCAAATAATAGTAACAGATCTGTGGTGTATAGTAACACATGTGTAGGAGACATCTGTGTTCTACCAAGCCTAATAGCCTGGAAGCCAAACTAGGACATAAAGAAATATAAGGAAAATAAAAATAACAACATGTCAACGTTATATGTAAAGAAGTAAATAAAAACTAAGGAAAACACAGAAAACCAGAAACGATGAGATAAGAAAAGGAAAGCTTACAGACACTCTTCAACACGCTGTGCGTCTCAAATGAAAATGGACAGGGCAAACTTCAAGGCAAAAACAGAGAAGGTGGGCACTAGAAGTAACGAAATTTTCGGGACCGAAAGGCAAAACAGATAAATGTAAGCCGAAACTGTGAGCCGATGACATCATTAAAATTGTTGGGAAGAAATAGATGACGATTGCCCACGATAAAGAAAAATTGCACAGGGGCATAGAATAAAGGAGGATTGTACTTAAAAGGGATCTATATCTAATACAAAAACTGATCAAGCTAGAAATTAAAATGAAAAACTAAGACACCGAACATAACATTTGATTTGTAACTTGAATATAGAATAAATAAAGCTTTAACAATTATAATAAGTATATAATTCAATTGGCCAATCACTTAACAACTCGTGAAATATAATTCAAATCTTTGTTTATTGTTAGGAGAAATGTCGTGTTCTTTCTAACAAGCTTAAAATACGTAATAAAACAACATACAATTCGCTTTCATGATTAATATAACTGCTACACTTATATAGCTTTCTCTATTTGTCCAGGAGACGGCGGTACAGGATGACGCTTGATAATGGTAATTTATGGTATACAATGATCGGCTCCATTCTTCGAAAACTTTCGTGGCAATCTATGGGGTACACCTATGTTCAGCAGTGGACTAGAGATAGGCTGAAATGATGATGATGTGATGATGATTTAGAAAGAAATAATACAAACATATTAAATGAAATATAACAATAGAACCCAAACAACTAACGGGCCGCGTTTCCCTCAAAGTATTTCATTATTAATATAATAAACTTGAAAGCCTGCCCGCGATAAAGGGGCTTCCTCTAAATTGTAAGCATTTGCTCATTCCCTTTAGAACGGTTCGCAATGTTATTTGTTAATAAAATTGTACGAATATATCTATACAAATAAACAAAAGTGAAGTGTCTGTCTGTGATTTTGCAATAAAGACTTTTTCTTATTCTTATGAAATTAAGATTAACGACATGTCTTTTTTGCAAAATACCAAAGCTCAAACACGCACACTTTTAAAATGTTTCTCTGTCTGAGTGCTTGTCCGAGTTAAACTCGGAAACAGCTGAAACGAATTTTCAGAGAGTTATTAAAGCTACTTTTTATTTTATGTTTATTTGATGAAGTGACTAGATGAGCAAAATGTTCGCCTGATGGTAACTGCAACGTCTGCCCATAACGGATGCTGTGTCACCCACAAAATTTCTGCATGTCACCACACTGCGCCCGTCACCCTGAGATCAGTTCTTAAGTCTCATATGCCCAATGACTATGTTAGCTCTCAGTGCCCTTTTTTTTACATGGGGTAATGCCTAACGCATACCCGCCTTCACGGGGGGAAGGACGGGTTTATGTCGGACTTGCACCGACTAAAATCCCATTGTGTTCCGCCATCGCCGCATGTTGGCAGGGCCACGGGAACGCTCACGCACACATCCTCGACCCCACCGGCGCCGGCCGCCTATCGTCGGCCCCTCCTCGGGAGAGGACAATTTTCTCCTGTCTCCTTCCTAGTAAGGCGCACCGGAACACGCAACGCGCCTTCCAACACAGCCTCCATTTTGGTGTGCGCAACGGATCCCCCCCCCCCCCCCCCGAGTCCGCCACGGGGCCAGGAAACTTGCACTGGAAGCACTAGTCTTCCCAGCCCTTGCGACGGATGTGGCTCCGTCGCCAAGGATAGGAAGAGAGGCAACGACACACCAACACTCCTCTTCCCCCGCGACTCCACCTCGGCTGCGGAGGGCAGCGTACTGCTCCCCCCAGCAGTCCACCCGTTCGCATCCAGAGCGGGCCTGCGCAACCCACTCGGAGCGACCTCCTCGGGTCAGCCTGAGGCAACAGGCCGACCGGGTTCCTCTTAGCTTCACCGTGGGTGACCAAACCACAGTTACTAGGCCCCCCCGCCACGACAAAGCGAGAACCTATTCGGGGTGGAGCTCTCAGTGCCCTAGCCTAACCAAATCACAGTAATGTTTGCATACTACTGCTTCACGGCAGAATAACTGATCTAACCTACCTAGACGGATTCCTGCGTAAGAATTCTACCACCAGTTAGAACGAAATGTTTTGGATTACTGCGTAAAGTATGAAACTGTAGAAATTAGTAGCTATGCTATGAATAATGAACTTTATTAAATCATTATCTGTCTCTTTAGAATGTAATTTAGTTTTCGCATTAGCCTCTATTCAATTCTTATTCATATTATTTTATATTGTATATATTTATATTTATATATATATAGATATATGTATAATAGTATTTGTGTAGTATATGTGTATAATAATTTTGTTCTTTATGCAATATATTTTATTTATTTGTTTTCCATGCCGACGCTCTCGACTTTTTCATTGTTCTTGATATCATGTCCATACAGACCAGGCAGTAAGACCGCCCATTGCTCACTCTTAGTGTGTCTTTTTTTTCAATTTACTTCTTTGTCATTTATTTTACATATAAGGGTTGCAATAAAGAATATAGATAAATAAATAGAAAATTCTTAACACGAATCCTACCGACCTTTTATATTATATATTTCTATGGTATAATCTTTTAAAAGATAGTATGGCAATTAAACATCAAAAGTCATTATATATAGTTTGAAGATATAAACTGATGACAATTTAAACCAAATATGTTATGGATTATTACAAAATCCTACTTTTAACAATTTTGATTAATCTCAAAAATGGTCATTTGACCTCTCTGGGAGGTTTAGTGTTTATTCATTCTTTTTACACATTTATCTTATGTTAATTCTGCTTTAATAAAGCTAATGGGTTTGTAGGTAAACGCGCTGATGTCGATAAATAAGATTTCAAAAAATATTTTCTTTTACTGAGGAATATTCTAAAAGCTATTATACTTCATGTTATAACCTAAAGGCGTACGCTGAGAAGCAAACATCACCGATAAGGGCCGAACTGTGAACGCTCAGGTCAGCGAGAATCCATGCCATACGGCGCCATAGGGGTCGCCTTAAGGGCACAGCCAGTAAAACATAAATTATTGTTAGTATTATTGTTAGTATATAATAGTAGGTGGTAGGATTCTGCAGGAGTCCGTCTATGTACTCGTAGGTACCACCCCAGGGCCAGTTATTCTGCCGTGAAGCAGTAGTGTGCAAATATTACTGTGTTTCGGTTTGAAGGGCACTGAGAGCTAGCGTAATCACTGGGCATATGAGACTTAAGAATCTATGTCTCAGGTTGATGGGCACAGTGTGATGTCACACAGAAATTTTCTGGGTGATAGCATTTGTTTTGGGCAGACGTTGCACTTACCATCAGGTGAACGTTTTGCTCGTTTCATCACTTTATGCAAAAAAAAAAATATATTGTCAAAAATATTGTACTGTTGTTGGTTTTCCAACCTGTTTGGGTTCTGAGTTTGGACCCTGTCTCTGACAATGCATCACAATTTACCTCCGATCTTATCGTATGAGCTTAACATTGGGCGTGATTGGAAAAGGACGTGCGAGTGCCTCTATTTACGTGAACACTTGCGGCACTATAATATCTCCTGCACAGTTATTAGCTTTTGACAAACATGATCATTATTATCTTAATAGTTATCATTTCGAATACAACTTCAAACTCAGACTTAGTTATAGAGATTGTTTTCATAGGATTTAAGTAGTCATTTGTTAAGGGGTCGTTGCATTTACCATCAAGTGAACGTTTTGCTCGACTCGTTACTTTATCCAATAAATAAAAAAAGAAAGTAGTCTCAGCTTCCTTGAAGTTAGCTTTTTGCGATTACGAGATTGTCATGTTTATAGTTTGATTAGATTGTATATAGTTAGATTAGATTCAAGTTTGGAATATGCGATTCAAGATGCGGCTCGAAAGGGCCACGGAAGCAAACTTGACGACCATTTTGCCTCGAATGTCAAATCTTCTTATTGCAGCAGTTGCTGTAACTGTACTTAATTTAAATGTGTGCCGATGCGATTGGACTCTATTCAAAATGTCCCCTCAAACTTTAACAGGGACTCAGTACAAAGTTTGAGAAGCGCCGCAAACTCCTTTCCCTTGCGCCACAAACGAAGATCCAAAGCGAACGCCCTACCGTACAGTTTTCAGCGAACATTTCAATGGAAATGGGAATCATTCAGATAAGCGACACTTTGTCCCGGTGCAGTTCACGTAAACGCTGACAACCTGCCCATTGACTGGCGTTGTGCTTTCACTGTTAATTACATTGTAGATAAGTGGAGCTCTGTCGCCTTTGTCATGGTACCGTCGGGAGACATTTTCCTTAGAACAATATCTGTTTATTCATAAATTGTAATTAGGAACCCCGTGGCTTGGCGGCCTTCGTCAGATACGCTGAACTACTGAGATATCAGTAAAGGTTCGAATCTCAACATTAGGTTATACTAGCCGAAATCCGTCTAGGTCTAGGCAGTCTCACAATTATTCTGACGTCTTTGAGTAAGTGAAGATTGATTTGACATTTTCATTACTTGGATAAAGTGACGAGATCAACAATACGTTCGCCTGATGGTAAGTGCAACGTCTGCCTATATAGAATGCAGTGTCACCCAGACTATTACGGAGTGGCACCACACTCCGCTCATCCTGTGACATCAGTTCTTAAGTCTCATATGCCCAGTGATTACACTAGCTCCCAGATACCTCTTAAACATGCCATGAATATTGAAGTCAGAAAAGTGTTGCCGTTTAGACCGAAACACAGTATTAATTGCACACCACAGATTCGCGGCAGAATAACTAGTCCTGGGGTAGTACCTACAAAGACGGATACCTTCATAAATACATACAGATCAAGCTTATTAGCGTAGATATTGAAAAAGAATTCGATGGATATCTAAGATGAAGGCGAAACTTCAAATATAATGATCGTCCTTGAAGTTGATGAATCGTTAGAAAACAAATCTACGCCTCGACTTATCGAGGAAGTAATTAAATTTAGCTTTCCAATAGATCTGCTCAAATAAAATTCAAAGAACAATGTGTACCGACGGGCAGCATATTTTCTTTCGGATCCCAAATATAATACGGCAGTATCCGAATTGGTCCGGCTTTAATTATATTTGAAGTAGATTTATAACGGTCGGTCCGTTTGTCAATGTACACGATTAAATTAATTGAGGAACGGTCACGGGTTCGACTACCGTGCCGCCCCCTTCACTGATCATTGGAGATCGGCGTTATTTCGATAAAATATTGTTTTGGGATCTCGTAATATAGGTACTGACATTGTTTACTACCAACGCATTCATTACCGTAGAAAAAAAGTTGCAACCTTTATTTTTCTTGCGCGGACTGAGAGTACCTTACAGACCCATAAATGTACAAATACCTATACCCTGAAAAACATGTAGGCCACATATGGTAATGGTAAAGTTCAACGTCTGCCCATAACAAATGCTTTGCCACCCAGAACGTTTCTGTACGACACAACAGTACGTGTCGTACAGACACGTGAAACATCGGTCCTTACATCTCATATACTTACTGATTACGCTAGCTAGCTGGTTGTGTTGTGATTGTCCCCGTGTTTCTGACACTGCATCCGAGCCTACCTCCGATCTTATCGCATCAGCGTTACATCGGGCGCGGGTAGGTTGGGACGAGTGAGTGCCTCTGTGTTTGCGCGTACTTTGTGGCACTATAATATCTCCTGCGCAGTTGATGGCTCTCGACAGTATTCGGAAGTTGTCGCCATGGTCGAAATCGGCTAGGAGAACATCACGCTAGCTATCAGTGCCCTTCAGACCGGAACACAGTAATGTTTGCACACTGCTGCTTCACGGCAGAATAACTGGTCCTGGGTTGGTACCTACCTAGACGGATTCCTGCATCTAACATATTCAGTAACATAGTCAGAACAGCAGATTCCATTAACTATATCAGTTAATGGAATCTGCAGTTCGTTACAGTAGCCATTACAGTAAAAGAGAAACAAAGGTAATTTGCTAAGATCCGCATAAAAAAGTACGGGACCTCAGTCTATAGTAGAGTCAATATCAGTTGAGTTAGTAAGGCGAAACTCGTGTAGTATTCTTAAATTTAATAATGTTATAGTAGTAGTACCATGTCGTTGGTGATGGGGTCCTAACTTTGAATCCCAATTGGAACCAACATCTGCAAAGACACAAATTGTTGGTGAAAACCAACCCGATAGGATGTGGTAGTCCTCTATAGATGTGCTTGTCCTCTGGCACTGCATCCTTGCCTATCTGTAATCGGTATCGCAAGAGCATTACATCGGGCACGGATAGGTCGGGACGAGTGTGTGCCCCTGTGTTTGCGCGTACAAAATCTCTTCATCATCAACATCATTTCAGCCCGTCACTAGTCCACTGCTGAACATAGGCCTCCCCTATAGATTGCTACAAAAGTTAGTAGCTCTCATTTAGGGGGGTTTCGTCGCAGTTGCCACGCTTGGCAAGCGGATTGGCAACCGGAGTTTATTGATTCAGATGTTCCATGAAGATGCTACCCCTCACCTGGTTTTTAATTTGCCTCTGTCGACTTTTACGACACCCACGGGATGATATGGTAAGGTAGATTCTCTTAAGCCGCCACCACACGGCCGGCCGCCATCACACAGCCAATATCTCCTGCGTAGTATAACTTCCGTCAGAATTCGGAAATTGTCACTATGTTCGAAAATCAACCAGGTGGACATCACCATCATCATTAGAAGTGTTGTAGTGGTAGAGGGCATCTAGTGGCGGTTCTCGGTGGCAGTGTTAGATTGCTTCTGCACGCTATTGTGGAATTATACACAGCGTTTATAGCCGTGTGGTGGCAGCTCGTTAAAAGAATACTACCACTCCATCTCATCCAATGGATCTCGTAAAAGGCGAGAAAGGAATTAAACTGCACTGTGCACCCAGCAGCGCATAGTGGCGATGGGCTCACCACCTATCACACCAAGTGCATTATATTGTTTTGGTGAAACGTGGATTGTAGCGGTCATCTGTTTTTGCAGTTAGTGCCCAGTCTCTGACTACCCCTTATGGGATACAGTCGTGATCTTATGAATGTATGTTCATATTTTTGCAGGCGAATCTTAGAGATGTGGTAGCTCAGGGGCTAGGCGCTAGCTTTAAACTTATATAACATAGTACGCGAGTGACCTGTGTTCGATTTCGGTGCCAGCACCACTAAAATTGTTGATTGCAATTTTAAGTGCTGATTTACCACGTGATCGGCGATGAAGAAAAACATCGTGAGGAAACCTGCATTGACGATTTGTGATGTACGCCAACCCGCATCGGAGTAGTGTGGCGGATTCTTTCCAGCTCCAAAACCCTCTCGGAAATGAGAGGAGGCCTGTACTCAGCAGTGGGACATTTATAGGCTGTAACTTTTTTTTTAAGCGACTGGTAACAAGATTCCTATGCAGGAATTCATCTATGTAGGTTCTACCACAGGGCCAGTTTCTTTGCCGTGAGGAGTGTGAAAACATTACTGTGTTTCGGCTTGAAGGGCACTGTGAGCTTGCGTAATAACTGGGCATATGAGACTTAAGAAATTATGTCTCAGGGTGACGAGCGCACTGTGGTGTCGTACGGAAACGTTCTGGGTGGCAAAGCATTTGTTATGGGCAGACGTTGAACTTTACACAGGGCACAGAAATTTTCTGGGTGCTTCAATCACTAATGGCCGTGTGGTGGCGGCTCGTTAAAAGAATACTACCACTCCATCTCATCCAATGGATCTCGTAAAAGGCGAGTAAGGAATTAAACTGCACTGTGCATCCTACAGCGCATGGTGGCGATGGGCTCACCACCTATCACACCAAGTGCATTATATTGTTTTGGTGAAACGTGGATTGTGGCAGTCATCTGCTTTTGCAGTGAGTGTCCAGTCTCTGACTACCCCTTATGGGATACAGTCGTGATCTTATGTATGTATGTATGTTCAATTACTATCAGGTGAACGTTTAGCTCGTTACTTCACTATATCCAATAAAAAAAGCGAATCTTTACAAAATTACTTCTTCTCTTCTTTATTATCATTGCTATAAAATGAAAACAATATGCTAAATTCACAGTCGCTAATGATAAATAAAGCCATGAATCCTCAGGACCCTAACTAAAGAAATTTAATTCGGAGCAATCGTCGTTTCGCGTCCATTCAGAACTTCTGCTGGGGCCCGAACAAACATAAAAAGCTACTCAAGGATTACGGACGCATTTATTTGGAAGTCGTTTGAATATAATCCACTTGCGGCGAGCTAACGAGCGAACAAGTAAGCTTTAGTTACATTGCTTGCTTACGTTGCTAATATAGATAAGTATTTTATTGTTTCTAATACGATCAACAACGGTGCTACATGTTTATAGCCGACTAGCTCATGCGCGCGACTTCGTCCACGTTGATATAGGTTTTTTAAACATACCGAGAGAACTATTTCATTTCGCAGGACAAAATGTATCCTATATCTGTCTCCAGGATGCAAGCTAAATATGTGGCAAATTTCGTTAATATCAGTTCAGCCATTGAACTGTAAAAAGGTAACACACATACAGACATACAGACACATAGAGGGTGGGAGATAGGTGTCCGGCCTCCGTGTAGTGGCGGCTTAAGAGAATCTACCACCCCATCTCATCCCGTGGGTGTAGTAAAAGTCGACAATGGGAATATATAAACTAGGAGACAAGCAGTAGCATATTCTTGGAACATCTGAATAAATAAACTGCGGTTGCCAACCCGCCTGCCAATCGTGTTGCCAAGATATGGCAAGATATGGCAAAACCCCCCTAAATGAAAGCAACAAACTTTTGTGACAATCTATGCGGTACACCTATGTTCAGCAGTGGACTAGAGATAGGCTGAAATGATGATGATTATGATGAGGTATCCGGCAGACAGGAATAGCACCTCTTTCCTATAAGAGAGTGCTGTAAGAGGCGACTAAGCTTATTGCACCGACAGCCTTTTTTCGTTCCGAATATCACCATAATATGTAATACTGTCACTATACTCGGAACGTATTGTACGGGCCGCCTTTATCGTGGAGAACCATAATATGCAATGCTGTCACTATACGGTCGTGGGAACGCAATGGGGAGTAATAATTTTTTAACTCTTACCAAAATTGCGGCGACGTCGTTCGCCATCCGTTACGTCTCGTTTCCCTCATGGGCGAAAAGTGGGCTACGTGAGTGGCCTCTGCTTATCCCTTATGGGGGGAAAAGGCGTTACTGTATGTATGTGTGTAATTCATTTATTTGGATAATATGATTTATGCAAATAAATGAATAATGAATGAAATGAAATGTAGTATGTTTTCGAAACGGTTTCGGAGTGGAAGGGGACATAATTTTTGTATATGATATTTAAATAATTACTTGGTCGCGAATGAACCAAGCATAAATCTGCAAGACTCCAAGACACAGTAATCTCATTCTGCGTAGATCGGAACAAAAGTAATACTCGTACTTATATTCTGAAGGTACAATTAACAGCCTGTAAATGTCACTGTTGAGCATATGTCTGTCATTTCTAAAAGAGTTTTGGAGCCGGGAAGAATCCGTCACGCTGCTTATATACGAGTTGGCGGACGTCACGTGTCTTCGAAATGCACCACCGAGCAAGTGGTAAATCTTCACTAAATATTTCGATTAAGAATTTTAGTAGCGCCGGCAGCGAGATCGAATCCAGGTCAATCGTATACTCTAAAATTAAAAGCGATCGCCTAGTCCCTGAGCTACCAAAGCTGAAGGTGCACCAGGTTAACTATGACATCAGGACGTCAAACATCTGAGTCCTACCGTGACCATGGGTATTCTAAAGCTCCCGAGATGTCGGGTTTAAAATAAAACGCGACGAAATCCGTAAATATACTTTTATTAAATTGTTCGCAATCGTTAGCTGATTCACATACTCGTATCTCCTTCTTCTTCTTTAACAGCCTTTAATATGCTACCGCTGGACATAGGCTTCTTCCTGTGAGGGTTCGTCGTAATCGCCACGCTTGGCCAGCGAATTGGCCATGACATTACCAGACGTATCGCACCTTAGATGCATCATTTATATCTCGCGTAACATCTTAGTTCCGCCATAAATCGGAGGCCATATCATTTTCCTGGCATTTCCTTACGTCGACTTTTACTACACCGACGGAATAGAAAATAATATTTTTCGTTCAATATGGATCATTAGAGCCGTGCTAGCTCAGGGGCTAGGCGCTCGCTTTAAAATTTCATAGTACGCGAGTGACCTGGGTTCGATTCCCGGTGCCGGCACCACTAAAATTGTTAATTGCAATTTTAAGTGCTGATTTACCACGTGCTCGGCGGTGAAGGAAAACATCGCGAGGAAACCTGCATGTCTCAGAAATAAAAAATATTTCGAAGACATGAATTGAATTCCGCCAACCCGCATTGGAGCAGCGTAGCGGATTCTTCCTAGCTCCAAAAACCCTCTCAGAAATGAGAGGAGGCCTGTGCTCAGCAGTGGGACATTTATAGGCTGAAACTTTACTTTTTTTATAGATCATTTACATAATAATCATTAAAAATCATTTTTAAGCTACATTGGTTCGCAAAGAAATGCCTCTGTCTTGGGAAGAACCAGTAAGAAACCCAGCGGGATTTTTTTTTCAGTATTTTTAAAAATAATATACAATTACAGCAGTGTAATGTAGAAAAAGCTTGGCAGCATCTTCATCCATTTGTTTTATTTTTTTATTGTAGAAAGTGACGAAACGAGCAAAACGTTCACCTGATGGTAAGTGCAACGTCCGCCCACAACAAATATCTTATCACCCAGAATACTTCTGTGTGACACCACATTGTGCCCGTCACCCTGAGACATCAGTTCTTAAGTCTCAAATGCCCAGTGATTACGCTAGCTCACAGTGCCCTTCAAACCGAAACACAGTAATGTTTGCACACTACTGCTTCACGGCAGAATAACTGGCCCTGGGGTGGTACCTACCTAGACGGATTCCTGCATAGGAATCCTTCCACCAGTAAATATGTATTATTTAATATTATAATAAATAATACTTCTGAAGAAGTCTTTGTTTAATAAATAGTTTGTACTTCGGATGAATGGCGTGGCAGATTCTCTAAAACCACCACGGCCTAATCACATAATAAATAAGGGTGTGTGTGTTTTCCTAGCCGATTTCGACCACGGCGACAACTTCCGACTACAGTCGAGAGCCATCAACTGCGCAGGAGATATTATAGTGCCACAAGTGTACGCGCAACTCGTCCCAACCTACCCGCGCCCGATGTAACGCTGATGCGATAAGACCGGAGGTAGGCTAGGATGCAGTGTCAGAAACACGGGGGCAATCACAACACAACCAGACCCGAAAACCAACAATTAGTGTTTTTGCACAAATGTTGGTTCCGGCTGGGATTCGAACCCAGGACCCGCGGCTTAGAAGTCAGGTACTCTGACCACTAGGCCACGCGGTCGTCAAATAAGGGTAATAACATGACTAACAGTGATATAGCTCATAATAAAGCAACTGACGAATATTCCCAGAATATGTCAATGCTTCAGTCCTCGTTATACGAGTATCTATAGAAGTCGATATATTTAGAAAATGTTTTACGTATTTCTCTGATTCTTGGTATATTCCGTCCTCAATTTTGTCGGAGACATTTGTCAATGTCACAGGTCGTCAAAGGAAAACATACTACAATATCTTCATTCATTCTTTTCTCCTATTAAAGAAAATTAGGTGGATTCTTTAACACGTGACAAAAATTTTTGTTCAAATAAATTGAATGCAATCATTTCTTTGTTCCTGTCTTTATAAACAGAATCGTTACTTTGCTAATATCAATTACTGCAATTATTTATTATAATTGATTTCCGCAAAGAAACAGAGCTAATTTGCTAAGATGTGCATCCAAAATTGAAAAAGTGCGCGTGCAACCTAGTAGACGTGAAGGGAATGAAACTTATTTAAAAAAAAATTCATGCCCGCTTCGTCCGCGAGGATATAGGTTTTTTTTTTTAATATCCCGAGGCAACTATTGGTTTATCCGGATAAACAGTACGTTTACCGTCTCGACATCCGTCCTCAGGATGCTGGCTATCTCTGTGCCAAATTTCGTTAAGATCGGTTCAGCGGTTGAACCGTGAAAAGGTAACAAACACACAGAGGGACAGAGAGAGTTACTTTATAATATTAGTATGGATACTGCTAAGTGTTTTTTTTGCGTTACTTTATTACATAAATTGATGAAACGAGCACAACGTTCACCTAATGGTAAGTGCAACGTCTGCCCATAACAAATGCTGTGCCACCCAGAAAATTTCTGTGTGACACTACACTGTGCCCATCGCCCTGAGACATAGGTTCTTAAGTCTCAAATGCCCAGTGATTACGCTAGCTCACAGTGCCCTTCAAACCGAAATACAGTAATGTTTGCACACTACTGCTTCACGGCAGAATAACTGGCCCTGGGGTGGTACCTACCTAGACGGACTCCTGCATAGGAATCCTACCACCAGTGTGTTTGAACAATTATTAATTAATCGATAAATATTCATTGCGAATAACAGAAACGTTGCATGAAGACGTACAAAAACGCTGCACTTGCTTTAATTTTACACTCATCGCGTCCAAAACAGATTCATTTAAAAAGCACTTGATATTTAGTTTATATCTTTGATACAACTTTTCCCTTTAGCCTTTTTCGTTTTCTTTCTTTTCGACGATCCATTAGGTTAAGTGTACGATCACTTAAACTTTACATAAATAAATGTATGTCTCAAACTTTGGGAACAGATTAAATATTGAAACTAAATAACACTAATCTTTCTAGAACCATTAGGGAATCGAAACAGTAGACGAACCTATCCCTTAGTTAATTTAATTGTGTACAAAAGGACCGACGTCGGCGAGTATAAATTTATTATTATAGTTAAGGTTGGACCTTGTCGGGGCGCTTGTTTAGGTTCCGAAAAATAAAGGGATTATAGACAAATTGTTTACAAATGATATGTATATATGAAAAAAGCAAGACGAGCTTCTTCATTTCTTCATTCTCGGTGATGTTCTTGCTGTCAGTCTTTTTGGCTTTTACAGCTTAATCGGATAGCTGTGCTCGTGCCAGGGGCTCGCGAGCCAGGTTTGGGTTGACCCAAACATATATACTTAGATAAACTCACAAGACGAGCAAATCCTTCACCCGATGGTAACTGTAACGTCTGCCCATAATAAAAGTTGTTTCACCCAAAATATTTGTATAAGCGACCCCCCACTTGATGGAGCGACGACCTGCACGGTTTTGCGGGAAGTCGATGGATGCAGGTGGCATATGACCGTGTTTTGTTGCAATCTATGGGGGACGCCTATGTTAAACAGTGGACTATGATAGGCTGAAATGATGATGATGATGATGATGACACTGCACCCGTCCGAATCACAGTAATGTTCGCACACCACTGCTAACACTAAAAAGTGGAAATATGTTAGAATGATGTGCTGTGTAATGAGCTGAAAGGATAGATTTTGGGGACCACACACATAGCCCACGTTTCGGCCCCGCTGGAAACGAGACGTGACGGGTGGCCAACCACGTCACCGCCATTTTGGGAGTCAAGAAATTCTTACTCACCATTGCGTTCCCACGAGCAGTATAGTGACAGCATGACATATTATGGTATTACTCTGCACGATAAAGGCTGTCGGTACATTAACTTAGTCGGAAAGAAAGAAGTCGGTGCTGTTCTACTCTGCTGGACACCTATTTCAAAGACGTTCCGATAAAACTTATTAGTTCTAAAATTAAAAATCGAGTCGACGACCGCGTGGCCTAGTGGTCCGAGTACCTGACTTCGACGCCGCGGGTCCTCGGTTCAAGGCCTAGCCTGAGCCAATCTTTGTGCAAAATCAAATTGTCGGTTTACGCGTCTGGTAGTGTTACGCATGTGATATTTATGTCAGGCCATGACGATAACAATGGTAAAAATAATCTATGTTCAATAAAAAATATTATTTTCTATTTTGTATAATGAACTCTCTATGCAGGTGAAATCTTAGTGTGGGACATTAATAAATATATCATCATCATCATCATCATCATTTCAGCCTATCACTAGTCCACTGCTGAACATAGGCCTCCCCCATAGATTGCCACAAAAGTTGTAGCTCTCATTTTGGGGGGATTTTGCCATAGTTGCCACGCTTGGCAGGCGGGTTGGCAACCGCAGTTTATTTATTCAGATGTTCCAGGAGATGCTGCTGCCCATCTTCTGATTTATATTTTCCCTCTGTCGACTTTTACGACACCCACGGGATGAGATGGGGTGGTAGATTCTCTTAAGCCGCTACCACATAAATATATGTTTTATATACGAGTATAAAAAACGAAACCCATTAGAATCGGATTTTGTAGGTTTTTTTTGCGCGGAAGCCTAATCATTTTTCTAAAATTAAAGTAGCCGAAGTTACCCGCTACAATGTCAGCTACCTGTCTGTGAGTCCCATCAAAATCGGTCCAGCCGCTTCGGAGTTTAGCCGGTATAAACATACAAAATAAAAAAAAAAATATGTAAGTATTTCTTTTGCTGTTACAAACAGACGCTTCAATTTTATTCATTTGTATAGATTATACGGACTGCATAACCGCGTTAATGACTTTAAAATGTATTTTAGGCGTTGAATACTCGATTTAGTAAAAAAGTACAGACAATGTTTGGAATGCGCGATTGTGAAAGTCCGAACTATCGGTCTCCCAATCTGCAGCGGGTGAGACGGGCACCGGAGGGGTGCCTCTACCATGCCCCTTCAATCCCATGACCAATTTCTAAAAGTTTCAGCCTATAAATGTCCCACTGCTGAGCACAGGCCTCCTCTCATTTCTGAGAGGGTTTTGGAGCTAGGAAGAATCCGCCACGCTGCTCCAATGCGGGTTGGCGGACTTTACATGTATTCGAAATATTTCTATTCCTCGGACATGCAGGTTTCCTCACGATGTTTTCCTTCACCGCTAAGCACGTGGTAAATCAGCACTTAAAATTGTAGAACAATATTAGAGGTGCCGGCACCGGGGATCGAACTAAGGTTACTCGCTTACTATGAAATTAAAGGCGAGCACCAGGCCCCTGAGCTACCACGGCAAACCAACGGTTAATCACGCGTCTGCGTGAAGTCCGTCACCGATTGTTACCAATTTCTAGGTTACGTCAAATCCGTACCAAACACTGCGATTAACAAATTGGCTAATGTCAGCAACGGGGATTGAATCCAGATCGTTTAGACATTTTATAGATTTAAGCAAAGCGCCTGGCCCTTGAACTATCACGAACGGCACATATACATTTATTCCGAATAATCTCGAAGCCCCAAAATTCCTCAACTAAATGACATTCCTACGAAAACTTAACCGTCGCTGAATGGAGTAACTAAAAGACAAAAATCTTAAGAATCTAGCCATGCTTCAGTTCTCATAATCTTAATTTAAGTTCGAATGATTGATGTTAGAAAATATTTCATTACATTTGGTCCCCCTCAGACCGGATCTCTAAAGGATTCCGTGTGATTCGCTTCAGTTGAAATCTCAATGAATCATATGGAAGGCTGTCTATATTTTTCATTCCAATTGTCCAGAGTCGTGGCAGCTCTGGGATCGTGCATTCGACTTAAATTTACTGGTGGTAGGATTCCTATGCAGGAATCCGTCTAGGTAGGTACCACCCCAGGGCCAGTTATTCTGCCGTGAAGCAGTAGTGTGCAAACATTACTATGTTTCGGTTTGAAGGGCACTGTGAGCCAGCGTAATCACTGGGCATATGAGACTTTAGAACCCATGTCTCAGGGTGATGTGCACAGTGAGGTGTCACACAGAAATTTTCTGGGTGACACAGCATTAGTTATGGGCAGACGTTGCACTTACCATCAGGTGAACGTTTTGCTCTTTTCATCACCTTATGCTACAAAAAAAAACGCGAGTGACCCGAGTTCGATCCCCGGTGCCGGCATCTTTAAAATTGTTCTGCAATTTCAAGTGCCGATTTACCACGTGGTCAATAGATAAGGAAAACATAGTCATAAAACTGCATGTCTGAGGAAAAAAGTATGTCGGAGACATGACGTCCGTCAACCCGCAACACATGGCGATTCCCGACTCCACCAACTTATTCAGAAATGAGAGGAGGCCGTTGCTCAGCAGTGGGACATATAGACATATAGGGACATATATTTTTATTTAAAAAACAAATTATTCAACGGCAACCAGCGTCCAAGGTACTGTCATCCTCAGTCCGCCTGTGAAGCATGGTGATTACGGGAAATCCCACAAACTTGTAGCTATGCCCAACAGTGGAGTTTTTACATACTGATGGACACAAAAAGAAGTAGGGTTGTTAAGTAATTTTAGCCCATAGACACTACATCTACCCTCGATGGAGATTCAGATGAAATTGCATTGTCCACCTCGAAGACTGTGTTGGGACACTAGCCTCTAGACGTAATTCGAACCCATGACTCAGGTACACGAACCACTGAGTCATGCGCCCCTTACAAAATATATTCCTTTACTAGCTGAAGCCCGCGACGACGTACGCGTGGATTTAGGTATTTTTTTTAATATCATGGGAACTCTTTGATTTCCGGTACGGGCATAGTATATGTTTTATAACAATAATGATATTATAGTGAATATATGTTAGTGGCCATGTCCTTTTTTGAAGTCGAACGTTATGTTAAATAATGCACTGTTTAGGAAATGACTGTAACTTAAAAGTACCTAATTGCTGAATAATATGTGTAAAGGTTTAATGACTCCATATTTTTTTGCTGCTCAAATATTTTAAAACATTCAAGACCACAAGAATGTAATCCTACTGCACAATTTACAGCCAGATATCATTATATTTTAGAAGAAAATAATTAGTGCCTACTGGAAACGCAATCAATGCAAACGCCAAACGCGAAGGTTACATAGAGCCGTCTCAAGTTCAAAAGCGTCCACTAATCCGACCTGGGCAGACCGGGGGCTGTAAGCAACCGATACGGAGGCATCGAGTCATGTCCCACGCGAGCAATGGCGCGAGTAAGCCCCGAGGCTAGTGTTACACGCGAGCGAGACAGCGTGGCGGCTCCAAAGCTAATTATCCTGTGGGGAGTACGCGTCGAATGGATTTTCTTGTATTGGAACGACAGAAAATCCATGCAGTGTTTTTCTTGAACAATGTTTTTGGCTGAAAAATCAGTACTGTGTTCATATAGCACATGCTGAGCCAACCCCCTTTCCACGCAGAAAATATTAGTTTTTTTAAATGAATGTATTTTTTTCTATTTATTCTATTTTTATGGTGTTAGGATTCATAGCAGGCATTCGTCTAGGTAGGTACCCCAGGGCCCGGTATTCTGTCGTAAGCAGTTAAGTTAGAGTACTGTGAATGCAAATATTTGCTGTGTTCGGTTTGAAGGGCAATGAAAGCGTATCACTTGGCATATGAGACTTAAGAACACAAGAAATTTATGGGTGACCAACATTTGTTATGGGCAGAACTGTTACTCACCATCAGGTGAAATTTTGATCGTTTCGTAATAAACAATAGTAACTTAAAAAATTGTATGAAAAGGACACTATAACCTTACCTACCCTCGATCTATGTATGTGCCTTACACTCGAACGCGGGTAACGGTTTTACCTTAGAAAAGTGAGTGGGTTCGCCCCCGTAGGAAACGAGCTGGTGACGTGTGGCGAAACCGCGTACCCTCAATTTTCGTATGAGTCAAAATAGCGGCAGCATTGCAAATTATGGTGCCCGAATAAAGGCTGTTCGTGCAATACCTAAGAGCCGTGGTAGCTCAGGGGCTAGGCGCTCGCTTTAAATTTCATAGTACGCGTGTGACCTTGGTTCGATCCCCGGTGCCGGTACCTCTAAAATTGTTATTTTAAGTGCAGATTTACCACGTGCTCGGCGGTGAAGGAAAACACCCTGAGGAAACCTGCATGTCTGAGAAATGAAAAATATTTCGAAGACATGTGAAGTCCGCCAACCTGCATTGGAGCAGCGTGGCGGATTCTTCCTAGCTCCAAAAACCCTCTCAGAAATGAGAGGAGGCCTGTGCTCAGCAGTGGGACATTTATAGGCTGAAACTTTACTTTTTTTTTGTACAATACCTTAGTCGCTTCTTACGACACTTCGCCAGGAAAAAGATAGGTGCAATTTTACTCTGCAGGACATCTGGCTGACAATAACGCGATTACTATTCATTTAATAAAACAAAAATTATGGGGGGAGATATATGTTCTTAACTTACTGGTGGTAGGATTCCTGTGCAGGAATCCGTTTAATAAGGTCCTACCCCAGGGCCGGTTATTCTGTCGTGAAACAGTTGCGTGCAAACATTACCGTGTTTCGGTTTGAAGGGCACTGTGAGCTAGCGTAATCACTGGGCACATGAGGCCGTGTGGTATTGGCTTATGAGAATCTACCACCCCATCTCATCCCGTGGGTGTCGTAAAAGTCGACAGAGGGCAAATGAAAACCAGGAGATGGGCAGCAGCATCTTGCTGGAACATCTGAATAAATAAACTGCGGTTGCCAACCCGTCTTCCAAACGTGGCAACTATGGCAAAATCCCCCCAAAACGATAGCTACAAACTTTTGTGGCGATGTATGGGGGAGGCCTATGTTCTGCAGTGGACTATTGATAGGCTGAAATGACGATGACGAGACAATAGATGCCTCAGGGTGACGGGCGGAGTGCAGTGTCGCACAGAAATGTTCTGGGTGACACAGCATTTGTTGTATTGAGACGTTGCACTTTAGACTTTTGCTCGTTTCATCATTCTATCCAATAAAAAAAAATGTTATCAGTCCAACTACTTCTGGACATATTAAAGTTACATACTAAAATACAAGTTAAGGTGCATCAAAGCCCGCGTAAACAAGAGTCGAGCTCATTAAGTCGAAGCTTAAAGCCTTAGACATGTTGCGAGGCTTTTAAATATGCACACTAGTGTATACCGCGCCAAGGTACAGGGTGTTTTGGGCGCTTGAATATTTTATATCGCCGAATTAACTGGGGATTTCCACGGGAGCGAAGTAATGAAGACTTGTCCAGTTTATCGTGGCCAAAAGATTTTTTTTTTGTGGAAGTAATCTTGCGAGGTTTTTTTTGATTATGTTTACTAGATTGCTGTGCCAGAATCCGTCTAGGTTCTCACACTGTTGGCCTCAAGACTGCTATAAAATTGAATAAGCGGGGCAATCACAACACAACCAGACCCGAAAAGCAACAATTTGCTTTTTTACAAGCTAAAATTTATAATAATTTATAAAAATTTATATATAATGCGTTACAAACAGGGACCATTTTGGTTACCCGTTGAAAGGGTTTTTGATATGGTTTTTCTAAAGTGTTTCTGAAACACCTAATGCATATTGGTTACACTTAATTTCGGTAAGCAGCTTCAATAGGTAACCTATTCAAGGTCCCTGGTTACAAATACAATTTCTAATTGGATAATGTAGCGAGACGGGCAAAACGTTCACCTGCTGGTATGTGCAACATCTGCCCATAGCCACACTCTGCGCACCACACTGCGCCCGTCATACTGAGACATCGGTTCTTAAGTCTCATATGCCCCGTGATCACACTAGCTCTGAGTGCTCTTTAGACCGAAACACAGTAATGTTTGCTCACTACTGCTTCACGGCAGAATAACTGGCCCTGCGGTGGTACCTACCTAGACCAGTTCCTGCATCTAACATATTTTGATATAGTAAATGGAATCTGATGTTCCTTACATTAATAACGAAGGTGATTCGCTAGCTACTGTAAATATTATTGCATTAGCTACCCGTGCCCTTCAGACCGAAACACAGTAATGTTTGCACACTTCTGCTTCACGACGGAATAACTGGCCCTACGGTGGTACCTACCTACACGGATTCCTACCACCGTACTGGTGGTAGGAATCCGTACTGCACCAATGAAATAATTAATTACGTTCTAATTTCGACCATTGAGCGACCATTAGTTTATTTTTCGTGTCATTCCAGTTTCTTCATACGCTTAATGTTACTCCGATGTACACAAACAAATAAGGACTCATTTAAAATTCATTTAACAATTAATAAATCACAAATATGAGTTTTTTTTTAAGTAAATTCAAGTTCGCCAAATGGTTTTTTTAAGTTCCAAAATTATCAGCAATGCTTATTCCAATTTTATTTAAGGCGAGACAGCCTATATCCAGTCTCGAGGTAAAGAACGAAGGTAAAGGCCGATCAAGTTTCAGCGGCGGGGCGAGCCGGGCGGCCGACTAATGCTTAATTTGCCGAGGTCATTGCCACGGCCGTGACAGGCTATTGGTGCGTTGAGCTTGAACCTTCTACGAGCTTCCATACTTTGCCGTTAATACCGGGATTACGTGTTGCGACTCCTGATTTTCCGTTATTGATTTCTTTTTGCACGCTAATGTATTTTTTTATGAATGTTACGACGGCTACGAACCAAAGTCTGCCCATAACAAATGCTGTGTCACCCAGAACATTTCTGTGTGACGCCACACAGCGCTCGACAGTCAGTGCCCTCCAAACCAAACAACCCCTTAATGTTTGCACGCTACTGCTTCACGGCAGAATAACTGGCCCTGGGGTGGTACCTACCTAGACGGATTCCTGCATAGAAAACCTACCACCAGTATGTAGTTTTGCGTAAATCGGTTTTTAGTTATTCTGCCGTGAAGCAGTTGTGTGCAAGCATTGCTGTGTTTCGGTTTGAAGGGCACTGTGAGCTAGCATAATCACTAGGCATTTGAGACCTAAGAACTGATGTCTCAGGGTGACGGGCGCAGTGTGGTGTCACACAGAAATATTCTGGGCGACACGCCATTGGTTGGGCAAACGTTGCAGTTACCATCAGGTGAACTTTTTGCTCGTTTCGTCACTTTATACAGTAAAAAAAATCGAACCAGAACTAACGATTAAAAGCTGATGGTAGCTCAGAATAACTGGTGGTAGGATTCTTATGCAGGAATCCGTCTAGACAGGTACCACCCCAGTGCTAGTTATTCTGCCGTGAAGCAGTAGTGTGCAAACATTACTGTGTTTCGGTTTGAAGGGCACTGTGAGCCAGCGTAATCACTGGGCATTTGAGCCTTAAGAACTGATGTCTCAGGGTGACGGGCGCAGTGTGGTCACACAGAAATATTTTGGGTGACGCAGCATTTGTTGTGGGCGGGCGTTGCACTTACCATCAGGTGAACGTTTTGCTCGTTTCGTCACTTTCTACAATAAAAAAAAACTTCACATTCATCACAATCTTCACATCCTAAGATTTTGGTAGTTTGGTAGTTCCCAAGCAATGGTTATCTTCTCAGTTTATGAAAAAAAAATGTTATTTTTCATGTAATTCTCATGTTTCTCAATTTTACGGATTTTATCGCGTTTATTTTTGTTATTTATAAACCGACGTTTCGAGTGCTTTACAGCACCCATGGTCACGGGGGACTGAGGTGACAGATGTCCTGATGTCATAGTTAACCCGGAGTACCTTCAGCTTTTAATTCTTATTTGTGGTCCGATCTACGCAGAAAGAGCTAACTGTGTCTTGAAGTCTTGCAGTGGTATGCTTGGTTTTTGACTTAATTTTATTAATTATAGGATCCCAAGCTGGTGGTAATACCCAACCATCTTCTCTATTAAAATTAGGATGTTTTTTAATTTCAGTTGCCTCGCGAATCATCCTTGGTAGGAATCGGTGTTCTTTTGCGAGGATTTGTGGTTTATCAAATCTGATGTAGTGGTTGGGATGATCCACAACATGGTCACAGACTGCAGACTTCCTGGGGCGGCGATGCTTCACATCAGCTATATGTTCTTTTACGCGGGTTTTTACTGATCTTTTCGTTTGCCCTATGTAAGAGAGACCACATTCACAATCCAGCTTGTATACTCCTGCATCTTGTAGAGGGATTGACAGGGATTGACACTTGACAGATAGTAAAAATTGACTTATCTTCTTCGGCGGCTTGACAAATGTTTTTATGGAAGCCCGCTTCAAGATATAGCCAATCTTGTCCGTGACTGCAGGTACACGCTCGACTGTGGCCGGCTTCACTCGGTCACTGCGACGAAGGCGCGGAACTCGAAGCTTGTTGTCTTGCAAAACTTGCTTGACATGCTGAAGCTCGGCGGCTAGGTGTTTACTGTCACAGATCCCTTGTGCTCTCTGAAACAAAGATTTGCCCACGGTAGCTAACTGTGAAGGAGTTAAATACCTGTCGGTATGGGCCTATTGCCTATACACAGTGTGACTCAAGGTGTTATTAGGATTTCTAATTACTAAAACATCTAGAAAAGCTAAAGAGTTATTTGTCTCTAACTCCATTGTAAATTATATTTTAGAATTAATGGAGTTAAGTGGTCTAAAAATGCAGTGACTCTATTAGAAGGTAGAATTGTGAAAGTATCATCTGCGTACCACTTGTAGAACCTTGGTTTTACTGGAGAAGTACGGAGGGCTTTCTCCTCAAAGTCTCATGGAAGACTATGTAAATTTCAGCAACAATGGGAGATACCGGGGAGCCCATCGCCACACCATCTACTTGCCGGTAGTATTGTTCCTTCCACAATAGATAGCCAGATGTTAGGCAATGTCTCAGTAATTCTGCATGTTCTACTGGCATATTGTTCTCTGTTAGCTTCCTAGTTACAATTGAGATGCAGTCTTCAACAGGTAGACATGTAAATAACGACTGAACATCAAAACTGATCATAGTTTCATTGTCAGTAAGATGTAGGTCTTTTATCTCACTGACAAAATGGTAGGAATCCTTTGTATGTGCTCTTGTATGTCCTCTTAGTGGGGAGAGTATTTTAGCCACATGCTGAGCCAATCTGTAAGTTGGTGAATCGATCTGACTCACTATTGGACGTAGCGGAGCATTGAGTTTGTGTACTTTGGCTGACCCATACAACTTTGGTGGTTTGGCACAGGAAGGTATTATCGAATTTACGTCTAGATTTAATTTCTCGGCGTGTTTCTTTATTAGATCGCTAGGTGTTTTGAGCGTGTTTGTAGTTGGGTCTGTTTTGACCTTTTTATAGGTGTTAACGTCCGACAAAAGTTCTTGCATTTTAAAATTATAATCCGACGTATCCATTACCACCGTAGCGTTTCCTTTATCTGCGCGGACAATCGTGAGTTCGGGTCTGTTTCGTAAGTTATTTAAAGCTTTTAATTCGTCTTTGGGAAGATTCAGTTTTGGCACAGAACTTCGACGTAACATAGACGAGATGTCTTGACGTATGGCCTCCAAATCTTCTTTACCGATATTATTTTTATACAGACAATCCTCAACACCACAAATAATTTCTTCGTACGGGATTCTTCGCGGTGTTATTGTGAAATTCATACCTTTCGATAATACTTTTAATGTTGATTCATCCAGTGTTTGTTTTGACAGATTATAGACCGCGCGTATCTTTGTCTTTTGACTTTGTTTTTTTTTTTTTGTTTGTTTGTTTGACATTTAATTTGGTCGTTAACTTTTGATATTTTTCTATGTGTTTGTTTATTTTTGTATTCATTATATTTAGCTGTTTCACGCTTATTTAAGGTTTCGATGCAATTATTAAAATCAAATGTCGTTAAAATTGTTTTTAGTTCACTGGATGAATTGTCTATGGCTGTATTTATTGTATGTAGATCGGTACGGTTTTGCTGAATCGCCGTTCGTAACAACTTTTTACTTGCCTGATTTAAGATCTTAGCGTTTCCTCGAATGTCCTTTTTAGCTGATATTTTGACACACGTAGGAATGAGATTATGGTCTCTGCATCTCTTCAAGAAATTTAAAGATGTTATAAATCTTGCGCGCTTGGTCTTGAGATCTTCTAACCGGCGATTTTGTTTGCGATTTCCATTCCGTACTGGTTCACATAATGATTTCTTATATTTACGCGAACACTACACATTTAAATGAAACTAATTTTATAGATTTTATCGCGTTTATTTTTGTTATTTATAACCCGACGTTTCGAGTGCTTTACAGCACCCATGGTCACGGGGGGACTGAGTTTTCTTGAATTGAATTCTCATGATTAGGATTTAATCACCCTTAGCAGGAATCGGGTGTTTTTTCATGTCCATCAAATATGATAAAATATTTAATATTCGTTCTGGTGTGGGAACCGAACCAACGACCCGCAGAAGTGTAGATTCCAATCCGATAGCCGCTGCGCTAAAAGAGCTACTAACTTCAAAGAAAGAGCCTAATCTTTTCTTAAAGGCCGGCAACGCACCAGGAATTCCTCTGGTATTGCGGATGTTCATGGGCGGTGGTGATCACTTCCCATCAGGTCTGCCGCTTGGTAGTTTATCTCTTCTCCTATAAAATAAAAACTTGCTATAAATTTCCATATTACTCAAATGCTTTGTATAAGTAAAGCTGTAAAGTAAAATAACGTAAAGTAAAGAAACAGCCTATTAATGTCCCACTGCTGAGCCGTGCTGCACAGGCCTCCTCTCATTTCTGAGAGGGTTTTGGAGCCAGGGAGGGGTCCGCTACCCTGCTCCAATGCGGATTGGCGGACTTCACATGTCGTCTTCGAAATCTTTATTATTCCTCAGACATGCAGGTTTCCTCACGATGTTTCCCATCACCGCCAAGCACGTGGTAAATCGACACATTAAAATTGCAATTGATGATTTTAGTGTGGTGGCGGCTCGTTAAAAGAATACTACCACTCCATCTCATCCAATGGATCTCGTAAAAGGCTAGTAAGGAACTGCACTGTGCACCCAATAGCGCATGGTGGCGATGGGCTCACCACCTATCACACCAAGTGTATTATATTGTTTTGGTGAAACGTGGATTGTGGCAGTCATCTGCTTTTGAAGTGAGTACCCAGTCTCTGACTACCCCTTATGGGATACTAGTCGTGATCTTATGTATGATTTTAGTGTTGCCGGCATCGGGAGTCGAACCCAGATCACTCGCGTACTATTAAATTTAAAGCGAGCGCCTAGCCCCTGAACTACCACGGTTAGACGTTTATTCTGATTTGCATATTATTTATTTAAAACCCTATTTCAATATAAACGTAGAAGCTTGTTTTTCTTGGGAAAAATCACAAAATTTGCACTTGCTAAAGAAGAAATAACGAGCATACGTGAAATTGCTTATTATTTCCCGCGTAATCTACTTAATACACATTTTGTCGAATACTACCTGAACGAACGAGTTTCTCCCGGAATCTACCGAGTTTGCATATATTTACAATCCGACAATACGTATTTATATACATAATATGCAAAAGTTCATCAAAATCGTTAGATACGTATTCAAGAAATCAATTATATGTCTCTCGTGTAATACGAGTAGTATATTGTCTGTTTATACTTATGTCTGTTTATGTTAGCATGTCATGTAGTGCTATCTAGAAGTCAAAGTCAAAGATACTTACATTACATACATAAGATCACGACTGTATCCCATAAAGGGTAGCCAGAGACTGGGCACTCACTGCAAAAACAGATGACTGCTACAATCCACGTTTCACCAAAACAATATAATGCACTTGGTGTGATAGGTGGTGAGCCCTTCGCCACCATGCGCTGTTGGGTGCACAGTGCAGTTTAATTCCTTACTCGCCTTTTACGAGATCCATTGGATGAGATGGAGTGGCAGTATTCTTTTAACGAGCCGTCCACCACACTTACACTTATACACTTATAAACATCAAAATCTACACCGGTTCAAAAATAAGAGTTTTTCAGAGTAGAACCGGAGAATAGAAGAAACTCTGGGATATTTCTATTTTTCAATGCCATATTACATAATCACATTTATAAATTATGTTAAAAATTGCATCATAAATTTAGTAGTCAGGGGGTTTGTAAGTGCAGAGTATGAGTTATTTCGACACGTATTTGTCTATCTATATCGATCTGTTCATGAGTAAGTAGATTGTAGATTGCAACGGGCCGGTTTCCGCGACTCCACGTCTAGCGCGTATTTTACACGCATGAATATATTTTACTCGAGCCAACCAAGCTCCTTCAGGAGCCGCAGCAGACCCTTGACGTTCCCGGCGATCTCAGAGATTGGTCCCGGCGAGCCGAGATGCTTGGCCTGGTATGTCGCGACCTGATCAGTACCTACCAGTGAGTCATTACCTACTGATTATTAGGGATCACTGCATGATTATTACATCATAATACTATAAGCACGCTAGCGGTGGTGATATATATTTATATTTATATATAAGACGCATTTCTTGCTGTTAATTTTGTAAATTTTTGAAGTACTTATTATTCACATAATAATTGAATGTTGTACACGCCTATTATAGGTGCACATGCCAAGATAATGTACAATAAATTCTGTGTTATGGTATATTTTCGATATGTTCACTCATCATCATCATCATCATCACTTCAGACTATCACCAGTCCACTGCTGAACATAGGCCTCCCCTATAAATTTCATCAAAAGTTTGTAACTCGAATTGTGGCGGGATTTAGCCATAGTTGCCACGCTTGGCAGGCGGGCTGGCAACCGCAGTTTTTTTTTATTCAGATGTTCCAGGAAGATGCCTGCTACCCATCTTCTGGTTTTAATATTCCCTTTTCGACTTTTACGACACTCACGGGATGAGACTGGGGTTGTAGATTCTCTGAAGGCTACCACACGGCGGTTCACCGTTGGTGTCTAATTCAATCAATAAACTTTTTTATTGGATTAAGTGATGAAACGAGCAAAACGTTCACCTGATGGTAAGTGCAACGTCTGCCCATAACAAATGCTATATCACGCAGAAAATTTCTGTGTGACACCACACTGTGCCCACCACCCTGAGACATAAGTTCTTAAGTCCCATATGCCCAGTGATTACGCTAGCTCACAGTGCCCTTCAAACCGAAACACAGTAATATTTGCACACTACTGCTTCACTTCAGAATAACTGGCCCTGGGGTGGTACCTACCTAGACGGATTCCTGCATAATGTTTAATATTCTTAACAAAATTCTATGGTTTTATTTATTTCACCCCATGTCTGTTTCTTAGTTTTCTTTAATTATTATTTTATTTCAATAATCATCAATTTCTATGTTTCACATCAAGCCGTGGTAGCTCAGGGGCTAGGCGCTTGCTTTAAATTTCTTAGTATGCGAGTGACCTGGGTTCGAGCCCCGGTGCCGGCACCACTAAAATTGTTAATTGCAATTTTAAGTGCTGATTTACCACGTGCTCGGCGGTGAAGGACAACATCGTGAGGAAACCTGCATGTCTGAGAAATAATAAATATTTCGAAGACATGTGAACAACCGCCAACCCGCATTGGAGCAGCGTAGGCGGATTCTTCCTAGCTCCAAAAAAACCCTCTCAGAAATGAGAGGAGGCCTGTGCTCAGCAGTGGGACATTTATAGGCTGAAACTTTTGTTTCACATCTGCCGGGCGTCTCGTGACAACTACATTACGTCATGGTGATGTTTAATATTGATAGTACAACATGCTATATGTAGAGTGATTGGAAAATCCAACTGAAACCCGAAATTGTTTCCTTTTGTTTCCGTCAGTTCACAAAATCTTCAGTAAAAGTTATCTGTCCTTTTAGCGTCGATGTTCCTACAAATTTTGAAGTTTTTACTAATTTGTAGATTGAACTTGTCTACTTGCTTACGATCGTTACAATCGTCATCACTAATACTATCATTTTAGCCATCACATGTCTACGTAGGCCTTCCCCCATAGATTGCCACAAAACACAGTCTATGTGATATCTAGTGAGGGGTCGCCCTACCCAGTGAAGGGCGACCCCGTCCTTGCCCCCCTTGCCGGTACGAGGTTGCCCTCTTCCGCCGCTTCATCACCGCACACACAAACACATTTTTTTCTTCTTTACATTCATATTTTTCTTAAAATGTTTCTTTGTGTTATGTATATCTTATGTAGTGTCGGGTATATGTCTTTATGTCTTTTATGCCACTCGAGGATCCTTCATTTTCATTTCCTTGCCCAACGATTATCAGTTCTACAAGCTACATGGCTGGCCCATTGCCATTTCAGATCATGATCCTTAGTGCTTTGTCGGTGACTCTAATTTTGCTGCGGATATCATCGTTACGGTTTCCGTCTCGTTGAGAAACACCGTGCAACCTATCGGCTAAAATAAAATAAACGAACAAATAAATAAAACAGATTTAAAAAAAAACCAGTAACGTAACAATACTCTAAACGCTCTAGACACGTTTATATATTTGCTAAGTACAAGCACCTCCCTTGTATATTTTTCAATTTATAAAATCTACATTAGGTGCAGGATAAACGGGCCCGTAAGTGAAATATACGACTGAGGCGTCGCAATATTTCCACATAAAGAGTATAAAGAAATAATTCTCGTGTTGCTGTGGGATTTAAAAGGTACGCAGTGGCTGATATTTTTTTTCTCCTCATCTAAAAGGCAATGGAATTTCACTTGTTAAAATTACGTAGGGAATTCCATAATGCGTGAAAATTAATTGTTGGCTCAGTGGTCAGAGTTTCAATGCACTGAGTAGTGAATACTGGGTTCGAATCTCAAGTGAGACTAATATTTAGGCAACCCAATAATTGTGGTTTTCGAACAGTAGTCGTCGCACCTCAGATACAGCTCCCCGTAAGCCTGAGTACTTTAGGTCTGACATATCCAAGATGCTTATTCTGCTATTTTCCAACCAAACCAAAATAGAACGACACACCCTAAATTCAAATGGAGGTAATCAATCCTCGTAAGTGGATAAACCACACGTTGAACATAAATGCTTAAAAATCTATAACAATATTTTATAATGGTGGTAGAATTCCTATGCAGGAATCCGTCTAGGTATCAAATTATCTACGACCAATCGTATTGTAACCTGGACAGAAAAGTTGTTACCCTACTTCCGTCTCATACTTCGTTCCACTGCAATGCCCTGCATAGCCGATAGCTTCCAACGCGTCCCAACCCTTTGTTTTATACAGGGAATCGAACCACTCGCAAATTCTAAGCTCTAAACAATTTCTCTGCAATAACTGAGAATGGAACACATAGTGCTGTCCCTCTGACAAGGAACTGTTGTCGATATTGTTATGGTATTTTTTAAGCTTTTTGGGCTTTATGGGAAACATATTGATGAAAAAATCCATGTCATAATCATGAAAGTACTTTTGCCCATTTGATATATTTTAAAATATCGTCAGAATATTTTAAAATACAATAAATGGACAATAACTTTAATGGTAACCTTAATAATAAAAATAACTTTTATTTCTAATACATTTCTGACGACCGCGTGGCCTAGTTCTCAGAAGACCCTGACTTCTAAGCCACGGGCCCTGTGTTCGAATCCTTGCCGAAGCCAACGTTTGCGCATAAACGTAAATTGTTTGTTTTCGGGAGAGGAGGAAGGAGAGATCCTAGTATGAGGCATCGTCGTTTCAGTCTATCATTAGTCCACTGCTGAACAAAGGCGGGAGGCCATAGATTGCCACAAAAGTGTGTAGCTCTTATTTTAAGGGGATTTTGCCATAGTTGCCACGCTTGACAGGCGGGTTGGCAACCGCAGTTTATTTATTCAGATGTTCCTGAAAGATGCTGCGGTCCATCTACTAGTTTTAATTTTCCCTCTGTCGACTTTTACGACATCCACGAGATGAGATGGGGTGGTAGATTCTCTTAAACCGCTAACAGTATGGGGCATGGTCTTCAAAAGAAATTAAGCCAACAATTTTTTTCTATACGGTTACCGATGTATAGTTGACAAAGATATGAAATTAGGGCAAAATGTAGTGAGCTGGATACACGTTAGTACGAGAGTTGATTATTTTAAAAAAGGTTCATTGCTAACCTTGTAAAATACAGTTGTACCTGTGCAGAAATCCGACTAGGAAGGTGCCAGTTATTCTGCTAAATAAATAAACACACCGGTTATTTGGTTTGATGAACACTGTGACTAGTTAGTACAGTGCATATGAGACTTTGGAAACGATACCCAGAGTCGTCGAACAGAGCGGTGCTGCATGGAAATTATGCCCTTTCCTACCGAGGTGACTTAAGTTTACTTAAGTGACTTAGTCCCCTCACTAAGGTATGGTACGGACAGCCTTTATTCGCGCAGAATAATATGCAATGCTGCCACTATACTGTTCCTGGAAACACAAGGAGTAAGAATGTTTTGACCCGTGCCAAAATGGCGGCGATATGATTCGCTCCCTGTCACGTCTCGTTTCCCGCGGGAGCGAAAAGTGGGTTACGGGTGTTGTCTCCTTGTGGTGGCCTTTATGTGTAAAAAAGGTGTGACTGTATGTATGTATGTTTTTTCATTAGTTTTGTTACTAGTTTATCGATATCTCAGCTATGATAGTGATCTCTGGGCATCCCTATGTATATGCGGATGTGACGTCACGGGAGCTGCCATGCTAATGGCTAATGCGTGTCTCCGGAAGTCGTGGCCCGGAAACGGAGCGGCCATCTCGCGAAATTATCATTTAACGTTTTATTGCTGTGCCATTGGGGACGACGGGTCTGTCGTGTGTCGGAGTAATTGTCTTGTTTTGTTAGGGGTTGGGCAGGGGCGAGAATAATGTAGGCGATTGTGACTTAGGTGTGTCGCTAATTCATATTATGTACGCTGACACTTAATATACTGATACTTATGTATATCTAAATCTTTTGTTTTAAGCGTACACATATGAAAGCCGTAATGAATATTTGTTATTGAGATTTCCAGCCGACTGTACTTCAAATAAACCTTATTTTTTAAATGTATACTTGTGGTATGTAAATGTTACTGGTGGTAGGATTCCTATGCAGTAATCCGTCTGGTAGGTATGGTAGGCCACCCCAGGGCCAGTTATCCTGCCGTGAAGCAGTAGAGTGCAAGCATTACTGTGTTTCGGTTTGAAGGGCACTGTGAGCTAGCGTAATCACTGGGCATTTGAGACGTAAGAACTGAAGTCTCAGGGTGACGTGCGCAGTGTGGTGTCACACAGAAATATTCTGGGTGACGCAGCATTGTTGTGGGCGGACGTTGCACTTACCATCAGGTAAACGTTTTGCTCGTTTCGTCACTTTATACAATAAAAAAAAAAAAACCTATACCCACGCAGACGAAGGCGCGGGCATCAGCTATTACTTAATATAGGCTAAAAGTTAATTTGATAAGAGTCGCAGCATCTTAGAAAATTAACTTCCTTTCCATTATAACGGATTTCCGCAAAGTAACGCCTGATCCTATTAACTGAAGAAGGTATACAAAATTTTCTAAGTAAATGTTCTTAAGACTCCTTAAGAGTTAAAACATATGTACATAGTTGATTTTACCTTGTGCACTCACGTCGGTTCTTAATTATCATATGTAATTAGTCAGAATCAGTAACCTTCAAACCCAATGACAATAGTGTTAACGTCAGTGGTTACCTACCGTGGCGGATTCCTGCATAGGAATCCCACCACCACTAACATTTGAACATCTAAATTTTCCTATGCAGGAATCCGTCTAGGTAGGTACTTCTAGGTAAAGCAGTATTGTCCAAACATTACTGTTTTGGTGTGAAATGGCACTGACAGCTAGTGTAATCACTGGGCATATGAAACGTAAGAACTGATGTCTCGGGGCGACGGGCGCAGTGAGGTGCCGCACAGAAATATTCTGGGTGACATAACATCTGTTATGGGCAGACGTTGCACTTACCATCAGATGAGCGTTTTGCTCGTCTCGTCACTTTATAAAATTAAAAAAAGAAGTGTCTCCTATATAGGTGAGTCTTATAGGACATATATTCTCCATGCATTATATTCAGCATAGGAATCCATATCCGCGACCTGTAGCAGTAGAAACAAATCGCTCAGGCATTGCGCCAAACAAACCTACATGAAATAAATACGAAATGTTTACGTTTTTTTTTTTTTATTGTATAAAGTGACGAAACGAGCAAAACGTTCACCTGACGGTATGTGCAACGTCCGCCCACAACAAACGCTGTGTCACCCAGAATATTTCAATGGGACACCACACTGCGCCCGTCACCCTGAGACATCAGTTCTTAAGTCTCAAATGTCCAGTGATTACGCTAGCTCACAGTGCCCTTCAAACCGAAACACAGTAATGCTTGCACACTTATGCTTCACGGCAGAATAACTGGCCCTGTGGTGGTACCTACCTAGACGGTAGTATCCGATGAAAGCTGTAGCCGAGAAGGCTAACAGCAATTACATCACCGAAAATATATATATACCTAGACGGATTCCTGCATAGGAATCCTACCACCAGTAAAACGTTATAAGCGGTAGGACCACCGCAGCGTTTTTTTTTATGATTTGCATCAGGAAGTACACCGTCCCTGGTGGCGGTTTATTGACCAATAGTACACAGTTTACATTTGTATTTATATAAATTTATTTCTAATCGTTCACAGAAAGAACTACCATCGCATCTTTGCTATTTGATACTGAGATGTTATGGATATTCTTAGTTTCGAAAAAAATATATAATTAAGTTTATTATTTATTAGTAGTAAGAAAAAGTTAGCGTATACAAAATAAATTAAACCACATTTAGGACAATTTTTAAAGTCTATTTCTTAACTTAATGCTAATTTATAACTAGAAATATTAAGTACTAAAACATCTAATTCCAAGTTAAATGTTATACACTCACTTCTTATAGCAGATGTATAACAAAAATCCTTGCAAAACGACTGATCTAGAATTGAATTTTATTTTATCATGTTATAACTTCGCCCTAATCCACAGTATAAGCAGTTGTATAATAAATAATAACTTTTTACTGGTGGTAGGATTCCTTTGCAGGAATCCGTGTAGGTAGGTACCGCCTAGGGTCAGTTATTCTGCCGTGAAGCAGTAGTTACATTACTGTGTTTCGGTTTGAAGGGCACTGAGAGCTAGCGTAATCATTGGGCATATGAGACTTAAGGACTAATGTCTCCGGGTGACGGGCGCATTGTGGTGTCACACTGTTCTGGGTGACACAGCATTTGTTATGGGCAGACGTTGCACTTACCATCAGGTGAACGTTTTGCTCGTTCCGTCACTTTTCAAATAAAAAAAAAAACACCGCAGTGTAAATTGTTCTGCCGCCAAGGAACAGTGTGCAAACATTAGTCTTTCGTTCTAAAGAGTCACTGATAGCTGGCATATGAGATTTAAGACCTGATGTCTCAGATGACCAGAGCAGTGCGGTGTAGAAATGTGCTAGGCAACAACTCTTTCTTCCAAAAAAAAAAATACTTCTAATGTAAAAAAGGAAGTTAGGTTGTCACTTGATAATGCCTCGTTTTGGGGCGAAACACGAGTCGTGTTCTCGACTTCAGTGGTGTATACCTCCCAGTGGTAGTGTCGTAGTGGTTAAGGGTATCTGGCGGCTCCCGGTGGCGGTATTAGTTTGCTTGTTCGCGCTACTGAGGAAGGGCGGGCGGTTCTCTTCAAAAACTAGGTAATGCACACCATTTTATATTTTACATGCGGATCTTGGCAAATTAACTTCCTTTCCTACATTATAATGGATTTCCGCAAAGTAACGCCTGATTATATAACTAAAATACTTCTAGGTTTTTATTCATACAATAATTATGAAGGTGCAAAACAGTTCTTGAATATAAAAAGATCTTAAAAAAAATATAGTAACAGCCCATAAATGTCCCACTGCTGAGCACAGGCCTCATCTCATTTCTGAGACGGTTTTGGAGCTGAGAATAGTCCGCCACGCTGCTCTAATGCGGGTTGGCGGACTTCACATATCCTCGAAATATTTCTATTCATCGGAAATGCAGGTTTCCTCACGATGTTATCCTTCACCGCTAAGCACGTGGTAAATCGACACTTAAAATTGTAGAACAAATTTAAAGGTGCTGGTACGGAGGATCGAACCCAGGTTACTCGCGTACTATGAAATTAAAGGCGAGCACCAGGTCCCCGAGTTACCGCGGCTGTAACCGTGACCGTGTGCCGATGCCCGCCTGCGACTCCACTCACACCAAAGATCTTATATTTCGAAAATACTGGTGGTAGGATTCCTATGCAGGAGTCCGTCTAGGTAGGTACCACCCCAGGGCCAGTTATTCTACCGTGAAGCAGTAGTGTGCAAACATTACTGTGTTTCGGTTTGAAGGGCACTGCTAGCGTAATCACTGGGCATATAAGACTTAGAACCTATGTCTTGAGGGTGATGGGCACAGTGTAATATCACACAGAAATTTTCTGGGTGACACAGCATTTGTTATGGGCAGACGTTGCACTTACCATCAGGTGAACGTTTTGCTCGTTTCATCACTTTTTACAATAAAAAAAATCTCTCTTAAACGTTCTACGCGATTGCAAATTGTTCAATGAATTGTAAGCGTGTGTATCATTTATTTAAACTTCAAAGCGAGCAACTTGAAACGAGATTTTCATAATAATTTTTCGGTACGCGAACCTAACAGACGTTCTTACGTGTTAATAAAAAAAAAACCAAAAGTAATTCACTATAAGCAGCGATAGGTAAACAAACCTCGTCTCCCTTTGATCGTGACGAGCGAACGCGTTGTGAATTTCATTTTTAACCTAAAAATATTCACTTATTCTATTTCACGCCACACATTTCGATCTACCAAATCGGATTACGGACGCTGCCGGTGCCGGTGCCCGCTTGTATTATTAAATAACGGCAAACGGCATACGACATCAATCATTGCATTACTTAATATTGAAACTATGACCGATTCCATTTCACCGGTGCGCATTATCGTACATTCGCTCGGTGAACGATATCGATTTTGGGAGGTCGCGATGTTGTTTGAATGGCGGGTGAATTTAATTATTTCGTATTTTTTCTTTATACTTTGTTGTATTATTTATCAATGTCAGGAAATCATAGTTAACTTTTTTTTTTAATAAATTTAGACTCGTAAAAAGCTCTTATGGATGTTTAAATGAAACTAATTTTACGGATTTTATCGCGTTTTATTTTATTATTTATAACCCGACGTTTCGAGTGCTTTACAGCACCCATGGTCACGGGCGGACTGAGGTGACAGATGTCCCGATGTCATAGTTAACCCGGAGTACCTTCAGCTTGATCCAGAACATGGTCACAGACTGCAGACTGTGACCATGTTCTGGATCATGCCAACCATTACATCAGATTTGATAAACCACAAATCCTCGCAATAGAACACCGATTCCTACCAAGGATGATTCGCGAGGCTATTGAAATTAAAAGCATCCTAATTTTAATAGAGAAGATGGTTGGGTATTACCACCAGCTTGGGATCCTATAATTAATAATTATAATCAAAAACCAAGCATACCACTGCAAGACTTCAAGACACAGTAAGCTCTTTCTGCGTAGATCGGACAAGGTAATAATAATTAAAAGCTGAAGGTACTCCGGGTTAACTGTGACATCGGGACATCTGTCACCTCAGTCCGCCCGTGACCATGGGTGCTGTAAAGCACTCGAAACGTCGGGCTATAAATAATAAAATAAAACGCTGATAAAATCCGTAAAATTAGTTTCATTTAAATGTGTAGTGTTCGCGTAAATATAAGAAATCTTATGGATGTCATAATCTAATGCCGGTTCGACTTCGACTCATCGCATGCTTAATTTGGGAACGCCATTGATTGTCTTGCAATCATGATCTTGTCGACTTATTGGCAAATACAATCAATATGTCATTCTTAGTCAAGTAATACATTATGAACTCTTTCAAAACAAATAAGACATCAATTCTGTCCCTAAAAAAAGCCTGTCTCTCCACGTAGCCAAACTTTAACTCAAGCTTTGAATAGGACAGTATTCTATTAAGCGAGCGAAATCTCTATAACAATTATCTATTTCGTAATATGCTTTATCTAATAATGTCTTATGAGAAGTTTTATGGAATCCATGTCAGTTTTAGCGTAACTTTTTAGTTTTTTTTTAAAGAAAAAGGAGACGAGACGAGCGAAACGTTCACCTGATGGTAAGTGCAACTTCGCCCATTACGTCTGGCACTTTTTCTATGGAAAACGCACAATGTATGTAGATGTACAATTGACGCAAAATGTGTTTTATATGAAAATATATTTTAAGCCATGGGTATTATAGATACAAGTTACGTTTTTAGGAAATAATACCAATTATGTATTTGTATTTCAAATCCGTATTTTAACTGTAAGCAATTCAAAAACAGCCCAGACTGAAATACGTAAGACATCATTTCTTAATCCTTATATGACCAGACATTACAATAGCTCTGAGTGCCCTTCAGGTCGAAAAACAGTAATGTTTGCACATTGCTGCTTCACGGCAGAATAACTGTCACTGCGGCGGTAGCTACAAAAACGAATTCTTGCATAGAAATCCTACGACCAGTGGTCAAACTAAACTTAGGAACCTCTAGCATATCGCTTAGACCCATTCTACAGAATACCGAACACTTTCTGTGCTTTTACTTTTTATTGTATAGAGTTAGGAAAATAGCAAAATGTTCACCTGATGGCAAGTGCAACGTCCCATAACAAATGCTTTGTAACCCAAAATACTTCTACGTCTGTGACACCACACCGTGCCCATCACCCTGAGACATAAGTTCTTAAGTTTCATATGCCCAGTCATCCTAGTGCCCTTCAGACCGAAACACAGTAAAGTTTGCACACTACTGCTTCACAGTAGAACAACTGGCACTGGGGCTTACCTAGACGGTTTTCTGAATAGGAATCCTACCACAAGTATCCTACTACAATAGTAAAAGTAAAAAAAATAATCGAATTCTTATTTATTTTGGTTCCATCGTCGTATCGTCGACTCCTAGACGTTTCCTTCGTAAAAACGATAGGTCATTCATCAAAAAAAAAAACACCTAGTTGGATGTTCATTGACAGGCAAAGAAATATTTTTATCTGTCTTTGTTATTGAGAGGACTTCTAAAAACTCCCCTCCCTCACCTGCTTTTTTTTTTATTGCAAAAAGTGACGAGACGAGCAAAACGTTCACATGATGGTAAGTGCAACGTCTGCCCATAACAAATGCTGCGTTACCCCGAACACTTCTACGTCTGTGACACCACACCGTGCCCATCACCCTGAGACATCAGTTCTTAAGTGTCATATGCCCAGTGATTACGCTAGCTCTCAGTGCCGTTCAAATCGAAACACTGTAATGTTTGCACACAACTGCTTCACGGCAGAATAATGGTCCCTATGGTGGTATCCTACATATACGGATTCCTGCATAGGAATCTTACCACCCTTTATAACGAAATGGCAAACGAAATATGAAAATATTCGAACGAAATGGGTGTAAAAATCTCCTTAAAATCCTCTTGCATTTCTTCGACGGAATAAACCCTCTAGAAAATCTTTGTGTACATATAAAATACGTAACAAATCATATGGCGGAATTCCTGAGTTACTGTACCCTGGGACGTCGCTGTACAAAATATGTAAGTAATTCCTACTTCTGTACAGTTGTTCGTCTGTTTATGTGTCAATAATTTCAATAAAACTATTTTTTGAACTATAAGAAAATCTACCACCCCATCTCATCCCATGGGTGTCGTAAAAGTCGACAGAGGGAAAAGAAAAACCAGGAGATAGGCGGCAGCATCTTCCTGGAACATCGGAATAAATAAGTTGCGGTTGCCAACCCGCCTGCCAAGCGTGGCAACTATAGCAAAGTCCCCCCTAAATGAGAGCTACAAACTTTTGTGGCAATCTATGGGGGAGGCCTGTGTTCTGCAGTGGACTGGTGATGGGCTGAAATGATGATGATGGTGATGAATCCGCTTTCAGATACGTTTAGTGATTAACAAACCAACAAAATTCTAAAATTAACTTGTATTCTTCATAAATGTGTTTATTATTGTACAGTAATGGTGGTAGAATTCCTAATCAAGAATCCCTCTGGGGAGGTGCGAACGCAGTGTTAGTTATTCTGCCGCCAGTCAGTAGTGAGCAAACCAAATAGATTGATACATTATAGTATGATTCGTCATTATTTTGATAAAAACAAAAAACGATGCCTAATTAGGATTTTTCCGGTATCGTGGGTGCGTTTTACACACAGACGTACATTTCACATGCATAGAAACCCAGATTCGGAACAACTATCTGTAGGTAATGCAATAATTTGTTCCTTGCGGGAATCGAGCCCTCGACAAACAGCACAGAGCCGATCGCTTAGCCACTACGCCAAACAAATTTTCAACCACTGAACAGTCCTGACTGCAGGCCTCTTCCATGACATTGGGACGATACTGAATGTGCCGTATTTGCCACGCTTGTCTGGCATATTTAAGATGATTATTCCGTCATATATCGGCAGGCCATTTTTTATATTGATTAAGTGGCGAGACGAGCAAAACGTTCACCTGATGGTAAGTGCAATCGTCTGCCCATAACAGATGCTGTGCTACTCAGAATATTTCTGTGTCAGCACCACACTGCGCCTGTCACCATGAGACATCAGTACTTAAGTCTCATATGGCCAGTGATTACGCTAGCTATAAGTGCCCTTCAAACCGAAACACGGTAATGTTTGCACAAAACTGCTTCACGGCAGAATAACTGGTACCTGGGGATCCATTTGCACCTTTCTGTGCAGGAATCCTACCACCAGTGCAAATGGAATATTTTCATAGCCGACTTGCGACACCCATGCGCATTGGATACTCACGGGTCCTCTAAGCTGGCGGCGATAAGTGTATTTAAATTTTCTGGTGTTAGGAGTCCAGAGCAGGAATCCGTCTAGGTGGGTACTTGCTATGCAGTAGTGTGTAAACATTACTGTGTTGCAGTCTGAAGGGCACTGACAGCTAGTGTAATTACTGGGCATACGAGACTTAAGAACTGATGTCTCAGGGTGCTAGCGCATAGTGGTGCCACACGGAAATTTTCTGGGTGGCACAGCTTTTTTGTTATGGGCAGACATTGCAATTACACCGGGTCAACTATTTTGTCGTCTCTTCTATAAATAAAATCACAATTGCAATTATATTAACTAAAAATATTAAATTTTTAATGCACGAAACGAAGTCTGGGAATATTGCTAGTGAGACGATATTTTTACCCCGGGATGCCTTGACTCACACGGGAGTGACTTTGTGAGGTCTTTTTAGAGATTCCCCTTTGTGCGAGCTAGATTTGAGATGGAAGCTGGCGTATACCAAAACAATTGTTTATATTGAGATTAAATGAATATTGATCGATATTTGCCGTACAAAGTAAAAAAAGTTTAAACAAAATTTAAACATGCATACATACAATCACGCCTTTTCCCATAGTAAGGGGTACGCAGCAGCCACACACGGAGCCCACTTTTCGCACCCCTGGAAAACGAGTCGTGACGGATGGCGAACCAGTTTGCCGCCATTTTGGTAAGAGTCAAAAATTATCTTTCTCCCTAATGCGTTTCCCAAGAGTAATATGTAGCAGCATTGCATATATCCCTGTGGTGGCGGATTAAGAGAATCTATCACCCCATTTCATCCCGTGGGTGTCGTAAAAGTCGACAGAGGGAAAATGAAAACCAGGAGATGGGCAGCAACAGCTTCCTTTCACATCTGAATAAATAAACTGCGGTTGCCAACCCGCCTGCCAAGCGTGGCAACTATGGCAAAACCCCTAAAAATGAGAGCCACTATTTTTTGTGGCTATCTATGGGGTAGGTCTATGTTTAGCAGTGGAACAGTGATAGGCTGAAATGATGAGGATTGCATATTGTGTGTTATTCTGCAAGAGTTAAGGCCTGTCTGTACATACCTTAGTCGCCTCTTACGACACCCCGGTAGGAAAGCGGTAGGTGCTATTCTCTCTGTGCCTCTCGGTGCTCTGCCGCACATAGCTACTATTGGCGTACACACACATTAATTATTAAATAACTAAAAAAAACTATTTGCAAGCGGTGTATAAATAAGTGTCAAACAATTCAAGTCGGCAAATTGTTACAAATTGACGGTCGTTCACCCCGACCACCGTAAATCTCACCCCTACCACGCGACTAATGTATTTTTGAACGATAATTTCCTTCGGAGACGTGTTACGAATTCGGCCCTCGTCCCAAGGCGCTGTCAATGCGAGTTGACATAGGTAAATTGTATCGCTATCGATGTTGTATCGGCTCCCGTTTCGGACGTGACCGGCGTGCAATTGGTAATTGGTAGGGGATTTCTAACAAACCTACGGTGTAGTGGGACTTCGGGGTTATTGAATGAAGTGTTTGCCGGTGACGCTCTTACCTGTGCTTCTTGTCAATTGGTAACTTATCGTTTTTTTTTTTATATTGGATAAAATGACTAGACGAACAAAACTGCGCCCGTCATCCCTGAAACATCAGTTCTTAAGTCTCATATGCCCAGTGATTACACTAGCTCTCGCCCGCAACCGCAGTTTATTCATTCAGATGTCCCAGAAAGAAACTGCTGCCCATCTTCTGGTTTTAATTTCCCTCTGTCGTCATTTACGACATCCACACAGCGGCTCAGTGATTACACTAGCTCTCAGTGCCCTTCAGACCGAAATACAGTAATGTTTGCAGACTGCTTCACGGCAGAACAATTGACCTGGGGCCGGATGCTCGCCTTTAATTTCATAATACGCGAGTAACCTGGGATACGATCCCCGGTGCCCGGCACCCCAAAAATTGTTCTAAAATTTTAAGTGCTCATTTACCACGTGCTCAGCGGTGAAGGAAAACATCTTGAAGGAAACCTGCATATCCGAGGAATAGAAATATTTCGAGGACACGTGAAGTCCGCCGACCCGCATTGGAGCAAGCGTGGCGGACTATTCCCCGCTCCAAAACCCTCTCAGAAATGAGAGGAGGCCTGTGCTCAGCAGTGGGACTATTTATAAGCTGTTACTTTACCTTTTTTTTAAACCTACCTAGACGGATTCCTGCACAGGAATCCAACCACCTGTACAGTAGTGTCGTCGCGTTTAATATTAGTTTAAAAATCGATTAATTGAGACATTTTCATATTATTTTATGCTTATTTAAAAAAAATCTGAAACAATGAACTACTGAAGCTGGTTTTCCGGACGATCCTTTAATTTGAAGTAAATAACAGAAGCTAGAAGTTAAGCTAAAGTTAACAGCAGGTAATAGCGCAGGGATTAAGTTGCCTTCTAGTCATAACATCGAAAGTTTCAAGAGTTACATGAATCCTTAGTAAATTTCGTGCATGGAATATATCCGTGGAATATAGCGGTGGAAATGCATAAAGCACAAGTATCCAGGGTTCCACCAGAAACCGGCACATCTGAGGAGTTACAAAAAAATTGACAACCTTCCAGAGTACTCTGACTCTTCAAGGCTCCGAAGCTCATTCAGAAATTGTAAGAAACCTGTGTCCAGCGGGATATTAATGTCGGACTCGGTTGGCGTAGCTGGCGCGAACCTTGACTTCTGGTGGTAGGATTCCTATGCAGGAATCCGTCTGGTAGGTACCACCCCAGGGCCAGTTATTCTGCCGTGATGCAGTAGTGTGCAAACATTACTGCGTTTCGGTTTGAATGGCACTGAGAGCTAGCGTAATCACTGGGCATGTGAGACTTGAGAACTGATGCCTCAGGGTGACGGGCGCATTATGGTGTCACACTGTTTTGCGTGACACATCATTTGTTATGGGCAGACGTTGTACTTACCATCAGGTGAACGTATTGCTCGTTCCGTCACTTTTATCAAATAAAAAAAAAACACTGCGGGACTAACATTTTTACGGGTCTGGATGTTTCTGCACGCGGAATTTATATCTGTAGAACCCACCAACGATACATTAAAAATCCTAGTGTAGAGCAAAAAAATGTAGGTGACACTTTTTTTATTCGTAAAGTAAAAAAAAAGTAAAATTTCAGCCAATAAATGTCCCACTGCTGAGCACAGGCCTTCTCTCGTTTCTGAGAGGGTTTTGGAGCTAGGAAGAATCCGCCACGCTGCTCCAATACGGATTGGCGGACTTCACATGTCTTCGAAATATTTTTTATTTCTCAGACATGCAGGTTTACTCACGATGTTTTCCTTCACCGCCGAGCACGTGGTAAATCAGCACTTAAAATAACAATTTTAGAGGTGCCGGCACCGGGGATCGAACCCAGGTCACTCGCATACTATGAAATTTAAAGCGAGCGCCTAGCCCCTGAGCTACCACGGCTCCCCTGAGCTACCACTGCTCCCCTGAGCTACCACGGCTCGTAAAATGTCTACTATATTCTAACAATTGTCTGAATAGTAGATTTAAATAATCCAAAAATATATCAGCAGTAAAAATATTTCACATATTTACAAATACGCAAAAACAGATGATATTTATGTTAAACGAATCAAAGCCGCAGCAATATCAAATGTACATTCACTATACAGTTCATCCAATAAACACACCTGTTGTAAATTTCGTTTATCGCAAAATCCAATGCTGGCATTATTCAACACAATCGCTAGGACATATTAGAGCCCCGCAGTGTACGGCTTATAAAAAGTTGTCACGAGGTTTTATACTGAAAAGGGGAATCCGCACCGAATTTCGCCACCTTTATTTACATGGCGAAGTAAATTACACTCATTGATGGTTTCGGGATAAAAATGGCGACGCAAGTTGACATAAATATATTGTGTGGCCTACGTCGATAGTTTTTCGGGTGGAAAATTTGGAATTGTTAGATCTGAGTATCCGCAGTTAAAGTAAATATATGTATATGTTTATATATAGCTATATGTTTGGTTTACTTTGTGATATTATAACTATAGGTGACATAATAACCCATGGAGTGTCTTGGTGTACCACGCCACCTCATGCGAGTCTTCCACCTGGAGCCCGTGCAAGTCCTCCTCGCCTTCATCACTCCACCAGATCCTGGGACGACCGACCAGTCGTCAGTTACTTGACCGTGGTAAGTACGCTCGTTTTACAGTCTAATCTTCCCCCATTCTATCGATTATATTAAGCCATATACATCGCAGTGGCGGCTTAAGAGAATCAACCACCAAATCTCATCCGTGGTGATCATAAAAGTCGACAGAGGGAAAATAAAAACCAAGAGATGGGCAGCATCTTCCTGGAACATCTGAATAAAAAATAATAAACTGCGGTCGCCAAACCGCCTGCCAAGCGTGGCAGCTATGGCAAAGTCCCCCAAAATTAGAGCTAGAAACTTTCGTGGCAATGTATGGGGGACGCTTGTGTTCTGCAGTGGACTAGTGATAGGCTGAAATGATGATTATGATATTGTTATTATTCAACTTTCACGTGGATATAATTAATTTCGTGACCAGAAAAGAAAATTAATATTTTTCAAGATTATTTCTAAAGGTTATTTCATTCTAGGCCATTTGAATGATATATTTTAATAAATTTTGATCGTCATAGATAGGACCCTTTTATCTACGTTGTGTATATTTATAGTAACTTGTTCTTTTAGGTGTATCATGGAAAGATGTTTATTCACTAGAGAAGCTGCAAGCCTAAGACAGTGTACGAATACTAATAAATTACTAATCCCAAAACTCTTGTAAAGGGTTCAAAATGTTTATTTATCAAAATATCTAAAACAAGGAGATTTGTATTCCGCACTTGTATAAGATTTACATTAAATTATTAATAACCCGCTACAAGCTATCGCTCCCCGAACATTTTTGCTTAAAAAAATGTGGGGAAGGCACACGGCTCCGCAACTCGACGTGTGCGGTGAGCGCCGTCCTTCTCAAGCGCTCCCCCCGACACAGACAAGAAGTCGGGAACAAGGACCGTAGTCCACAGCAAAACTGGCTAACCAGCAAAAAGAGGGCTTGGCCTCTTGCTAGTGAGTAAGCACAAACTTCGGCCGAAATCTCGCATGTCAATGCGTGTTTTCATCATACAAGTATACACCTAAGTCCAGTCCTTTTTTTTGCGATCAGGTGAACGATCTCCTCGTTTCTTCACGTACCATCATTAATTTTTTTTTTATTGTATAAAGTGACGAAACGAGCAAAACGTTCACCTGATGGTAAGTGCAACGTGCGCCCACAACAAAAGCTGTGTCACCCTGAGACATCAGTTCTTAAGTGTCAAATGCACAGTGATTACGCTAGCTCACAGTGCCCTTTAAACCGAAACACAGTTATGCTTGCACACTACTGCTTCACAGCAGAATAACTGGCCCTGGGGTGGTACCTACCTAGACGGATTCCTGCATAGGAATCCTACCACCAGTAAATCAAAAAAAATCTCGTCAAATTGGTTGTTTTAATTTAACAGTTAACTTTTACCACTTAAAGTGATTCTGAATCAGTCGGAGCTTTTATCAATTCTGACTGTGTTCACTTTAACTAACGTAACCTTATGCTTTTGTTACCTGTTCAGGCTTAACTGAAAGTTTAACTTTGAGTTAAGCATCAACTAATAACAACAGTCCATTGGCATGAGTTAATCTAGTAAAACTTTGTATGAACATCTAAAAGCTTATTAAATTCTCGATAACGTAGCTAAATAGGAGTTTTGAACAATTGGAAGAGAACAACAATTGGACGGGGTCAACTTATTCCTTTCTCAAAGGCCGGCAACGCACCTGCGACTCTCCTGGTGTTGCGGATGTTCATGGTCGGCGGCGATCACTTAACATCCGGTGAGCCGCTTGCTCGTTTGCCCCCTCTTCTATAAAAAAAACTTTGTTACTTATTTTCTTTAGCATCTACAGTATCCAGCACTTACATCATAATTACCAGCCTCTAAACAGTCCGTGGCAATAAATATACCTCCCACAAACTAGGAGGTTTTGCAATTATTGCTAAAAACAAAAATATCAATAAAAAGTAAAAACACGCCTTAAAGAACATGTCGCTGAGATGAAGCATCGACGCGCTAAGAAATATGTGCAACGTCACATTGGGTCATCATTCTCGATCATTCTGGATCATCCCATCCATTACATCAGCTTCAAAGTAAAATTAAAGAAACAGGTGTATATATGTCCCACCGCTGAGCCCCTCCTACCATTTTTTGAGAGGACTTTGTAGCTGGGAAGAGTCGCCACGCTGTTCTGCGGCGGGTGGGCGGACTTCACATGCCCTCTGAATATTTGTATTCCTCAGGCATGTAGGTTTCCTCACGATGTATTCCTTCACCACTTTGCACAACTTGCAGAATAATTTTTGAGGTGCCGGCATCGGGGATCGAACTCGGGTGTCTCGGGTGAGCGCCCGGCCCTAAAACACAAATCCTTGCAAAAGAACACGGATTCCTGCTATTGAATTAACAAAAACTTCTTAATTTCAAAAAAGAAAATGGTCGCGTACCACCAGCTTGGAATCGTATGATTTAGAAAATTAAATCAAAAACCAAGCTTACCATTCCAAATCATGAAGTCTTGCTTCGGAGCGGTAAGCTTTTAAAGCTTAACTTACTGGTGGTAGGATTCCTATGCAGGAATCCATCTAGATAGTTATCACCCAGGGCCCAGTTATTCTGCCATGAAGCAGTAGTGTGCAAACATTAGTGTTTCGGTTTGAAGGGCACTGTGAGCTAGAGTAATCACTAGGTATATAAGACTTGAGAACTGATATCTCTAGGTAACGGGCGCAATGGAGTGTCACATTTTGTTATTGGTAAACGTTGCACTGTTATCCGCAGCAGAACTAGAATAACTGACATAGCCCTAAGGATTAGCAAGCTGAAGTGGCAATGGGCCGGCCATATAGCCCGTAGAACCGACAACTGTTGGGGAAGAAAGGTTCTCGAGTGGCAACCTCGCACCGGCAAACGCAGCGTAGGGCGACCCCCCACTAGATGGAGCGACGACCTCCACGGTTTTGCGGGAAGTCGATGGATGCAGGTGGCTCAGGTCCGTGTTTTGTGGCATTCTATGGGGGAGGCCTATGTTCAACTGTGGACTGTAATAGGCTGAAATGATGATGATGATGAAGACGTTGCACTTTACATCAGGTGAACGTTTTGCTCGTTTCGTCACTCTATTCAATTAAAAAAAGTTTTGGTTTTTGATTCAATTTTATAAATAATACGATTGCTAGTCCGTCAGGTGGACACCGTAAGCTTGTTTTGCATAGATCGGACCAAAATCAAAACCTAAAGGTAGCCTGAATTAACTATATTTTGCTACTATTTATTTTTATTAAATGTTTATTCTTTCTAATTTCATCATCTACATCATAATATCAGCCTATCACTAGTCCATTGTTGAACATAGGCCTCCCCCATAGATTGCACAACACGGTTCTGAACAACCTGCGACTATGGACTTCCCGCAAAACCGTGCAGTTCGTAGTTCCATCCAGTTCGGGTCTCCCTGAACTGTGTTTGATGGTACGAGGTTGCCACTTGATTATCTTTCTTCCCCAACGGCTGTCGGTTCTACGAGCTCTAAGACCGACTCATTGCCATTTGAGCGTGCTAATCTTTAGGGCTATGTTAGTTTATCTAACCTTTCTGCGGCTATTATCTTTACGGGTTATATCTCGCAGAGATACACTGAGCTTCCCATTGGGCCGGTTTATATGTTTATAACATTAATTAGATTATACTGGGCCAATAATCTAGCTTATAATTGAAGGATCGACCTGCCCTCGAATCGTAGGTCATGGATTCAAATCCCCGAAATAATAATACGCGTACTAATGAGATTAAAACAACGCAAACCGTAGAGAGACCGGTATTTTCGTGTATAAAAATTTCAGCAAAGGATATGTGGAATTATATAATTCTAATTACGGCAAAAACTCATGCGGCATTGCTAATGGGTGTTTTTGTTCGGAGGCTGAATGTAAGGGAGGGAAATACTGTATTTAGTTGCGCGTGGATAATTCTTTGTTGTTTTGCTCTTGCTAATTTTATTTTAACAAGTCGTATTCACGAAACAAAATATATATTTTTTATAATTTAATTTATTTAATATAATTTGCAGTTAACCCGCGTTTCGTATTACTATTGTGGAAGAGATTATAATACAGCGACGTATTTACAAATGGCGCTCCCGACATGTAGTAAACTATCCTGAAATGTTTATCAATTGTTCGCATCCGTATTTTTGCTGGAATCATGATTTATGGATTTAAATTTTCTTTTGTTAATTTGTTTAGCCGTGTGGTGGCGGCTCGTTAAAAGAATACTACCACTCCATCTCATCCAATGGATCTCGTAAAAGGCGAGTAAGGAATTAAACTGCACTGTGCACCCAACAGCGCATGGTGGCGATGGTCTCACCACCTATTACACCAAGTGCATTATATTGTTTTGGTGAAATGTGGACTGTGGCAGTCATCTGTTTTTGCAGTGAGTGCCCAGTCTCTGACTACCCCTTATGGGATACAGTCGTTATCTTATGTATGTATGTATGTATGTAATTTTATTTTAACAACTCGTGTTCACGAAACAAAATATATTTTTAAATTAAATTGTCCTCATTTCTATGATTTCGAATCTCAAGCCGAAATATGTCAATACATTGACACTCGCGTGACCATGTCAGATTACCTAAGTTCTACACCGAGGGTCCTAGGTTCCAATTTGTGCCAAATTCTTTTGTGCAAAAACCACAAAGTGTTGTTTCCAGGTACATTAGTGTTGTGCATTTATGTCTGTAAAACGCACACCCGATTCAGGATTTGTCCCGAATCGTGTCCCAGGAATTGTGCGTTTCTCAGGTGTATTCTAAGGAATACTACTTTAAAAACTCCGATGTATAGATAATGAACTCTTACTATACACATTTTAATGGTATCGACTTAACGTGTTTGCGGATCTTAAGATTAAGTGTCTTTAGAATTTATTGTTAGTTATGAGTTTAGACTTTATTATTTACACTTAGTTGAATATTAGACCTCAGTATTTACGCTTAATTGTAATACTTTAATAATTATGTTACACCACCTTTATATTATTGCTTAATAATTTGTGGTTAACGGTGCTGGTAACACAATAACTGATAATTGTGTACAACTGTTATTTACTCGTATAAATTAATATTTTTTTACAGTTCATGAACCCCCTATATATATATATTGTATTATGTTATCATTATGTTGACGATATTCTGCCGTGAAGCAGTAGCGTGCAACATTACTGTGGACTACTACTGTACGGACTGAAGGGCACTGAGAGCTAGTGTATTACTGGGCATATGAGATTTAAGAACTGATATCTCATGGTGACACAGAAATGCTTTGGGCACTTTGTTGTGTGAATACGTTGCACTTACCATCAGATGATCGATTTGCTCGCCAAGACACTTTCTTCCATAAATAAAAAACAAATAAACTTTCACATTTATAATATTACTAAATGTTATTAGTAAATCTTGGAAAATGACGTCAGATGTTTGTGATACTTTTGACAGCTTAACATTATAAAGTACTTCAATTGATTATGGCTATTGATAATAACAATTAGTGAGACTTTCAATTGATTAGTTATATTCGTTTAATAAAACTAATTTTATGGATTTTGTTGCGTTTAATTTTAAACTATTTATAACCCGACGTTTCAAGTACTTTACAGCACCCATGGTCACCTGGGGGACTAAGGTGTACAGATGTACTGATTTCATAGTTAATCCGGGGTACCTTCAGCTTTCAATTATTATTTTTGGTTCGATCTACGCAAAATGAGCTTACAGTGTCTTGAAGCCCTGCAGTGGTATGCTTGGTTTTCAATTTAATTTTGTTAGATTATAGGATTCCCAAGCCGTTGGTAATACCCAGCCATCTTCTCTACTGATATTAGGATGTTTTTTTAATTTCAATAATCTCGCGAATCATCCTTGGTAGGAATGTGTGTTCTTTTGCAAGGTTTTGTTGTCTATCAAATCACGTCATGTAATGGTTGGGGTGATCTAGAACATGGTTACATACTGCAGATTTCCTAGAGCGTTAATGCTTCACGTCATCTATGCGTTCCTCGCATGTTTTTATAGATCTTTTTGTATGTCCTATGTAAGAGAGACTATTTTCGATCAAGAACATGACTCGGTTGGCATTTGTTGGTGAGACACCGTTCGGTATGGTTGTTGGATATGGTATTCAGCACCAAGGTATTATTGTTATCGGCTTTTTTGTTCGGGATTTCTGATGGAAAAAGAATACCATAGTATTAGAAGAAGACTATAATATATAAATCTCTTTATATAAAAGTTTTTATATCTTTTATATAAATAATATAAAAACTTTTCTTTTATATATTTATATAAAAGAAAAGTTTCAGCCGTTTCAGTTAACTGGTGGTAGGATTCCAATGCAGAAATCCGTCTAGGTAGGTACCACCCCAGGGCCAGTTATTCTGCCGTGAAGCAGTGGTGTACAAACATTATTGTGTTTCGGTTTGAAGGGACTGAGAACTAGCGTAATCACTGGGCATATGAGACTTAAGAACTGGCGTGGTGTCACACCACTTCTTTTTTTAATTTCTCAGAGATGCAGGTTTCCGCACGATGTTTTCCTTCACCGCCGAGCACGTGGTAAATCAGCACTTCAAATTGCAATTAACAATTTTAGTGGTGCCGGCAGCGGGAATCGAACCCAGGTTACTCGCGTAACGTGAAATTTAAAGCGAGCGCCTAGCCCCTGAGCTACCACGGCTCTATAATATATATACTATGATATAATAAAATGCGAAATAGTACTTTTAATACCCAAAGCTGGAGTCGCATCAATCGTAAACAACGTGGAGACAAGTGTGCAAACGAGACCATCGAAAGAGCGGGATCATAAAACTGTTTATCCCGATACTGAAATAAACACTACTTGTTATCGTTCGTTAGTCTTACATTATCGGAGCGCAGCCTGTAATTGGTACACACGAGTGTGGGATCAGCGTGGGATCCTTTACACCCTACGATCGAGAAATCGAATTTACCGTCGCATTTTTCATTATACATACATACGGTCACGCCTTTCTCCCGTGTAAGGGTTAGGTAGAGGCCATTCACGTAGCCCACTTACGGCAAGAGGAAACGAGACGTACCGGGTGACGAACTACGTCGCCGCCATTTCGGTAAGAGTCCAAAAAATCTTACTCGCGATTGCGTTCCCACGAGCAGTATAGTGACCGAATTGCATATTATGGTGTTATTTTGCAGGAATAGAGGCTTAGTCGCCTAAACCTTAGTCGCCTCTTACTACACAGCGCTAGGAAAGAGATAGGTGCTATTCTACTCTGCCGGATACCTATCGGCATTTGGCAATTGGTAAATGCATTGGCATTGGTAAATGTACTAAATAAGCTGACCATTTAGTATTGCGCCATATGGCATACATAGTACCTCGCTGACTAGATCATTCACAGTTCTTCCCTTACTGATAATGTTCGGTTTTCAGCGTGCGGTAACAAAAAAGTTTATAGCCATGTATATCTAACCTCTATATAAACGGTTAAAAGAATGAGGCGTTACCTTGCGGAAATCCATTATAGTAAAGCAGAGAAAGTTTATTTGCTAAGATCCGCATGCAAAGTGTAAAAAACTAGGTAATACCCACCTAGTTTTGAAGAGCACCGCCCGCCACTCGGCGGTTGACTGTCGTAGAGTCAATATCACTTGATAATGCCTCGTTTTGAGGTGAAACACGTGTCGTCTTCTCGACTTCAGTGGTGTATATTGCCTAGTGGTAGTGTTGTAGTGGTGGAGGGTATCTGGTGGCGGCTCCCGGTGGCGGTATTGGTTTTCGTATGCACGCTGTTGAGGGAGGGCGGGCGATGCTGTTCTAAACTAGGTAATACACACCATTTTACATTTTGCATGCGGATCTTGGAAAATTAACTTTCTCTCCTTTACTCTTTAAACGGGTTGTCTAATGCAAAAACATTTTTTTAATTATGGTTAGTACTTTCTGTACGGATCTGACTTGACTAACCTAGATATATCATTTCTTATTTACGCAACTACTACATATTAACTAAACTCAATTTTAGGTTCGTTTTCGTAATTTGTACCAAAATTAATAAATGAAAGCGGAACAATATTTAATCATTAATTTTGGTTCATCATCATCATCATTTCAACCTAAGCTTTGTAAAAGCTTGGAGCTCTCATTTTGCCATAGTTGCCACGCTTGGCGAACGGGTTGGCAACGCAGTTTTTTTATTCTGATGTTCCAGGAAGATGCCGCTGCCCATCTCTTGGCAGCAGCATCTTTCTGGAACATCAGAGGTTTTCATTTTCTCTGTGTCGACTTTTACGACATCCAGATGACTTAAGGGGGTGGTAGATTCTCTTAAGCCGCCACCACAAGGCGTCGAAGGAAGCCAATCGGCCAAGATGGCCAATAAAATTTGGCACCCTGACCAATGTCAGTCATATATCATTTCTTATTGACGCAACTACTACACATTAAGAAGACTAGATTTTAGGTTCAGTTTCGTAATTTCTACCAAAATTAATAAATGAAAGCGGAACCAGTAGTTATATATTAATTTCGGTTAAAGATGTAGAAACGTATATTATCAATCCTCCTGTGCATAGTCACACCGAAGAGCGCTCGAAACGTCTGGAAAATAAAAAAAATTGAAGCGTTAAAATCCGTAATATTATACTCTTGTTACACAGCATTTTAAACGATTCTCTTAATGAAGGAAAGTAAGTTAATTTGCTAAGATCCCCATGCAAAATATAAAATGGGTATATTACCTAGTTTTTTGAAAAGCACCGCCCGCCTTCCCTCAGCAGCGTGCACAAGCAAACTAACACCGCCACCAGTAGCCGCAGTATTGTAGTGGTTGGAGGAGGGTATCTGGGGGCGGTTCCTGGTTCAAAAAAAGTAGTTAAATTACACCATTTTATATTTTGCACGCGGAATAGAATAGAATACATTTTTATTCAATATAGATTATTTACTTATTGAAATTTTTTTTTTTAAACTACTGTGGTTCGCAAAAAATGCTGTCCTGGGATGAGCCAGTAAGAAACCCAGCGGGATTTTTTTTTCAGTCATTTTTAAAATAATGTACAATATATAATTATGTACAGCAGTATTATAAAGATGCATAAATAGCTTGGCGGCGATCACCTCATTACCCGGGGTTATCATCATCTATGTATTCTTTAATATTATAATAGCCCTTTTATGAAGTCTTTGTTTAATATAAAATTTGAACTTTTTGATTGAAAGACTTTTGATTTGTTTGACACTTTCTTTTGATTTTGTTGTAAAAACGTTTACATTGCCCCATAAAAGAGTTACTGGCCCTGTGAAGTCGAGTAACTGGCATTATTATTTTATGCTTATTCCTGGTATTTACATTACGAACATCACTTTTCTTTGTAAACTGGTTTATGTTCTTGAACATATAAAACGTTTTCAAATACATATATATCTATAGATCTTAGCAAATTAACTTACTTTCCTTCATTATAGTGGATTTCCGCAAAGTAACGCCTGATTCTAAAAACGATTTCTCTTAATAAAAGATATTACCTAAAAAAATTTTTGTCATCATTTCGAAATCGTAGTCGTCGCGTATGTACAGAACAGTCATTTTCGTGTGACTCCCTCTTTCACAGTAGCTCGTTAAGGCACATTCATGTTTGCCTATGTTACGTATATTTTTCTGTTTACGCGGTTCGCCTATTACGACTCACATATATGTGGGAACTTTGATCATTTAAATCGTTGTATAACACATATATACATACGTATATATTAATATATTTTGCAAATGACTATAATCACAAGTCATTCACTTGGCAGCAAGTGCTTTTTTAACTTTGAATATAGTGTATAAATACTTGTAAAATATGAAAGGCATTTTTTTTAGTGATGAAACATGCAAAACGTTCACCTGATGGTAAGTGCAACGTCTGTCCATAAGAAATGCTGTGTCACCCCCGAAAATTTCTGCGTGACACCGCACTGTGCCCATCACCCTGAGACATAAGCTCTTAAGTATCATATGCCCAGTGATTACGCTAGATCACGGTGCCCTTCAAACCGAAACACAATAATGTTTGCGCACTACAGTTTCACGGCAGAATAACTGGCCCTGGGGTGGTACCTACCTAGACGGATTCCCGCATAGGAATCCTATCACGTGATGTGATGCTATGATATGATTTTCATCGACGGCGACAACTTCCGGATACTATAAGTAGCGCACGAAATATTATAATGCCACAAGTGCCACAAGTGGACTCGCAAACACAGGAGCACTCACTCGCCCATTACTACACGCGTATGTAGGCTAGGAAGCAGTGTCAGAGACATAGGAACAATCAAAACGTAACCAGACCCGAAAGTCAACAATTTGTGTTTTTACACATATGCTAACTCCGGCTGGAATTCGAACCCTGGACCACTAGGCCGTGCGGTTATCAAGACAAATGGGAATTTGTAAACTAATGAACAAAACATTATTTCAGACTTTATGCAATTAAATTTAACATCAAAATCAGACAACTACTTGGTCTAGTGGTCAAAGAACCTGACTTCTACCTCCGAGGTCCTGGGTTCGAATCCCAGCCGCATCCAACATTTAAGCAAAAACAAAAATTGTTGGTGTTTACCGGTCTGGTTGTGTTGTGCATGTAAAATATTTGTCTGTAAAACGCAGCCATGATACATGGGAGAACCTACAGGGCTCCGTGTTTATGAAATAAAAAAAAATGCTGGATCAAAATCAAATCAAAAACGACAATGTGATCATGAAACGAGACATAGAAACGGACAAAAATTAAAACTAGAAAACAGGCAATAATTTCCACTCGATTTCAACAATTAACCGAACACCATAGACCGCACTTTAAACTTAAATGCACGACCATCTTTATTAGATCTGCGAAACATCCTTCCAACCGACTTAAAGTACCTATACTTTGAACGAGAGAAGATCGGAAAGTTTTGGTAGATCCAATTTGTGAATCAGATCACGTTGCAATGTCCCAGTGATCTCACGTCCTACAGAAATTGGTGAAGTGAACGGAAGTGTTCTCGGTAAAGGCCTGTTCTGAACGTACGCGGGAAAGCACCTGACATTCTAGTTCGAATATCGAGCCAATATCGTGTATATTTTATACGTAACAGACATGGAGTTACTGTCAACCTTTTCTTTTTTTTTGTATTTTTGTTATCTGTGTTATTTCTACGAAACGATATTGAGGTTCGACTTTCAAATAAACGTCTTGCTTTTGTTATTGTTGCTGTTTTATTTAAACTAACCCAGTGTTCGTAAATTCGACTGTAAATATATTTTTTTTAAGTTAAAACGTTAGAGGTTTGAGTAATATTTGTTGACAACATTTTATAATTCTCCAGCGACAATCTCTACTGTTTGACCACAGACTATTATGTAAATGACATTGGCTGTATGAATGTAAATATTGAAAGTAATATTTTATTAAATTTAATGTATTTGTAACTAATCCCTACTAATATCATAAGTGCGAAAGTAACTCTCTCTGTCCCTCTGTCTGTTAATTACCTTTCCACGTTTCAACCGCTGAACTGATCTTGACGAAATCTGGCACAGATATCCTGTAACATCTGAATAAATAAACTGCGCTTGCCAACCCGCCTGCCAAGCGTGGCAACTATGGCAAAATCCCTCCAATGTGAGAGCTGCAAACTTTTGTGGCTATCTATGGGGGAGACCTATGTTCAGCAGTGGACTTGTGATAGGCTGAAACGACGACGACGACGATCGCTTGCAATATGGAGACGGACATTGGCTACTTTTTATCCCGGAAAATCCAATAGTTACCCCGGGATATTTCAAAAACTTACGGTCCACGCGGTCCAAGTCGCGGGCATCAGCTAGTATTTTACAAAAATTTTAGCTTTATCACTTCTCCATACAAACTTGAACTATGCCAAATCTCCCACTCGTTCGTGGACGCAGTATGCTTTAAAAAGCGGTACAAAGTTTTCTCTTCGCGTATTATAATATTAAAGTTTGGTATAACGTAGTTACGTTGCGTAAAATACAACTAAATTGTCCTTGATCCTTATCATTATCGTCAACCTAATAACGATGAGACGCTACTGCTGCGTTATTCTGCCGTGAAGCAGTAGTGTGCAAACATTACTGTGTTTCGGTTAGAAGGGCACTATGAGCTAGCGTAATCACTGCGCATATGAGACTTAAGAACTTATGTCTCAGGGTGATGGGCACAGTGCGGTGTTACACAGAAATATTCTGGGTGACACAGCATTTTTTATGGACAGACGTTGCACTTACAATCAATTGAACCACGCTCGTCACTCTGAGACATTAGTTTTTATGTCTCATACTATGCTCAGTGATTACACTAGCTCTCATTGTCCTTCAGCAAAATACAGCAACGTTTACGCACTATTGCTTCACGACATTACCGGCCCCGCGGTGGTATCTACCTTCACGGGTTCTTCCATAGACTTACTACCACCCGTTGAAAAATAACAGTTATTAAAAGTTTCTAGCATTTCTTTGAGTCAACTCTCATGACACCCTCGGCTTGACTTTTTAAGCGATTAGTATGTTTGTGCATAAGTAAAGTAGTAAAGTAACCGCCTACAAATGGCCCACTGCTGAGCACAGGCTTCCTATAATTTCTGAAAGGGTTTTGAACCCGAGAAGACGCCGCCGCTGCTCCAATGCGGGTTTTGTGAACTTCGCGTGTCGTCGACATATTTTTATTTGTCAAACTTGCAGGTTTCCTCGCGATGTTTTCCTTAACCCTCAGCGGTAAATCAGCGCTTGAAATTACAGAAAAATTTTAGAGGTGCCGACACCGGGGATCGAACTCGGGTCACTCGCGTACAATGATTTTTTTTTTGATTGTTATGAATATTTCGTATACTATAATAAACCTTTTGTGTTTGGTAGTGGCTTAAGAGAATCCACCACCCCATCTCATCCCGTGGGTGTCGTAAAAGTCGACAGACGGGAAATTAAATACCAGGAGATTGGTAGAATCACCTTCCTGGAACATATGAAATATATATAATGAAGAAACCATTTCTGTTCTCTCTAATTAAATTACCTATTCGTTTTTTTAACAAACGTACAATGTATTGATTTAATATTTGATCAAACGTGAGTATTAGCGATTTGATATTTTGTTTGCGAATTGTATTTAATTAGAAAAGCAATTAACTACAAATTAGAAGCGCAAATATTGTTGCGTAAACTTATTATTTATTAGCTCTGGTTAATGTAATGATTCATCAATTTACGCGTAACTTATTTTTAGGGTGGACAGACAATAAGATCTCAATACAGATCAGCTTAAAGAAATAAAATGTCGTCGTTCATCGTCATCGTTTCAGCTCATCACAAGTCCACTGCTAAACGCAGGCCTCCCCCATAGATAGTCACAAAAAATTGTAGCTCTCATTTTGGACGGATTTTGCCATAGTTGCCACGCTTGGCAGGCGGGTTGGCAACCGCAGTTTATTTATTCAGATGTTCTAGGAAGATGCTGCTGCCCATCTCTTGATTTTTATTTTCATTCTCTCGACTTTTACGACACCCACGGGATGAAATGGGGTGGTAGATACTCTTAGGCCGCCACCACACGGTTAAATAAAATGTGGTACTAACAAATGCCACTTACATCTCTCGCCAGATGACAGCTGAAGGAAGAAACCGAAACACTCTTATAATCGTCGTCCCCATTTCACATTAAATACATATTTATCAACGGCCTGCAAAATGTAACTCTCTGTCCTGGATATAGGGTTCACATTTATAAACACTCATATGGTAGGAGGGACATCGAAATTAGAAACATTTTGTTTTATAAGTTTGTCTATTCAAATAAATAAAATTGTCTATTTGTTATAATTTACTGGTGGTAGGATTCCTATGCAGGAATCCGTCTAGGTAGGTACCACCCCAGTGCCAGTTATTCTGCCGTAAAGCAGTAGTGTGCAAACATGACTGTGTTTCGGTTTTTCGCAATTTATGTTTTAATTTTTATCGGATGTGGTCTCTGCCTTACCCAATTGGGAAAGAGACGTGACTGTATTTGGTATGTTTAAGTTTACACTCACAATACGTCGCTCAATACGGGTATAATCTAAATGTATATTTTTGTATAGCAAGTAAAGCTTTGAGGTCCGAATTTTGTTACGTCGCTTCGACGAATCGCTAGTCAAATTGTGTAAGCCCGTTTTTAAATCACTACTGAGCCAACAATTTACAATTGAATTTGCTGCATTGTAGGGTTCCTTGGAATACATTTAACTTTTTTCTGTTGTAATATATTTTTTAACTCTCGACAATTCAATATAGTTAATAGGACCAGACGTTACTTTGCGGTAATCCATTATGATAAAGTAAAGAAAGCTTATTTGCTAAGATCCGCATGCAAAATACACGACTCTACGACTGTCAAGCACTGGGCAATACCCGAATATACGACAGTCAGCCGCCGAGCGACAGTCAATCTACTCGGCGGCTGACAGTCGTAGAGTCAATATCACTTGATAATGCCTCGTTTTGTGGTGAAACACGTGTCATGTTCTCGACTTCAGTGGTGTGTGCCTAGATGTAGTACTAAACTGCGGTTGCCAACCCGCCCACCAAAAGTTAATTATTTTCGGGTCTGATTTTATTGTGTTTGTCCTTGTGTCTTGCACTTCATCCTAGCCTCCAATCTTATTGCATGAGCATTCACATCAGGCACAGGTAGGCTTGTGGCACCTGCAGTTGATAACTTCTGACAGAATTTGGTAGTTGTCGCCATGTTCGAAAATGGCAACTATGGTACAAAATTAGAGCTACAAACTTTTGTACCAATCTTGGAGGCCTATGTTCAGCAGTGGACTACGAAAGGCTGAAATGATGATGATGTATTTATTTATTGAAAGATAAAGGAGGTAACAATCATTTAATGATAATCGGGTCCGTTGGCTCGGGCGTCTGTTATGATTCCGGAATGGAACAAATATTTGTATAGCCTACAGATAATTGTTCCGGTGCTGCGTATTAGTCAATGTGGGACATTTCTGTAAAACGCTGGAGACACCGGAGAAATCCTGAAGTGGGTGAAAAACATTGGTATATATATTTTTAATAACTATTGATTACATACATACATACATACAGTCACGCCTCTTTCCCATAGGGGTAGGCAGAGACCACATCTTTCCACTTGCTACGATCCTGACACGCATATCAGTTCTTAAGTCTTAAATGCCCAGTGATTACGCTAGCTCACAGTGCCCTTCGAACCGAAACACAGTCATGCTTATGCACTACTGCTTCACGGCAGAACAACTGGCCCTGGGATGGTACCTACCTAGACGGATTCCTGCATAAGAATCCTACCACCTACCTTTTGTTTCGAGAATCTAAAAATAATTCAAGTCTTCTGAAGGACTTCTCACTGTTTCGACAAAGCAAATGTGCTTTTGCTATAGAAACTATTTTACGATCTACGAGCTTCGCTCTTTGTCACGTAACAAATAGTACATTTCAAAAGGTAAACCATTACTCTATACCAATATAAAAAAGGCGTAAAAGGCGAGTAAGGAATTAAACTGCACTGTGCACCCAACAGCGCATGGTGGCGATGGGCTCACCACCAAGTGCATTATATTGTTTTGGTGAAACGTGGATTGTCGCAGTTATCTGTTTTTGCAGTGAGTGCCCAGTCTCTGACTACACCTTATGGGATACAGTCGTGATCTTATATATGTATGTATGTACCAATATAAATTTTAACTTGTAATGTACAAGGTGTACCCGAGACTTCGTTCGCATGGACTTCGCATGGAATAAGATAACTATGTCCCTGTAGATTTCGACCACGGCGACCACTTCCAAATATTGTCAGGAGCTATCAACCGCGCAGGAGATATTATAGTGCCGCAAGTGTACGCGCAAATACAAATGCACACACTCGTCCCAACCTACTCGCGCCCGATGTAACGCTGATGCGATAAAATCGAAAGTAGGCTAGGATGCAGTGTCAGAAGCGCGGGGACAATTACCACACAACCAGACCGGAAAATCAACAATTTTTGTTTCAGCACAAATGTTGGTTCCGTCTGGGATTCGAACCCAGGACCTACGCCGTAGAAGTCAAGTCCTCTGACCACTAGGCCACGCGGCCATCAATACCATTAAGTGACTATAATTATATAAAAATAGTAAGCAAATTAGCAAGCGGCTCACCTGACGGTCATCACCGCCGCCTATGAAGATCCGCGATACCATATGAAAGCCGGGTGCGTCGCCGGTCTTTGAGAACGTATTTTTTATTTGAATATGGCACGGGACAAGCAAAACGTTCTCCTGTTGGTAAGTGCAACGTCTTCCGATAACAATGCTGTGTCACCCAGAGTATTTCCGAATGGCACCACACTGCACCCGTCGCGCTGAAACGTCAGTTCTTAAGACTTAAACGCCCAGTGGTTACGCTGGCTCTCAGTGCCCTTCAGGTAACAGTAATATTTGCACACTAATGCTTCGCGGCAGAATAACTGGCCCTGGGGTGGTACCTACCACTAGTAAAATGTCTCAGCGGCAGTAGGAGAAGAATTTAATAGCTAGGTTATGGAAATTGAAATATCACTAAAAACTTATTAAAGGATGTAGCAACATCTTGATCAGATGTCTTAGGCTTGTCGTTAAAATTGATTTTGTAATCATGGTTGCGGTCCTAGACTTCCCGGTTTCACTGTTAATAAGACTCCAAGTCATTTTTATTTTATCTGATGCTTTCTTAATTTTATTGCTTAAGTGTAATGACTTGGCAGCGCAGCATACTTTTTTAAATAGGTTTGAATAATTTTTAACATATAATGTTTTCTTTTATTTACGCGAATATTACACATTTAAATAAAACTATTTTTTACGGATTTTATCGCGTTTAATTTATAATGGGTGCTGTAAAGCGCCCGAAACGTCGTGTTAAAAATAGTTATAAATTAAACGCGATAAAATCCGTAAAAAATAGTTTTATTTAAATTTTTAACATATTCTTTAAATATGCTACTATGATTGTTTGTGACCTTTCATGGTAAAGTTCATACAACCTTTGCCTACTTCTGTGGATTCCTACTGTCATCCATTCATTAAAAGTCTTGCGATTACCTACCTAAATGGATTCCTGCATATAAATCACACCGCCAGTAATCTATCTACTTTTTCGGCACATAATATAGTCGCTTTTATATACGGAGCCGCGTTTTCATGTCGCATTTTCTATAGTTCCAGTTTTCATCAAAATAACTTTAAACCAGACTGATTGGGGAGTTGTTTGAAAAATAGCCGCTAAACCTTATACTTTTGGAGCTTTAAGTGAAAACGACTTCTGTATTTAGCTTAGATATTTTTTTTTTGTATAAGGTGACGAAACGAGCAAAACGTTCACCTGGTGGTAAGTGCAACGTCCGCCCACAACAAATGCTGTGTCACCCAGAATATTTCTGTGTGACACTTCACTGTGCCCATCACCCCGAGACATGGGTTCTTAAGTCTCATATGCCCAGTGATTACGCTAGCTCACAGTGCCCTTCAAACCGAAACACAGTAACGTTTGCACACTACTGCTTCACGGTAAAATAGAATAACTGGCCTACTTTACTAATTTTTGAGAATGTTTTTCAAGGCGGGTAATCCTCTACGCTGCTCCAATGCGGGCTCACGGAGCACTTCGTCTCACTAAGGCTATGTCTGCGTACGTAAAATCGAATGTAATTGTATTACGGTTCGTATCCGGCAATGTATGCGCGAACATCGATACGGCCGCACTCAAACTGCCACATGCGTGATTCTAATAACGGTAGTGGCTGCCGGCGTGTCCTCATTTATCTCGGACGTAGCCGGGGCAAGAGGCGTTTTTGTTACCGCCTCCGTAAATTATGATCACGTTACAACGTATCGTAGTAGGCGAATGGCTTCTGTTATTTATATATATGTCTTCATCCCGATGGCCTTAAAGGAAAAAGTAACAAAGCGAGCGAAACGTTCACCTGATGGTAAGTGAAACGTCTGCCCATAACAAATGCCCATAGCAAAACCGGCTAGGTAGGTACCACCCTAGGGCCGACTCGATGTGCACTTTCGACAAAACAAAGATAAAAAAGTAATATTTATTTATTTTATTTATTTTTCCTTTATTGCTGACACCTTAAGCTAAGGGCTACAATGGGCGGACTTAATGCCTAGTGGCATTCTCTACCAGTCAACCTTTGTTATGGTGAAAAGTAGAAGACAGGTGCTAACCAAAGAATAAAATAAAAAAAAGAGAAAAATAATCACTAAATATATATATATATATACGTGTATATATATATATATACGTGTATATATATATATATATATATATATATATATATATATACAAACACACTGACATAATCACATACATACATGCATACTAACATAGATACACTAAAGTGGCATAAGAGTGAGGTAGTGTTCTTTAACTCGTTTTTTAAACATTGTCACTGTTTTGGCCTCACAAATTTGTTAACCGGCGGGGGATTCTACAGTTTTAATGCTTGTACAGAGAAGGAATGGGAGTAGAGGACGTTTCTGTAGACTGGGGACTTCAACAGAGATTTCAGATGTGATCGCATTAGGGGAAAGGACAAAAGAGAATCGATCACGCAGATAAGGCGGATGTGTGGGATTTTGTATAATATTTTAATATATAATAAATATATAATATTTTTGATGATGTATAATATTGAAAAGAAGGCAAAGAATACTGTTCTTGCGAAGACGGATTGGGAGCCGCCTGAGCTGCTTTCGGTAAACTCCCAATGCTCCCTAACGAGACGTCACAGGGGGCGTGCCACGTCGCCGCCATTTTGGAACGAGTCAAAAAAACTATTACTCCCGATTTCGTTCCCACGAGCAGTATAGTGACAGCATTGCATATTGTGGTGTTAATCAGCACGAATAGAGGCGGTCCGTACAATACCTTAGTCGCCTCTTACGACACCTCAATTCCACTTCGAAAATAATAAAACGCAAACAATTAATAAACTGTAAAAGTATAACAGTAACGTTACATTGTAACAGCTTAGCGCATAAGCGGTCTAACGCGCGAACCGGTGCGGGCGGCCACACCCGCGCGTTAGATTAATCGAATTACATCAACGCTTCCCTAATGCGATTAAAATCTGCAACGGGGCCCGATGTGATTCGCTCCGCTCTACGTGCGCCGGTGGAGGAGAGAGAGACGAGAGTGGACGAGCCATCGCTGTACTCTTTTTTATACTCTGCTTAATTGATTTGTCGGTCGTTCTGGTCACAATTTTAATTGTTGCCGTTTTTTCTACCGTCGTGTTTATGCTGCATGCGGCCAATGTTATTATGACCGCATGTAAACAAGGTAGAGAAATCGGTTTGAAAAAAAAAATAACGTTGCAAAACAATTTTGATGTGCTAATTTTTTATTTAGGTCGATTATGTTGACGGCTTGGCCGTGTGATGGCGGGTTAGGAGAATCTAAGAATCTACCACGCCATCTCATCCCGTGGGTGTCGCAAAAGTCACAAAGACAGAGGCAGAATGAAAACCGGGCAGTAGCATTTTCCTCGAATAAATAAACTGCGGTTGCCAACCGGCCTGCCGAACGTGGCAACTATAGCAAAACCTCCCAAAAAGAGAGCTACAAACTTTGCTGGCAATCTATGGGGGATAATGATGAAATATTTATGTGAGGTGCCGGCTGGCAACAGTACAGGTTGAAATAAGCCATAGTAGTGTCTCTAGTAGCGATATTCATACAAGCAGTAACACTTACTACTGGGGGTAGGACTCCTTTGCAGAATCACGTGTTTCTACTGGTGGTAGGATTCCTATGCAGGAATCTGTCGAGGTAGGTAACACCCAAGGGCCAGTTATTCTGCGGTGAAGCAGTAGTGTGCAAACGTTACTGTGTCGGTCTGAAGGGCACCGGAAGCTAGGCTAATCACTGGGCATATGGGACATAAGGATTAATGTCTCAGGTTGATGGGCGCAGTGTATGAACGTTTCAGTTGATAGCTTTAACCAGCGTTCGAATTTTTTTATCTCGATCAAAATATTTGAAAGTATTGGGATGAGCGAGTGGTTAAGCGGATATATTTGCGAAGCTTGCTGCTGAAGAAGCTGATTCTGAAATATTGATGTGAGTTGCGAGCAGAAGGGACTTCAAATATGCCACAGTAGTGTCTCTAGTAGCGATATTTACGCAAGCAGTAAGACTTTCTGCTGATGGTAGGATATTCCTTTGCAGAAAATTATCTAGGTAGGTACCACCGCAGTGCAAGTTATTCTGTGTTTCGGGCTGAAGGGCACGGTTAGCTAGTGTAATGCCAAACATGACGAAACGAACAAGACCTTCTCTTGATGGTAAGTGCAACGTCTGCCTATAACAAATGCTGTATGGACCAGAATATTTCTGTGTGGCACCACACTGGGATGTGTGTGGCCTATCTCTTATATCGGAAAAAGGCGTGACCTTATGTATGACACCACACAGCGCCCATAACACTGAGACATCAGTTCTTAAGTCTCATATGCCCAGTGATTACGCTAGCTCCGAAACACAGTAATGTTTGCACACTACTGCTTCACGGCAGAATAACTGGCCCTGAGGTGGTACCTACCTAGATGGATTCCTGCATAGGAATGCTACCACCAGTAAACTCGTGTCACTACTGGGCTTTACTAAAATATGAAGCTTTGCTTCTTAGACTTGCCAGCGATCTCGGTATTCATCCTGGTATTTTCCCCACCACAAGATTAAAATCCGCAAGTTTTTTGGAATGTCTTTTGGTATGTTGTAAGATGTGTGGAGATATCTCATACTCTGCACTTGCAAACCACCTGGCTACTTAATTTATGATGTACAAATAAAATTTATGTAATTGAAAGAAAAAGTAAGACTCCAGAGTTTCTTGCCGGTTCTTCTCTGAGAACGCCATTTTGATCCGGGTGTAGGTTTTGACGTTCATAAGAGCTTTAAACAAGCCTAAATTGAATAAAGAAATATTGACTTTGACTTTGAATGATTTTTATACGGATGGAATCATCATCATCGATAAAGAAGTCATTCACCTGACGGTAGGTGCAACGCACACCCATTCTGGTTGTCACCTAGAACATTTAACAAGAACAGGTAGTTTTGTATAGCGCACTGCGGTCATCACCACGATACATCGGTTTTTCATTCGCATATACCTGCTTAAATTATGAATTGCTGACACTTATTATATGCCGTCATCTCAATACGCAACGATGTTCCATTTACCATAATGTATTAACAGTGACATGAGCACATGAGTCAAATGTGTTGTCCTCTAATAACACAAAGAATTAAAAAAAAAGAAACGAATGCGACCATTACTGGAGTGTTTCTTTTTCGTGATATAATTAATGATTCATAATTTATCACGTGTAACACATGAAAAACAATTCAGTGTTGGAGTAAATTAGACAGAAGTAGGTCGCAGCGGCATCACGGCCATTAATAGTGAAGCACGCGTGTTGTCGCCGTTTCCAGAAAAAAAAGGCATTTTCCTTTGCAGCTTGCCCGTTATTAATATTGATAAACATGAAAAACTCGACGTGCAATCGATCGGACGACGTCAGACTCGACTGAGGCCCGCTACTCTATTATTAAACACTATGAATAAAAATATTGTGTGCCCTCACGCAAAATAACTAACGCCGCGAACGCTATGAGGGTTCGATGGGTCCGCGCTGCAGTGGAGGAGATGCTAAAATATCTATGAAAGATAATTTGGACGTTTCTATTGAAAACAAAAAGTTAAGTAACAGGCTATAAATGTCCCACTGTTGTGCACAGGCCTCCTTCCATTTTATGTTGAGAGGGCCATAACGAAGCTCCAAAAGTTCGAAAGAGGCAGCACATGTCTTCGAGATAGTTTAATTTCTCAGACATGCATGTTTCCTCACGATGTTTTGCTTCACATCTGAGCACTTCGTAAATCAATATTCAAAATTGCGGTACAGTTTCAGAGACGCCGGCACCGGGCTTCGAACTCAGTTCACTCGCGCACTATCAAATTTGAAGCGAGCGCCCGACCCACGAGCTACCACGTATCTACTTACGGATCTTCCCATTGCTTAGCCCGAAGGCTTTCACAGCTTCGCCGGATTGAAAAGTGGCGAAGTGCTGAGGGCGCTTAGCCGAAACCATTATTTATGGATGACTGGCGCAAGGGCCCCCTAGACCTCGGCTTGGTCATCATGTGCGCGAGATTTATTACTGGTGGTAGGATTCCTATGCAGGAATCCGTCTAGGTAGGTACTACCCCAGGGCCAGTTATTCTGCCGTGAAGCAGTAGTGTGCAAGCATTACTGTGTTTCGGTTTGAAGGGCACTGTGAGCTAGCGTAATCACTGGGCATTTGAGACTTAAGAACTGATGTCTCAGGGTGACGGACGCAGTGTGGTGTCACACAGAAATATTCTAGGTGACATAGCATTTGTTGTGCAAAAAACAAAGTCTCACCTTACCAACGATGTTACTCTCTTTTTATTTATTTTTTTTATTTTATAAAGTGACGAAACGAGCAAAACGTTCACCCGATGGTAAGTGCAACGTCCGCCCATAACAAATGCTGTGTCACCCAGAAAATTTCTGTGTGTACACTACACTGTGCCCAGCACCCTGAGATATAGGTTCTTAAGTCTCATATGCCCAGTGATTCTGCTAGCTCACAGTGCCCTTCAAACCGAAACACAGTAATGTTTGCACACTACTGCTTCACGGTAGAATAACGCTTTCTTACGTATCTGTTTGTCTGTTGGGCACAAATTTCAAAATAGATTATATACTAAATTTGCACTTTTAGTCCGTTTTAAAAACGTGGTAAAAACGTCGAGCATTTTAAATCATAGCATTCAGTACGACAGGAACCTAAAAATAATTTGAGTTTCTTCCACGTCGGAGCGAGCGCGTAATGGTAATTGGTGGGGTGTGGCCATTGGTACTGTGTACAGCTCGGTGCGACCGGGGAAACAAACTTTATGCGCCGACAGAGTTCGCGTTGACGCCTTCCATCTTTACAGAGTAGATAGATTTTTAACCATCTTTTTTTTAACTTATATACACACAAGTATGATGATGATGATGATGATGTTCTCCTAGCCGATTTCGACCACGGCGACAACTTCCGAATACTGTCGAGAGCCGTCAACTGCGCAGGAGATATTATAGTGACACAAGTGTTACGCGCAAACACAGAGGCACTCACTCGTCTCAACGTACCCGCTCCCGATGTAATCGCCGATGCGGTAAGATCGGAGGTAGGCTAGGATGCAGTGTCAGAAACACGGGGACAATCACAACACAATCAGACCCGAAAACCAACAATTTGTGTTTTAGCACAAACGTTGGCTCCGGCCGGGATTTGAACCCGGGACCCGCGTCGTAGAAGTCAGGTACTCTGACCACTAGGTCACGCGGTCGCCAACACGCAAGAATATCACCATTTCAGCCTATCACCAGTCCACTGCTGAAAAAGCCTCCTCCATAGATTACTACAAATATTTGTAGTTCTCATTTTTGTGGGATTTTGCCATAGGCAACTGCTGTATTCAGATGTTCCAGGAAAATGCTGCTGCCCATCTTCCTCTTCCGATTCCATTTTCCCTCTGTGGACTGTTAAGACTCCCACGCAATGACACGGAGTGGAAGATTTTCTAAGCGGCCACAAAGGTGGACTGAATGCCTGAGGTATTCTCTACCAGTCTACCAAAGGGTAGCTCAGGGGCCTGGTGCTTGCCTTTAATTTCATAGTACGCGAGTGACCTGAGTTCGATCCCCGGTGCCAGCACCTCTATAATTGTTCTACAATTTTTAGTGCTGATCAACCACGTGCATAGCGGCGAAGGAAAACATCGTGAGGAAACCTGCATGTCCGAGGAATAAATATATTTCGAAGACATGTGAAGTCCGCCAAGTTGGAGCAGCGGTGAAGCAGTGGAGTGGCGGACTATTCCCAGCTCCAAAACCCTCTCAGAAATGAGAGGAGGCCTGTGCTCAGCAGAGGAACATTTATAGGCTGTTACTTTAGATTTCTTTACTACCAAAGGGCTATGCAGATACTAAATGATGGTAGGTGTTGCAGGAAGATAATGAAAAAGTGGTATTTTTTTTCGCGAAACTGAAAACATATATTTCTTAGAAATGGAAAAAATGAGCTAACACCATTAAATAAAAAAAATTGAACGAATATACAGATAAATATAATATACATACATACATACATAAGATCACGACTGTATCCCATAAGGGGTAGTCAGAGACTGGGCACTCACTGCAAAAACAGATGACTGCCATATAATATATATAAGTTAATATACGATATATAGTATATAAGTAAGAAAATATTTTTGAAAGACTATTTCTGTGATGGTTGTGCCAGTATAAAAGTATCAATATCAGTATATAAATAAAACAAACGAATATAAGAGATAAGTAAAGCATTCGAATTTCAAATACACAGCAAGACTTCAAAATTTGTAGGAAAATGGATAAAAAAAAAATCTCCTTTTACTGAAGATTTGTTAGATTGATAGAGATAAAACAAAATGAACCATCTCAAAGGCAGTCATTTTTTTTATTCAATTTAGACTTGTTTACAACGTCATAATTTACACCAGTTCAAAAAATAAGAAATTCTCGTAGAAGAACCGCCAAGAAAACGTCAGTCAATGCCACATTATTTAATCTATTACTATTGTGTCATACTTGTGAACAGGTGCAGTTGGTGGATGCTGGTCTGCTCGAGTTTGCAATGCATTTAAGCATGGCAACTATGGCAAAATCCCTCTAAAACCAGAGCTACAAACTTTTGTGGCAATCTATGGGGGAGGCCTATGTTCAGCCTTGACTTGTGATAGGCTGAAACGAACGAACGAACGAACGAACGATGTAACGATCTATATCTGAAATCGATTTCAGACACAAGTTTGTTTCGGCACTCGACGTGTTTCCGAGAAATATTGACATGGCCGGAGTGGGGACTATAGAAGCACCCATAGATGCTTGGATGTTCGTACGCCGTCTATGCGCAGCCAAAGGATGTACATATCAAGACTGCCGAAGCGTCTAGAACATAAATCTTCTCCGAGGTGTACACAAACCCCAGCCCGTGGCAGAAAATGATGTTCTAGTTTGTACCCCATCTACGAGAGATAAGTGCAGCCGGTGTGGTCAGGTATCAGCCGGATATTTGCGCTAAGATTGGAAATAAGTACCCGGATATTGCAGATATTTACGGCGAGCGTGGTAAGGTTTGCTGGTCTTGTTGCTCTGTTTGCCCCGACCAGAGTGCATATCGAGCGAAATTTCGCCTTTCCTCAGTATACGCGGGGCCGCCGGAGCATCTACACTCAAGCGTGGATGCCTAGTGGGAGATTGTCCCGAAGCGCTGGTGCTGATACCCCCTAGGGTAGTATTATTTAATGCTGCTACCATGTTGTTTTTGGGGGAGGAGGGGTGGGTGGACCTCTGGTCACCTACACTCACCAGATGAAACGCAGAAGTATGTTTGTTACGTCTACTTCACGCCGGTATTATGTGAGGTCGTGGTACTTACTCGGTCGAGCCAGCCCATTCATGCAATAGCAGAATCTGACGCGTGGCTTTTTATGTATGCCTCACATTAAGATTTTTCCTGAATTGTGAGTACAAATGTAAAACGCACCTACGAAACTGAAGAAATCCTAGTGTGGGGCATCGATTTTTTACGATCGATGAAGACGAATGTTAGACTCTCGTCGTCGTTTCAGCCTGTCACTAGTCCACTGCTGAACATACGCCTCCCTCATAGATAACCACAAAAATTTGTAACTCGCATATTGGAGGGATTTTGCATAAGTTGCCACGCTTGGCAGGCGTGTCGGCAACCGCAGTTTATTTAATCAATTATTCCAGGAAGATGCTGCTGCCCATCTCCTGGTTTTAATTTCCCTCTGTCGACTTTTACGACATCCACGGGAAGGGATGGAACAGAAATCAATATAGGTAAACATAAATAAAGAAACGTTTCGTCGCTCTACATTTGTATTACTCTGTGGCATATTTCACGCGCAATGGAGAGCTAGTATGTAATTATCATAATTTGATAATGCGGAATATCTGTCAATCTGCGTGTCGCAGTGAAACGCGGGTCTGTTGTTAGGGGGTAAAACAATACACGCGATGGGCGTGGCATGCCGCCTAACTCCAGTCGCTTAGCGAACAGTTTCGTTGGATTAACTTCTTCCTGGCCCCGATAAAGGTCACACAAATTCCATAATTGGATCGTTTCCTTTGCCTCGTCGACACCTTTGTACAATCGTCACGCTGTTACGTTTCGTGTTAGGCGATTGGAATCTAATCGAAATTGATTTGTCATTGAGAACATTGTTAGGGGGTTAGTCCCCGTGTTGAAGGCACTGCATTCTTTTCTGTCTATTTCAAAAAAACGACGCCGCATAGTACGATTTATACTGTGCGTGGTGGTGGTGCGTTTTACAGACATAACTTATAAATGCACTACCCAACCAGACCCGAAAACAAACAATTTGTGTTTTTGCACATCACAATCTCATTCGGGGATGGGATTCGAACCCAGTATCCGCGACGTACAAATCAGTTACTTTTACCACTAGGGTATGCGGTCGTCAGAAATGTTCTACACTTTTGTATGCTGATTTGCCACTGCTCACCGGTGAAGGAAAACGTCATGTATAAAGTTAGGTAAAGTAACAGCCTATACATGTCCCACAAGCACAGGCCTCCTCTAACTTCGGAAAGGGTTTTGGAGCCGGGAAGAATCCGCCACGCCGCTCTGATGCCGGTTGGCGGACTTCACATGTCTTCGAAATATTTTTTTTATTTCTCAGAAATGCAGTTTTCTTCACGATTGTTTCCTTCACCGCCGAGCACGTGGTAAATCAGCACTTTAAATTGCAATCAGCAAATTTTAGTGGTGCCGGCACCGGGAATCGAACTCAGGTCACTCGCGTACTATGAAATTTAAAGTGAGCGCCTAACCCCTGAGCCACCACGGTGATACTTGCATTTATCAGAATTAAAAATATTTTGATGGCGTGTAAAGTCCGCCAATCCCGCCAATTCGCGTTAGAGCGCGGCAGACTCTTTCCGTCTCACAAGCCTACTCTTTTTTAAGACCACAATCAATTAACCAACCTATTCACATCACTAAATGGTCTGTGCCATATTTTTTGTATTTAAAAAAAAATCACTTGAACGGCAATGATCTGAAAATTATTGTATTGTCACCGGTTCTTAATGCATACATACATAAGATCACGACTGTATCCCGTAAGGGGTAGTCAGAGACTGGCACTCATTGCAAAAACTGATGACTGCCACAATCCACGTTTCACCAAAACAATATAATGCACTTGGTGTGATAGGTGGTGAGTCCATCGCTACCATGCGCTGTTGGGTGCTCAGTGCAGTTTAATTCCTTACTCGCCTTTTACGAGATCCATCGGATGAGATAGAGTGGTAGTATTCTTTTAACGAGCCGCCACGACACGGAGTGTGGTTCTTAATACGTAAAATTATGCCGACGTCTGGAAGTGGTGAGAATTTAATTGAAAGATTCTACAGTGGTTCGCCACCCGTCACGTCTCGTTTACCGCGGGGGCGAAAAGTAGGCTACGAGTGTGGTCTCCGCTTTCTCTTATACGGGAAAAGGCGTGCTTGTATATATGTACCTTACTTTAGCCTATCACTAGTCCACTTCTGAACATTGTGGCTCTCATTTTGGAGGGATTTTGCCATAGTTCCCACGCTTGGCAACAGCAGTATGTTTCTTCAGATGTTCCAGGAAGATGCTGCAGCCCATCTTTTGATTTTTATTATCGCTCGGTCGACTTTTACGACACCCTCGAAATGAGATGGGGTTGTAGTCTCTTAAGCCGCCACCACACGGCACGGCTCTTAATACGTGTTCAAAATTATTCCGTCGTGAGGAAGTGGGTGAAAATTTAATTGAAAGATTCTACAGTGGTTCGCCACCCGTCACGACTCATTTCCCGCGGGGGCGAAAAGTGGGCTGCGAGTGTGGGTCTCCCTACCCCTTATACGGGAAAAGGCGTGATTGTATGTATGTATAGGACAAGTTAATAAAGTCGTGTCAATAAACAATGTCGAAAATTTATACCTACCAGTACACATACTTCGTTATATAACCATAAAAAATAAAGGTCGCTTGGAAAGACTGACATAAATACGTTTTAATTATTACGTATTACATTACCATTCAACAACGAAACCATAAAAGAGTGTATGGAATAATAACAGATTGTAAATGCCAAAAAAAATTACCATAACATCGCTTTTAAGAACGCAAGGTACTTATCGAATACGTTAATTAATACAATTTAAAACTCATTAGCGAGTCACTAACAAACCGGCTAAATTAAAGTCGCATTAGACTGCTCGTCTACATTTTAATAGTCCTTAATCTTTGACTTGTATCGAGCTACCGGAATTAATTTTTGGAAATTACTACGTATTCCCAACGTAAGGTCGTGAACCTAGTTTGACTTATGACTGAGCGGTAAGCGTAGAGTTTAAGCCTGTTGCCATCAAGCATGACAGCACATACATACATACATACATACAGTCACGCCTCTTTCCCATAGGGGTAGGCAGAGACAACATCTTTCCACTTGCTACGATCCTGACACACATCTTTAGCGACCACGATACTGTCAGTCACGATCCAGGCCTCACTGTACACACAGTCAATAGCTTTAATATAACACGCACCACGACGCGCGACCGCCGTAGAGAGCGGCGCGCAATAGTCAATAATCACATCGCGTACACACGATTCACCCGTGTTCCAGGGCGGTTCTCACCGCCCAGAGTTACCGACACACAAGTCGACAGTCCGAATGGACGCGCGCAGCCTCCTTCGGACGGTCAGTAGACGACTTTAAATGTTTAAGATTTTCGAAATCGCGAAAGCACGCAGCGAACGCGACACAGTCCGAACTTCGAGGTTTTTGTAGGAGTTTTTATTTATTTATTTATGTTTGGGTGAAACCAAACCTGGCACGCGGGCCCCTGGCACGCGGGCCCCTGGCCCGCGAGCACAGTATCCGATGAAGCTGTAAAAGCCGAGAAGGCTAACAGCAATTACATCACCGAAAATATATATAAAAAAAAAACATCTTTAGCTTCTTCTACTTTCATTAGCGTTTTCACACACGCTCGTCGGTTGCGGGTACTTTTAACGTGACCTTTCCTCAAAAGTTCACCGATCTGATTGTGATACGTACGCCTAGGTCGACCCTTACCGGCTTTTCCATTCACACTTGCCTCGACACAAAGGATCTGTATAACACCTGACCGAGCTCCAGTATGTCAAGCATGTTTTGCACGACAACCAGCTTCGGGTCCCGCGCCTTAGTCACAGGTACCGAGTGAACCGGGCCACAGTCGAGCGTGAACTTGCTGTACGACTGATGATGAGGATGTTTTCCTAGCCGATTTCGACCACGGCGACAACTTCCGAATACTGTCGAGAGCCATCAACTGCACTGGAGATATAATAGTGCCACAAGTGTACGCGCAAACACAGAGGCACTCACTCGTCTCAAACTACCCGCGCCCGATGTAACGCTGATGCGATAAGATCGGAGGTAGGCTAGGATGCAGTGTCAGAAATTTAGACTAACTGTGCCCCGCGGTTTTACCCGCGTAAAAATGCCGACCCAGATCAATGATATATATATATACTTCCCTACTTTTGTCGGCTTTAGGAGTTTTAATTTATTTGCGCGGAACCCTAATTACTTAACTAAAGATAAAGTAGCCTTAGTTACCCGCTATAACATCAGCTATCTGTCAGTGAAAGTCCCGTCAAAATCAGTTCAGCCGTTTCGGAGATTAGCCGGAACAAACAGACAGACAGACAGAAAAAAAATATAAAAATTGTTTTTTTTTATAAGTACCGTATACACTTTCATAAGCATTCAGTAAAAAGCTGTTATTTTGTTGTAACAAACAGACACTTCAATTTTATTTATTCGTATAGATTTATTGAGTAAAGTAAGAATTATTTGTAATAGACTATTGTTCAACTGACTGAATTCTAAGCCAAAGAACTAAACACATTGAGCTATCACGTCGGAGGGTTCATAAATTTGGACTTGAATAAAAACAGCTGTGCGTGTGAAATTAATATGAAATTTATGTCCACAGTTTTAGAGTTTATTTTACATGAACAGACATCAATAATGAAGTGCGTTCCAGTTTTATTAGTCATCAAAAGTTACGGGATCCACCCATGCTCGTTAACTTGGCGCATCGACCAGCTCGCCCTAAATCAATCAGCGGTGCCCTAACTAATGATTTGCAGTCCATTGGCGCGCGTAAATCAATCGCCTCTCCTAATTATCGAGTAAGGACGCATTGTAGCGCAAATTGGGTTGTTAGGTATATTCTAGTTTATTTGGTGTAATTATAACTAATACAATGAGAAGTGACGGTATTTTTTCCATAATAAGGATTCAGCATTTAAACGTGTAACCCTGTGGTAGCGGCTTAAGAGAAATGAAATCCAGAAGATGGGCAGCAGCATCTTCCTGGAACATCAGAACAAATAATACTGCGGTCGCCAACCCGCCTGCCAGGCGCTACAAACTTGTGTAGTAATCTATGAGGGAGGCCTATGTTCAGCAGTGGACTTGTGATAGGCTGAAATGATAATGATGATGATGATTAAACGAGTGCGTGAACACACCAACTCAACCCGTGGGTGTGGTAGAACGAAACGAGGAAATCGTTCACCTGATAGTAGGTGCAACGTCTGCCCATAACAAATGCTTTGTCACCCAGAACACGACAGTGTGTTGACATCACACTGCGCTCGTCACCCTGATACATCATTTCTTAAGTCCAGTAATAACACTAACTATCAGAACCCATCAAACCGAAATGTAGTTTTTGCACTCTTCTTTTCACGGCAGAATAACTGACCTTGCGGTGGATTCTAATGATATATGAGGAATAACTGACCTAGACGGATTCCTGCGTAGGTATCTAACTTGTAAGATTTTATTGTTTACAGACATACATAGGGGCAGAAACTTTATCATCATCATCATCATTTCAGCCTATCACTAGTCCACTGCTGAACATAGGCCTTCCTCATAGGTTGCCACAAAAGTTTATAGTTCTTGTTTTGGGGGATTTTGCCATTTTATTCGGATTTTCCAGGAAGATGCTGCTGCCCATCTCCTGGTTTTGATTTTCCCTCTGTCGACTTTTACGAAACCCACGGGATGAGATGGGGTGGTAGATTCTCTTAAGCTGCTACCACACGGCGGAGAAACTAAATAAAATCTTGTAAAATAGGAACAACCGTGTGTGCCGCAATGACAAATATATAGAAGCATTAACATTGGAAAGAAGTTAAATTTTACCATTTTCCACGTAAAAAATATACACATTTATCGGGGACTTGCAAATAACTCTCTTTTATTGGCTATTCTATTTAAATGGCATAAAGAACCCCGAGCAATCGACGCAAACGTCACGCAGCCCCCAAGAAGATTTCTGATCCAATGAGCACGAACTAAAGCTGAATTGTCAACGGTACAATGTTGCGTCATCTATCACAATGTCTAAATGCGAATTGTCATCGCTATTGTTGAGGTCTATCTGCCTAAGGAATGTAGGTAATAGCGTTGCTCCCGGGTGTTCTAAAAGCAACGGTTTCAAAGGAGTAAAATATATTGGTGTTGTAAACTAATGAATGGCTCCCCTCAGCGAGGTTGTGACGATAAAATGTCTTTACGCGTGTGCCATAAATAAGATCCGGCGTGAAGCGATTTGACACGAGGACGAGTTTTTGTTGTGAGGGCTTTAGTTGTGTCATATTTTTCGTGGAGGCGTTTGAACTGATATGCCCTCATAAAATCAGAGCATTTTTAGCTCAGCTCAGGGGCTCAGGGGCTCAGGGGCTAGGCGAGTGACCTGGGTTCGATTCCCGGTGCCGGCACCACTAAAATTGTTAATTGCAATTTTAAGTGCTGATTTACCACGTGCTCGGCGGTGAAGGAGAACATCGTGAAGAAAACCTGCATGTCTGTGAAATAAAAACAAAATTCGAAGACATGTGCAGTCCGCCAACCCGCATTGGAGCAGCGTGGCGGATTCTTTCTCCTCCCGTCCCCGAAACCCTCTAAGAAAATTTATAGGCTGAAAATTTTCCTTTACTTTTTACGTTGAAAAAAATCGGAGTGTAGCTGAAAGCAATATTTGCGCTAATGTTTTTTGGTCTGGTTGTGTAGTGTGGTCCCCGACAAGTCTCTGTTATCCAGAACTAAATCCGATCTTATCAGACGTGCTACAACAGGCTCAGGTGGGTTATGACGAGTGAGTGCCTTTGTGTTTTAACGTACATTTGTGACACTTTGATATCAACTGCGCAGTTGATAGCTGTCGAAATTATTCAGAAGTAGTTTTCTTGATTGAAAATCAACCGCGATTAGGACATCTCGCTTTTGAGCTTATAGTGTGGCGATGGCGCTTTCTGTGAATTTTGTAGCGGCTCAGCGTTTATAGTATTGTTTTTTATTGGATAAGGTGACGAAACGTTCACCTCATGGTAAGTGGCTGCCCATAACAAATGCTGTGTCACCCAGAAAATTTCTGTGTGACACCACAATGCGTCACCCTGAGACATCAGTTCTTAAGTCTCATATGCCCAGTGATTACGCTAGCTCTAAGTGCCCTACAAACCGACACACGGTAATATTTGTTCACTACTGCTTCACGGCAGAGTAACTGGCCCTGCATCCAGACGGATTCCTACATAGGAATCCTACCACCTGTATCGGCTTAGTCAACCGTACCGCAGTCCTGGGTTGGGAACGCAGCCAGTTAATACTCCGACCGTCGAATAATGGATCCGCTTAAAACGTTTTTAACGACTTCTCCTAACATCTTAGCTTTACTAAAGAAAAACGTCTCGTATCCCATTCAATTTGTGACACGTTTAGAACTGGAAAAGCCTTTGAATTTCGATGAGTCGGAAAATTATTTTTTTCGTTTATTTCAATTTGTTAGGTTATTTCTTTTCATAATATAAAAAAATAAAGTAACAGTCTGTACTTTATCTTTTTATTTTTAAAGACAAAATAACATGGCGGCCTAAGAGAATCTAAAACCCCGTCTCATCCCATAGGTGTCCTAAAGGTCGACAGAGGGAAAATAAAAACCAGTAGATGCATGCAAAAGCAGCATCTTCCTGAAACAATAAATAAGCCTGCCAAGCGTGGCAACTACGGCAAAATCCCTCCAAAATGAGATCTAAACACTTTTGTGGTTATCTACGGAGGAGGCCTATGTTGAGCAGTGGACTTGTGATAGACTGAAATCATGATGATGATGATGTACAGTCTGTAAATGCCACTACTGAGCACAGGCATCCTCTAATTTTTGAGAGTACTTAGAAGCCGCGAAGAGTCCGCCATACTGCTCCAATGCTGGTTGGCAGACTAAACATGTTCAACATTCTCTCAGCGGTGAAAGCGTACAGATCTCATTAAGTAAAAAATATAGTAACAGTCTATAAATGTCCCACTGCTGATCAAATGACTCCATTGTTTTTTGTGAGGGTTTTGGAGCCGGAAGGACCCTCAATGCTACTTCGAAATATACGTAATTTTTTAAACTTTCCTTCTTTCTTTTTTAAATTGCTTAATCAGCTCTCAGCCGCGTGGTGGCGGCTCGTTAAAAGAATACTACCACTCCATCTCATCCAATGGATCTCGTAAAAGGCAAGTAAGAAATTAAACTGCACTGTGCACCCAACAGCGCATGGTGGCGATGGGCTCACCACCTATCACACCAAGTGCATTATATTGTTTTGGTGAAACGTGGATTGTGGCAGTCATCTGATTTTGACGTAATTGCCCAGTCTCTGACTACCCCTTATACAGGGACACAGTCGTGATCTTATGTGTATATATGTAATCAGCTCTAACGTTTAGCGGTGCCGACACCGGGAACCAAACCCAGTTCACTTGCATACTATGAAAGTTTAGGCGAACACCCAGACCCTAACCAACCATGGCTGAAGTGCATGGAGGCCCAAAAACTATTTTTCGGCTAGAGAAATATTCGCTAGAATTGGAACTTGTTCCTTGTACCCACTTAACAGACATCGACCTATAACGTCGAACGCAAATAATGTGAAAATTATTTCTAAACCATATCGAAATTGCGTTCAAATTTAACGCCTGCTCAGCGGTTGCGATGTGCGTCAGAGTGTGAAGTGGCATCGCATTTGATATCTACAAAACAACTTGGTAAGCGATTTGCGATAAATTTATATAATGCCCATTGACATGTAAATATGCTTAATCGTTCAATATACATATCGGTCACTTATTATACTTTACGAAAGCGCAATGTGGATGTGACTGATAATTAATTTCAAATTTGTTTTAATATTTGTACATGTAGGAGTTGACAATTACACATACATAAATTTACGCCTCTTTCCCATTGGAACAGGGAAAGACCACATCAGTTTTCCGCATTCAGAGCAGTCCATATTTCGCCGTCTCGGAAACGAAACGTGACCGGTGGCGAACCACGTCGCCGCGTAAGAGTTAAATTCTTGCTCGTCATACCGTCCCCACGTGTAGCTAGGGAAGATGTTGTCCACCCAAATAGTGATCGGCATGCTTGGGTGAACCTAGCCATATTCTGGAGTCGCCCTGTCCCAGAGCAGATCAGTACGCTCACGACCAGGCTCACCCCTAGCCACGCAGCCATCGGCACGGCAACCACTGGCTTGGCTGAGAGAAACGAAAAAGGATAAAGTAGGAACTGGATACGGGAGTAGGAAATGCGGAAGTTCAGACAGATGAAGGATACTACTATATCGGAAGGAGCAGGAGGAGACAGCAGTAGCTCGGGAGGCCGGGGTCGCTTACCCGGTACTCTACCGTATTTGTCGGACAAGGCAAGGTGGTAGCTGAGAATTCTAAAATAACAATTGCTTTCATTCATCATCATCGTCATTTCAGCTCATCATAAGTCCACTGTTGAGCATTGGCCTCTCCCATAGATTACCAAAAACTCGGTCTAAAGTCACCTGCATCTATCGATTTCGTACAATCGTAGCTCCATTCTACACTGCGTTTGCCGGTGCAAGGTTGCCACTCTTTATTTATGGAAAAAAGTGACAAGAAAGCAATTTTTTTACCTGCTGGTAAGTGCAACATCTGGCCATAACAATTTGTGCTCGTCACCCCGAGTCATAAGTTCTTTAGTCGCAATGCCCAGTAATTACATTAGCTTTCAGCACCCTTCGAACCGACACAGCAATGTTTCCACACTACTGCTTCACGGCAGAATAAGAGGCACTGCGGTGGTATCTACCTAGACGGATTCCTGCGTAGGAATCCTAAAACTAGTAAAAATTTCTTCCTCAACGGTTATTGTTTTCATTGCTTTAGTGTTTTTTTTTTCTATTATTCTCACGAGCCTTGGGCCGTCCACTACTGGACACTGACCTCTCCTAAGTTGGGACGAGTTGCCGTAATAAAAAGGCTTGGCCGATGTATTGCCGACCGTATAACACCCTGCACCTCAGGCGCCGCCGCTGTAAAAATTTTTTTATAGTATATGGTGACGAAACGAGCAAAACGTTCCTGATTGTACGAGTAAGTGCAACATCCGCCCACAACAAATGCTGTGTCACCCAGTATATTTCTGTGTGACACCACACTGCGCCCGTCACCCTGAGACATCAGTTCTTAAGTCTCAAATGCCCAGTGATTACGCTAGCTCACAGTGCCCTTCAAACCGAAACACAGTAATGCTTGCACACTACTGCTTCACGGCAGAAAAACTGGCCCTGGGGTGGTACCTACCTTGACGGATTCCTGCATAGGAATCCTACCACCAGTAAACACACAGTTACAATTCTGGCATATCTAAACTAGCTCTCCCGCCGTCTGTCGGTGTTTATCTGCCATTTTCCTTAATTGACGTTTGCGAAACAAATGTGATAGTGTGATAAATTTTCTTCAATTTAAATCATTCGTTCTGATTATCAAAACTTAGGACGCCGGGTATTCCCACTGAGGATAACTTTTCAGTATTTTTTAAATAAAATATATTTATAACATGCTTTTATGTTAGCGTGACCGGTATCTTTTGTATGTATTTACGAATGTAATGAAATCTTTCAATTCTATTTTCACCCACTTCCAGACGTTAGAATAATTTGTAATTTTGCACACTTATTAAGGATCGATGACACCGAGAATCATCAGGATCATCAGCTAATTACTGTCCAAGCGTTTTTTTTCTTTTTTTATAGGATGCAGTGACGGTACGAGCAAAACGTTCACCTGATGGTAAGTGCAACGTCTGCCTATAACGGGTGCCAGTCAAAAGAATTCTGTGTGACATCACACTGCGCCCGTCCCCCAGAGACGTCAGTTCTTAAGTCTCTCATGCCTAGTGATTACACTAGCTGTCAATGCCCTTCAGAACGAAACACAGTATTACTTGCACTACTATTTCATTGCAGAATAACTAGCCTGGGGGTGGTACCTACCTATACGGATTCCTTCATAGGAGTCCTACTATCAGTTTCGGTCGGTCGCTACCGTCGAGTAGCATAGCCTTATAAAAAACCATATGTACAATCCCGTCGATAGATTGTCTAGAAGGTACCGTTTTTGATATTTTCTATGCCCATTATACGACTTTAAAATTTAAATTGTTAAATGAATTTTTAACGCTTTATGTGTGCATAAAGTATAAAAATATAGTATTATATACAATTCTAATTAATAACCATGTCCATACCATGCTGTCATCCAAAACGTGCTCACGCTTCTGCTCTACGTCTAACGTCGGCCTAATTTGCGAGTCTGCGCTTCGCTGCGAGCACACATACTTCGACCTAATTATACCAATATTATGCGCACAGAGTAACAAGCAACGTGCAATATCACACAACTTATAATTGCCTTCTTGCATCACTCATACGAATTAAATGTAATAATAGATGTTGGTAGAATTCCTATGTAGGACTCCGTCTAAGTAGGTACCACCCCGGAGTTGTGGTATTCTGTCTAGAAGAGGTAGTGTGCAAACATTACTGTGTTTCGGTTTGAAGGGCACTGGGAGCTAGCGTAATCACTAGGCATATGCGTACTAAGAACTGATGTCTCAGGGTGACGGGCGCTGTGTAGTGTACTAAATAATACAGAAATGTTCTGTGTAATTATATATATGCATAGCATTTGTTATAGGCAGACGTTGCACTTTACATCGGGTGAACGTTTTGCTCGTTTCGTCACCCTATCCAATAAATAACATAGTACCTGCTTGCAACTATGCTACGGGTCCCAATCGCAGCAGAAGCCACCATTTGTGGTTCACTGACCAGTAGGCGACGCGGTTGCCAGTTTGCAATTACGTTATATACGAAATGAGTCAGTGCAGCCTTTTTTTATTGAAAACAAACGGACGACACGATCAAATTATTTACCTGCGGTAACTGCTACATCTGCCCAAAACACTGCGCTCATCACCCTGAGACATCAGCTATTGAATCACATATGCCCTAGCTACTGCAACTTTTATCGCAAGCTATCCGTGCCCTTCAAACCGAAACACAATTAAGTTTGCACACTACTGCTTAAGCGCAGAATAACTGCCATTGCGGCGGTACCTACCTAGACGGATTCCTGCATGCAATCCCACCAGTACCTGACGTACCTAAGTACAAAACTGGCCAAGATGAGGATATCCACACTAGTAATACGTTCACAATAAACTACATAAATGCGAACTTCTCCCTCACAATGGAACTACAGCAAAACTGTCGACACACGAAATGACGAACTAGCAACAGCGGACTCGACGAGCGTCACTAAGTTAGTAAAACGTTCAAGTTGGCTTTTGTCAGGTAAAGTGGTTATTGTACCGCGTATAACGAACCACCTCGAGGGATGCGCTCGCAGTTAAACTCGCGTAATAAGCGAAACTACCTGCATTTAGGTTGGCCATGCGCTCTCGTCTCCCCGGACACGGTACTCAACTTAATAACGTCTAGAAAATTTCAGATGTCTTTTTTTGTGAATTAGATTTCTATGCAGGAATCCGTATAGGTAGGTATTCTGCCGTGTAGCAGTAGTGTGCAAACATTACTGTTTCGGTTTGAAGGGCACTGTGAGCTAGCGTAATGACTGTGCATATGAGACTTAAGAACTCATGTCTCAGGGTGACGGACGCAGTCTGGCGTCACATAGAGATGTTCTGGGTGACACAGCATTTGCTATAGGCAGACGTTTGCACTTACCATCAGGTGAACGTTATGCTCGTTTCGTCACTTTATCCAATAAAAAAAGAATTCTTTGAACACGATAGGGAAAAAGTTTCGTTACGCGTTGTGTATGTATTTGTGTGACAGTGTGAGGGTACTCTTACTATCATATATAGCTGGAGAGTTTGTATGTTTAAACGCGCTAATCGCAGCTAAACTAAACTAAACTGATTTAAAAAATATACTTTTTATTACATAGCCCGTGTATTGAGGAAGGGTTTATTTTATAAAATTCCATGCTACAGCCTTACGGAGCCTGTAAATGCTCAGGTTAGCCAGGTACCATGCCGTAAGACCCAGTCATGTGGTATTTTCCGCGGGTCTAAATAGGGATACAGCTAGAACGTAACAAATGTAACATATTCGGCATATTCTAACAGTTGGTACTTGTGGTAAGATTCCTGTGCAGGAATCTGTTTAGGTAGACCAACTGCAGGGCCAGTTATTCTGCCGTGAAGCAGAAGTGTGCAAGCATTGCTGTGTTTCGGCTTGATGGGCACAGTGAGCTAGTGTAATCTACTGGGTCTATGATTTAAGAACTGATGTCACAGTGGGACTGGCAGCAGTGTGATGCCACACAGGAATATACCGCGGTGACACAACATTGCTACGGGCGGATGTTGCACTTACCAGAGCTGCATTATATACGTTGCTGGATTCGTTTTAGTTTTTAATTAATATTTATTAAAAGTCAACAATTATTTCTATTCCGATGAGTTTTTTTATATATTTTATGAGCAGAACGTTTACCTGATCGTAAGTGCAAACGTCCGCTCATGGCAATGCTGTGTCACCCAGAATATTTCCTTGTGGCATCACACTGCGCCCGTCCCCCAGAGTCGTCAGTTCTTAGGTCTCATATGCTTAGTGATTACGCTAACTCTCAGTACCCTTAAAACCGAAACACAGTAATGTTTGCACACAATAACTGTCCCTGGGGTGGTACCTACCTAGACAGATTCCGGCATAGGAATCCTACCACCAAGAAGAACTTATTTATTTATGCTTTATTGTTCACCAGAAAAGAGATACAATGGGCGGACTTAATGCCTGATGGCATTCTCTGCCAGCCAACCCAGGGAGCAGTGATAAATTGTGGCTGGTGTTTAAACTAAAGATAAATAAATTTTATAAACCTTAAAATTATCATATATTAATAAGATTACATAAAATACTCAAGATACATACTTACGTGCAAATAAATACTTAGAATTCATGATGAAAATAGAATCACAGATAAATTACATATTTATACGCTTAAATATACGTATGTATACACATTTGTGTATATAAATATATATGTATATAGAAAACTGCGGTTGAGAACTCGCCCGCCAAGCGTAGCAACTATGGCAAAATTCCCCCCATAATGAGAGCAACAAACTTTTGCAGCTATCTGTGGGCTAGGCCTATGTTCAGCTGTGGACTAGTAAAACGCTGAAATGATAGTGATGTTATACTCGTACGTACCTATTAATTAACGTTTTTTAATAGATAAGGTGACGAAACGAACAAAACGTTCACCTGATGGTAAGTGCAACATCTGCCCATAACAATGCTGTATATAATTTTTTTAAATATCAAATCATCAAAGTACATTATCTGCAATCTTTAATTAAATCCGTAACGAATTCCTATAGTAGGTCTTATTTGGAGTCTGTACTGTACTGTACTGTACTTGTACTGAGTAATTTATTGTGTCCTGGTTTTTCTACGTCTAACATGGTGACCCTATCTAAAATGCACTTATTACCTACTGTTGCGTCGGCGGTTCAGTTAACTCTTTATTGCAGACGTTTAACTTAGCTCCAGCGCCCATATCTTGCTATTGTCATTAAAACTTTGTACGAGAGACGCTTGAGTGAAGATTTTAGCGATTGTAATTGGTTTTAAAAAAACTAAATTTTAACAGGTGGTGGGATTCCTGTGCAGGAATCCGTCTAGGTAGGTACCACCCCGAGGGCCAGTTATTATGCCGCGAAGCAGTAGTGTGCAAACATGACTGTGTTTCGGTTTGAAGGGCACTGTGAGCTAGCGTGTTCACTGGGCATATGAGACTTAAGAACTTATGTCTCAGGGTGATGGGCACAGTGTGATGTCACACAGAATTTTTCTGGGTGAAACAGCATTTGTTATGGGAAGATGTTGCACTTACCATCAGGTGAACGTTTTGCTCGTTTCATCACTTCATTCAATAAAAAAAAAACTCGTATGTATTATTTTTCTATGTATGTATACTTTGCTACCAAAATGATATGTACTTAAATATATGTATTTATGTATATATGTATGTATGTATGTTAGTAAATATATGTATTTATATATATATCTCATCCCGCGGGTGTCGTAAAAGTCGACTGAGTGAAAATTAAAAACAGAAAATGGGCAGCAGGATCTATCTGGAACATCTGAATAAATAAACTGCGGTTGCCAACCCGCCTGCCAAGCGTGGCAACTGTGTCAAAATCCCCCAAAATTAGATCTACATAGTTACGTGTTTTGTAGCAATCCTAGGGGGGAGGCTTATGTTCAGCAGTGGACTAGTGATAGGCTGAAATGATGAGGATGATGATGATGATCTATCTAAAGGCTAAAGTAGATTAGCACCTATCTCTTTCCTACCGACGTGTAAAATGCGAAATTTTTTACTCGTACCAAAATGGCGGCGACGACTTTCGCTACCCGTCACGTGTGGCTCGGTGTTGGCTCTACATACCCCTTATATAGGAAAAAGGCGTGACTGTGTGTATGGTCTGTTTTCGACTTATTTACTGCTGGTGGGTCTGATTATACATAAATAAAAAAAACTAAACTCTTTCTAAATTCTAACGTAACTTAATAATAAACGGATAATTACACACCGATCTCTCTCTATCTGTCATCAGTAATTTCACATCTGAAAGAGGAAGACAAAACATTGTGTAACTACACAACCGTTACACGATGTTTATTAGTAAGGGGGTATTTAAATACTCGATAAGTAACTTTGAAAAGACTGTAGAGCAGTACGCAGAACAAGACAAGGCGTAATTGTACGGCGACTTGTACGAAATATACACGAAAATTTACACTAAACTCTACTCGTTACACAAAACTCTCATCCTTTTACGAGCTTTCAGTTCGTAAACTTTAGTGGAGGTTAATTTGTAAAATAACTGCCGAAGTTTATAATTGGGACTGGAATTGCTAAGAATGGAGACGTTCACTGTGTGTACTAGTCACGCTTTATTGGATTAGTGGAGTAGTTAAACGATAAAAAATAATAAATTAAAAATGAAATAACGCTTTGTTTAGTCTGTATCGTAAACACCTTAACTTGTTCCGAACGTGTTTGTCAACAAAAGGAAAAACTTATTTTTTGTCATATTGAAATTACGTAACGAGATGAGTAAAACACTGAAAATTTAAGAGCATAAATTTCCGTTTCATTTTTTTTTTATTGTATAAAGTGACTAAACAAGCAATACGTTCACCTGAAGGTAAGTGCATCGTCCGCCCACAACAAATGCTGGTACCATCCCCAGGGACAGTTATACTGCCGTGAAACAGTAGTGTGCAAACATTACTGTGTTTCGGTTTGAAGGGCACTGACAGCTAGACTTATCACTGGGCATATGAAACCTAAGAACTAACGTCTCCAGGTGACGGGCGCAGTGTGGTGTCACACATATTTTTTCTGGATGACACAACATTTGTTATTGGCAGACGTTGCACCTGCCATCTGGTGAGCGATTTGCTCACTTCGTCATTTTATCCACAAAAATTTACAGTCGAACTGAAGACCTCATCCTTTTTTGAAATCTGTTAAATAGCTTTTCATAGTTACATCGGTTATATATAAAACTATACTGTTATATAAAAAATGTATTTATATCCATTATGATTTTTTTATATAGTATATTTATAATGAACTACACAGACTTCAATGCTTATTACGTGAATAAAATGCCTTCTATTGCGTATCGACACAGTTCATTTCTCGTTACGAAACATGCACATAGAATAGTGATGTCACATTATCGATTAATTAGTCCCGTCGGAAATTCGATACTTTGTCGGCTCGGTTGGCGCAGTGTCTAAGCCCTTGGCTTCTGCGCCGCGGGTCGCGGGTTCGATTCCCGCACGGGACAAATATTTGTATGGCCTACAGATAGTTGTTCCGGGTGTGGGTGGTTTGTGCATGTGGAATTTATGTATGAAAAACGTACCCACGACACAGGAGAAATCCTACTGATTCTCCGTTTTGATTAAAAAAGTGATAAAAAAAGAGATAAAAAAGAGATACTCTTAAAAAAATAACAAGCCCACAAACATGGCAGAGTGAGTCAGACAAGACTTTTGGCGCCAACTTCCTGTTTAAAATTGATAGTTTATTATTTTGAGCAAGTGATCGGAAAATTCTATTCAAGACCAAATTTGTACTTTTTTGGTCTCCATCAGTCCAGCAAATCTTCAGTTAAAGTCAACTATTATTTTAAAGTCGATCGAAATTTTGATATCTTGTTGCTTTACGATTTTTACCTAACTAAAAATAATATACTTATACCTGGATATGTTACTCACTAGGAAATACTGGACAATAATTTACGACTGTTTCCATAAATAAACAAATACTAAAATACAATAGTAAATTTACCATCGCAACGTAATAATTTGATATGAATATATACATACACGTACACAGATATGAATCGGATTTTGGGATCATAATCTTTTTGCAGCGGAACCCTGTTTAAAAAAATTAAAGTAGCCTAAGTTACCCGCTATAATATCAGCTATCTATTAATATAAGTCTCGTCAAAATCGGTCCAGCCGTTTCGGAGATTAGCCGGAACAAACAGAGGAACAGACAAACGGACAGGCAGACAAAAAAAATAAAAATCGTTTTTTTGTTATAAGTACCGTATAAATATTCATAAGCATTGAGTAAAAAACAATTACTTTGTTATTACAAACAGACACTTCAATTTTATTTAGTTGTCCACTTCTTTGACAGGTGGTACAATTCTTATGCAGGAATCCGTCAAGGCCAGTTACTCTGCTTTGAAGCGGTAGTGTGCAAACATTACTGTGTTTCGGTTTGAAGGGCACTGATGAGCTAGCGTAATCACTGGGCATATGAGACTTAAGAACTGAATGTCTCAGGGTGACGGGCGCAGTGTGGTGACAGACAGAAATGTTCTGGGTGACAAAGCATTCTAGCCTTCTTCCGCTCTTTTAGCATATGCGTTACATAAGGGCATTTATGTATGCGCACACGCTGGTAGCACTATAATGTAGTTAATAGAATCAGGCGTTACTTTACGAAAATCCATTACAATGGTAAGAAATTGCATGCGGATCTTAGCAAATTAACTTTCTTTCCTTTATTGGCACTATAATATCACCCGCGCAGTTGACACCTACCGTCAGTTATCGGAAGTCATTATCATCATGACGTGAGCTACAAACTTTTGTGGAAATCTATGGGGGAGGCCTATGTTCAGTAGTGGATCATAAAAACTCTGAGATTTTATAATGAAACAAATACTTAGTTAGTTACTATCACATTCCACGTTCTATGCAAATTTCATATAAGAAGCTTTTGGCAGATGATGTTGCCCAGGAATGGGTAGCCAGCCAGATCGAGTGGTCTGATCTGGGGTGAACGTCTCCTCCAGCCAATAATATTCAGATGCTGTGTATGGAGTTCGCATCATCAGACAAATAGCGGTGTTCGACCTGTGAGATATTTCTTAAGCTATTTTTTTTTTCTCGCGTATGCTGACTTGATCTATTTCATTGATTTGTGTATTTGTCGATATCTTCAACGATTAAGCACATCACTACGGGCTCTGGTGTTCGCATGGCCGTAAACACAAAATATATGTCCGTTTGATGGCTATGCCATGAATGAATCGCTTTATTGCATTGAGGTCGAGTGGAATATTATACTATGTAACGACTCGGTACGAACAGTTACGCGGATGATTTGTGTTTACAGTGAGATTCGAACTGCCTGCAACGGAATATCACCACGGGTGCAACAGACAGACAAACCGATTACATTATTTTCTCACTTATCTAAAATAAATAAAGCGATTGTGGACGATTTTCTCGCATTGATGCGAAAGAAATCATTCTGCGGGGAAGCACCATCAAAATACTGAAGATGATAGCTAAAAGAGTCGATTGTTATGTCCTTGGGAGGTTCACTGAGCTGCATTTAGCGAGAGTTTTTTACTGGTGATAGGATTTCTATGCAGGAATCCATCTGGGTAGGTACCATCCCTGGGCCGGTCATTCTGCCGTAAAGCAGTAGTGTGCGAACATTACTGTGTTTCGGTTCGAACGGCACTGTGAGCTAGCGTTATCACTGGGCATGTGAGACTTAAGAACTTATGTCTCTGGGTGACGAGCGCAGTTTAGTGACACAGAAATAATCTGGATGACACAGCATTTGTTATGGGTAGACGTTGCACTCACCATCAGGTGAACATTTTGCTCGTTGCGTCACTTTATAAAATTAAAAAAAAAGAATTGGTGCATCGCGGTGTAGTCTTTTCGGAGCGACATTTTCATTGTTTTATTTTGTGAATTGTTTACCACTAACTTAGTCATATAAGATATTACTAACACGATATGGGTTTATAAATACCTGAAATAAAAAAAATATTATTATTATTATTAAAAGGCAAATTCCTAAACTCTATGATTCCTTGCTATTTTAAATTACAGGAATTCTTAAAATGCTAATATTTTAAAAATACAATTTTATAATTCTACGTTACCAAAAGAAAGTATATGTTAAGCCTCATTTTTATCATCATCCTCATCACCATCATCACAATCATCAACCTCCATGAAGTCCTCTGCAGAACGCAGGATGCTCTTCTATCTCAAGTTGGGCGGATTTGCCGTAATCGATTGGCAATCGCAAAACCAGACTCCTCGCACCTTAGATGCTGCCGCCCATCACCGGTCTGGATAATTAATTTCTGGCATAGCTGTGATGGCTTATATGTGATCATTGTGGGCCTTAGAAAGTAAAAAAGTAAAGTTTCAGCCTATAAATGTCCCACTGCTGAGCACAGGCCTCCTCTCATTTCTGAGAGGGTTTTGGAGCTAGATAGAATCCGCCACCTGTCTTCTACGCCACAGGTCCCGGGTTCTAATCCTAGCCGGAGCCGAAATTTGTGCTAAAACACAAATTGTTGGTTTTCGGGTATGGTTGTGTTGTGATTGTCCCCCTGTTTCTGACACTGCATCCTATCCTACCTCCGATCTTATCGCATCAGCGTTACATCGGGCGCGGGTAGGTTGGGACGAGTGAGTGCCTCTGTGTTTGAGCGTACACTTGTGGCACTATAATATCTCCTGTGCAGTTGATGGCTCTCGACAGTATTCGGAAGTTGTCGCCGTGGTCGAAATCGGCCAGGAGAATATCATTATCATTTATCGTCTTATTATTAATAACAAAGCCGTAGTAGCTCAGAAGCCGGGCGCTCGTTTGATTCCCGGTGCAGGCAACTCCAAAATTCTGTTAAGTGCTGATTTACCACGTCCTCAGCGATGAAGGGAAACATCGTGAAGAAACCTGCATGTCTGAGGAGTAGAAATATTCCGAGTGAAGTCCGCCAACTCGCATTGGTGCAGCGTGGCGGACTATACGAAGCTCCAAAGCTCTCTTAACAAAATGGGACGAGGCCTGTGCGCAGCAGTTTATAGGCAGTTTAATAATAATTAGCAATTATACTGAGCAATTATTTTACAGTGAGTAAAATTTTTAATAAAGGAAAGTTAAGTTTACTGGTGGTAGGATTCCTATGAAGGAATCCGTCTAGGTATGTACCACCCCAGGGCCAGTTATTCTGCCGTTAAGCAGTAGTGTGCAAACATTAATGTGTTTCAGTTTGAAGGGCACTGTGAGCTAGTGACTTCTAAGTCAGGTACTCCGACCACTAGGCCACGCGGTCGACACATGCTGTCGATAAATATTAATTAGGAATAAAAGAAGCGTTCCTATCAAATTCGTCCTAGAAATTTTAGCCCCTTCGCGGCCAAAGAAGTTTCACTTCCGAAGATTTGCTTAAGATATACATACATATAGTCACGCCTTTTTTACGTAAAAGGGGTAGGTAGAGGCCACACACGTAGCCCACTTTTTGCCCCCCGTGGGAAACGAGATGTAGGGTTGCGAACCACGTCGCCACCATTAGTTACTCGCGTTGCCACGAGCAGTATAGTGACATAATTTGGTTTTAACTACATAGAAAAAATATCCAACCAACAATATAACAAAATGATAAACACACATGTATACTAAATTATTATAATTATTAATAATTAAGACGTCGTATTTAACACTAGATTTACGAAACCCGTCAATTTGACAGGTTTTCAATTTTATGCTTTAAATTCTGAACAAACAAATATTATTCTTTAGCGATTATATATTGGTTTTTAATGATATTATGCAGCGAATATATATACTCGTATATCTATTATTTTTATCTGGATGTCGTCTACCTTTCCGTAATATACACGTCCCGTCCCGTCCGTCAATGCCCGTAAATCTAATGTTAAAAATGAAAGACGGAGATTTGGCATGTCGGATAGTGATGGAAAGAGCATTCCATCTAGGTAGGTACGAACCCCAGGGCCAGTTATTCTGCCGTGAAGCAGTAGTGTGCAAGCGTTACTGTGTTTCGGTTTGGAGGGCACTGAGAGCTAGCGTAATCACTGGGCATATGAGACTTATGAACTAATGTCGCGGGGTGATGGGCGCAGGGAGGTGTCACACAGAAATGTTCTTGGTGACAATGCACATTTGTTATGAGCAGACGTTACACTTACCATCAGGTACAATAAAAAAAAAAAAATCTCGGGAGAAGTGTCGATAGTTCGGACCACACTATCGAGTTGTGAACTATTCGGCGCGGAGTGCGCTGGCGTCTTCATTGCTTTTGAAATTTCATCGTGCACATGGCATGGTAGCGGCGAGTGTATATTGAATTCCGTCCTCGCTTTATTTGCTTTATTGTTCAAGTGTTTGTTGTTATTGAACTCGAGATTGCTCTCGTTCCCTTAACTGACTTAACTCACTTCTGTAACGCTCACAAACTAAGTTTTACAATTCGTGCGTACTGACACAGACAAAAGGAAACGAGACGTGGTCATTTCAAGTCGGTTGATAAGGTGGAAGGATTACTATGCAGGAATTCGTCTAGGTAGGTACCACCCCAGGGCCAGTTATTCTGCCGTGTAGCAGTAGTGTGCAAGCATTACTGTGTTTCGGCTTGAAGGGCACTGAGAGCTAGCGTAATCACTGGGCATATGAGTACTTAATGAACTGAATGTCTCAGGGGTGACGGGCGCATGGAGGTGTCACACAGAAATGTTCTGGGTGACAATGCACATTTGTTATGGGCAGACGTTACACTTACCATCAGGTGAACGTATTGCTCGTTTCGTCACTTAATACAATAAAAATGGTATGTGTGGTGGGTGTGTAATAAAAAAGGTATGTGTCTGTTTCGAAACTGCGATCGGTAACCCGCCCGGTTGGATGAGGCCGATGTTCAGCAGTGGGCTATTTACTGGATATGAATGGTAATACCAATAACACGCTACTGCGGGATTTATGTGTAAAAAAAGTAAAGTGACAGCCTATAAATTTCCCACTGCTAAGCAGAGGCCTGCTCTTTTTGGTCTTGGAGCCGGGTAGAATCAGCCGCGCTGCACCAATGCGGGTTGGCGAACTTCACTTGTTAATGTCTCTGTAATATTTTTATTCGGCACACATGCAGGTTTCCTCACGATGTTTTCCTTCTTTACCGACCACGTGGTAAATCAGCACTTGATATTGCAATTAACAGTTTTACTGGTGGTAGGATTCCTATGCGTCAATCCGTCTAGGTAGGCCTTTTTATCATATAAGGGGTAGGCAGAGGGAGAGGAGGGGGAGGACGAGACGTGACGGATTGTGAAACACGTACCGCCATTGTCGTACAAGTAAAAAAAATCTTTTGAAATTTACCACGAGCAGAATAAAGGCTGCCCGCACAGTACTTAGTCGCCTCTTACGACACCTCGGTTGGAAAGGGGTAGGAGCAATTCTACTATGCCGGACACCGGCTACTGGTAGGATTCCTATGCAGGAGTCCGTCTAGGTAGGTACCACCCCAGGGCCAGTTATTCTGCCGTGAAGCAGTAGTGTGCAAGCATTACTGTGTTTCGGCTTGAAGGGCACTGTGAGCTAGCGTAATCACTGGGCATTTGAGACTTAAGATGTATCAGGGTGACGGGCGCATTGCGGTGTCACGCAGTGGTATTCTGGGTGACACAGTATTTGTTGTGGGCAAACGTTTGCACTTAACATAAAGACATAAAGACATAAAGACATTTATTCCGACGCTTATATAATACATGGTACACAAAACACAAAGAAAATTTAAAAAAACACCACCGTGCTCTTTGCTAGAAATTTTCTGCCACGCACAACCACTCTGTGGAATAGGCTGCCGCTAGCAGTTTCTCCGGGCCGATACGGCTTAGGGACCTTCAAGGAAAGAGCCTACTCTTTCCTCAAAGGCCGGCAACGCATTCGGAATTCCCCTGGTATTGCCGGCCCCCAGGTGAGCCGCTTCCCCGTTTTCCCCCTCTCCATTAAAAAAAAACAATGTATAAAAAAAATGTGTTTGTGTGTGCGGTGATGAAGCGGCGGAACAGGCCGTTGAGCATAAGCCGCGAGTTCGCAGCGCTGATTTTCAGTCGGTCCCAAACTACAGTAAGGGCGGAAAAAGCATCAGGTGTACGTCTTGCCGGTGTCGTCACTTTGTCCTATAAAAAAAATAGTGACGTCGACTCCAGGAATCGAAGCCAAGTCACTCGTAATCCTGTAAAATACCTAATCCCTTACGGGGTGCAAAGAAACCCGCGCCAATGTTTACCGCGACCCCACATTTATAAGCAGTTCTCATTTTACAAAAATAGGGAACTCGCAAATCCTTTTTTTATCCTATACATGTAACGAAGTAGGTTTAATTTAGTACTTTCATGCCACGGTTCTTGGGTTCGTATCCCGGTCAGAGTGATTACATGACATTTGTGTAAAAACGAAGTTGTTGGTTTCAGGGTTGGTTTTCTGTACAGGAGAAATCATACCTAACGTTTTTGTAGGTCCAATCTTCGATACGGATCGGTGATCTTTTGTAAGGACTATCAAATCCATACTAATATTATAAATGCGAAAGTAACTGAAGTCTTTTGCACTTTTTTTTTACCGTTACCTTACCACTTACCGTTACCTTTTCACTGTTCAACTGCTAAACAGATCTGGACCAAATTTAGCACAGAGATTTTATATTATGTTTTTATTTATTAGGAAAACTTACAGTTATTAATAAACATTTGTTTACATTTCACATAGAATAACATTAACCATTTACTAGTTTCCACAAATAAGGTAATGGGTTTATATACATATATGTGTATATACGTACACACATATATATTATATACATACATACATATACATACATGTTACATATATATTTAAGACGATCGAAAGTTATACATCATTGTAACATTCCAGAAGCTCAGCCGCCAAGATTCGAGATTGCATCCTGGAGATACTTTATATCCCGGAAAATGGAGTAGTTTAAAAAATCTTCAAGCGGACGAAGCCGCGGGCATTAGCTAGTACGATATAATAGAATGGAATAATATGCGATACGTAGTAAAATTAAACGCAATTAAACTTCAGTTATATTAAATGATTGATGTTGTTGCTTAAATATAACCATACATACATACATACATAAGATCACGACTGTATCCCATAAGGGGTAGTCAAAGACTGGGCACTCACTGCAGAAACAGATGACTCAATCCACGTTTCACCAAAACAATATAATGCACTTGGTGTGATAGGTGGAGAGCCCATCGCCACCATGCACTGTTGGTGCACAGTGCAGTTTAATTCCTTACTCGCCTTTAACGAGATCCATTGGATGAGATGGAGTGGTAGTATTCTTATAATGAGCCAGCCACCACACCACCGCACCACTCTTTTAAAATTTGAACAAATCATAACTTACTAGCAGATGCCCGCGATTAAGTCCGCGTGGATTAAGATTTTTCAAATCATCAGGTGGGAACCATTTGATTTTACGGGATAAAAAGTATCCTATGATCATCCATCGACAGGATGCAGCTATCTCTGTGCCAAATTTCATCCAGATCGGTTCAATGGTTGTGCCGTGAAAACGTAAGCAACAGAGGGACAGAGAATGACTTACGAATTTATAATATTGGTGTGGATTTATGTTTTTTTATTAAATCACCAAGCCCATTTTGTTTTCACCTAAAAATCAACGTGGCTCGTTTTTTTGCCATTTCCATTACACTCAGCGCATACATCTTAAGCGCGTAAGGGTCGTAAAATTGAAAAGCTGATAAGCTGCAGAAAAAAACGAGTAAAGCCGTGCTTATAGTAATACCCGGCCGTTACCCGGACACGATCTTCATTACAGCCGAACCGGGCGAAGTGACTTCCACACATTATGTGTACAATGGTGCAGGTACTCGTAAATGAGTATTTTCGCCGAGTGGGATAGGCAAACAATAATGGGCAATTTCGTGTAATGACCGTTATATGGACGGGGCGTACACCCGCCGGCAAGATTGTATCGCTAATGAAATTATCTTAATCGTGTATTTTATATAAATAGTGTCGTTAAAACGTTATTCATCGTTGGCGTGGTAACCTTGATTCTCGCCGCGGTCGGTTCGATTCCCGATGGGAAAATATTTTTATGGCCTACGTATGTGTTCGTTAAAGGTTATGTCCTACTGTGGGGCATCGTTTTTCTAAAATAAAAAATAAATAAATAAATAAAAATAAAAAAGGCGACATGGGCAAAATAAAAACCAGGAGATGTATTCCTGGAACATCATAAGAAAATAACTACGGTTGCCAACCCTTTTCCAAGGCGTGGCAATTATGGCAAAATCCCCCAAAATGTGAGCTACAAACTTTTGTCAATCTATGTGGGAGGCCTATATTCAGCAGTGGACTAATGATACACTGAAATGATGAATATTCTTTTTTTATTGCATAAAGTCATGGAACGAGTAAAATGTTCACCTGATGGTAAGTGCAACGTCTGCCCATAACAAATGCTGTGTCACCCAGAACATTTCTGTGTGACACCTCACTGTGGCCATCACCCTGGGACATCAGTTCTTAAGTCTCATATGCCCTGTTATTACGCTAGCTCTCAGTGCCCTTCAAACCGAAACACAGTAATTTTTACACACTACTGCTTCACGGCAGAATAACTGGCCCTGGGGTGGTACCTACCTAGACGGATTCCTGCATAGGAAGCACCGGGCTCCATTGGCTCAAATTATGCCACGTCTGTTTTTGTGTTGAACTGTAGGTTGTACTATTTTTAGCCGCCGTTCGAATCCCAGCTAAAGCGATGATATGAGAAAAAATACAAATTGTTATTAGGGTTCGGGTGTGTCATCAGCAAAAATGTGAACTGTATATACAAGAGAAATTCTAGCGAGGACCATCACGTACATAATTTTGTCATCTCTTCACTATCTATACAAATAAATAACATCGAATTGTCTGTTTGTAATAACAAAATAACTGCTTTTTACTCGATGCTTATTAAAGTATTTAAGGTACAAGTAAGAAAAAAACAATTTTTAATTTTTTTGGCTGTCTTGTCTGTCTGTTTGTTCCGGCTAATCTCCGAAACAGCTGGACCTATTTCGTGCGGACTTCCACTGACAGATAGCTAATATTATAGTGGGTAATTACGGCTACTTTAATTTTAGAAAAACAATTAGGATTCCGCGCAAGAAAATGAAAATCCCAAAATCCGATTCAAATAAGGAAATATATATGTATATCATCGATCGGGTTCGGCTTTTTAACGCCAGTGCAAAAACGGCTAGTCGTCAATAAAAAGAATTAAAATCTTCGCATCGTTTTACGAGGACTAATCGCATTTTGGGAATCAAACACAGTACAGCGAACAGTTTTTTTTGTTCGGTATTCGAGCCTGTGTGCCAATAGATCGCTTATCCACTGCGCCCACCGCGGCGACTTTAAGAATCGAAAGTCTTAAGAAGTCTTAAGAAATGTTTACACGATAAAAAACCAACAGCTCTTCCAGTCCGTACCTTTATAACTACACTCAGCAATGACTACCTTAGATCACCATAATCATTGCCATGACATAATAATCCGTTGTTTAATAGAGCGTGTTGCCAGCCCATTACGATATAATGGCTGATTATTTTTAGTGTCTCATGCGTCATGGCGAGTGTTACCCTAACACATTACAGCATGCATTATTAAATAAAGCGCACCTTCCGATATTTAATATTGGACGATGTTGTTGAAAATATTCAAACGTGAACGCTATTTTTCAATCAACAAAAATAAAGAATCTTCTTCATCCAATGTAAATTATTTACATAACCACAAAGCCAGTTACCCGACTTCACAGAGACAGTAACTCTTTTATGGGGCAATGTATACGTTTTTACAACAAAATCCCAGAAAGTGCTAAAAGTCTTTCAATCAAAAAGTTCAAATTTTTCTATTAAACAAAGACTTCATAAAAAGGGTTATTATAAATAGGTTAAAGAATACATAGATGATGATAACCCCTGGGAATGAGGTGATCGCCGCCAAGCCATTTCTACATCTTTATAATACTGCTGTTATTGTACATTATTTTAAAAATTACTAAAAAAAAAGCCCGCTGGGTTTCTTGCTGGTTCTTCCCAGGACAGAGGCATTTTTGCGGACCAGTGTAGTTTAAAAAAAAGAAAAAAATGACTTTCAATAAGTATTATGTAAATAATCTATATTGAATAAAAATTTATTCTATTCTATTCTATTCTAACACGTAAAGCAGATTTCACCGTTCGCTGTGGAAACCAAGTTTAATAAAACCTACGTTTTACTTAACAGAGTTCAAATTTTTATTTAAAAAACAGGCACAGCGCAAACCACCAATTTGTTTTTTCCAAAAATATGGCTCGCGCTGGGATTCGAATCCGGACCCGCGCCGCAGCAGTCACTTAACTACAAGGCAACTCGTTCAAAAGAAAGTAGGGAATATTTTAATATTCAAACAACGGTAAGAATTTCATTAAGGGTTTTAGTTAGAAGAATATCAAAGATCAGTGATATATTGCGGACATTGCTACTACGCTAAGCCAGTTGACTATAAATCAGTCCGCCGAATAGTCACGAAACGCCTCAACGCTGCACTAGCAGACATACGTACAAACAATTTATTACAGTATATATGTTAGCATAACGTTCGTTACGTCGGATCGACGAAACTCGGGAAGAGGAGGGATATTTAATGAATCCCAGGACCAAGATTTTCAATGGAATATATTTCCGTAGTATTTTCGGTAGGTATGGTACAGCTGACGGAGCGCCTACTCACTAACACGCAGGTTTCTGGATGCGAATCCTTGACAGTTTCACCTTACTGCGTGGACGTTCTTTTTTTTTATTGTATAAAGTGATGAAACGAGCAAAACGTTGACCTGATGGTAAGTGCAACGTCTGCCCATAACAAATGCTGTGCCACCCAGAACATTTCTGTGTGACTCTACACTATGCCCATCACCTGAGACATAGGTTCTTAAGTCTCATATGCCCGGTGATTACGCTAGCTCACAGTGCCCTTCAAACCGAAACACAGTAATGTTTGCACACTACTGCTTCACGGCAGAATAACTGGCCCTGGGGTGGTACCTACCTGGACGGACTCCTGCATAGGAATCCTACCACCAGTAAAAATTATTATATAACAAAGCCCCTCCTCAGGAGACGATCGCTTAAGAAAGAAAGGCATCTGGAGTGGAATCGTACCGGCAAACGCAGTATAGGGCAAACCCCACGACGCCCTGCACGGTTTTGCGGAAAGTTAGTTTTTTTTAGGACATTGTCAGGAGACAAGCAAAACGCTCATCTGATGGTAAGCACAACGTCTGCTTATAACAGATGCTGTGTCGCCCAGAATCATTTCTGTGTGGCACCACATTGCGCCCGTCACCCTGAGACATCAGTTGTTAAGTCTCATATGCCAAGTGATTACACTTGCACACAGTGCCCTTCAAGCCGAAACATTAACTGTAATGTTTCCACACTACTGCTTTACGGCAGAGTAACTGGCCGTGGGATGGTTCCTACCTAATCGGATTTCTGAATAGGAATCCTACCACCAGAAAATGTTCTGGAAATATTTTTAGTCCTCAGACATGGTTTCCTCTCTCCCGAGGAGGGGCTTTGTTAAATAAGAACGTCCATACGGAAAGGTGAAAGTGTCAAGGATTCGCATCCAGAAACCGCGGGTTAGTGAGTAGTGCTCCGTCAGCTGTACCATACCATACTTACCGAAAATACTACAGAAGTATATTCTATGAAAATCCGTTCCGTTTCCCTTCCGATGCTTTCCTTCACCGCTGGGCACGGCTCGCCTGATGTTCAGTGATCGCCGCCGCCCCTGTACATCCGCAACACCAGGAGAGTCGCGGGTGCGTTGCCGGCCTTTGAGAAAGGAATTCTTAAGTCTCATATGTCCAGTGATTACACTAGCTCTTAGTGCAGTTCAGACGGAAACACAGTAGTGTTTGCACACTACCGCTTTAAGGCAGAATAACTTGCCCCGGGGTGGTACAAACTTAGACGAATTCTTGCATGGAAATTCTACCCATAATCAATGGAAACAGGACCGTGGTATGTGGCAATCTATGCGGGGGAGTATGTTTTGACACTGGACTAGTGATCATCTGAAATGATGTGATAATGATTATGTCTGAGTCAGTATAAGCCTGGTGCTCGCCTTTAATTTCATAGCAAGCGAGTAACCTTGGTTCGATCCCCGGTGCCAGCACCTCTAAAATTGTTCTACAATTTTATGTGCTGATTTACCATGTGCTTAGCGATGAAGGAAAACATCGTGAGGAAACCTGCGTGTCCGAGGAATAAAAAAAATTTCGAGGACATGTGAAGCCCGCCAAGCCGCATTGGAGCAGCGTGGCGGACTATTACCGGCTCCAAATCCCTTTTAGAAATGAGAGGAGGCCAGTGCTCCGCAGTGGGACATTTATAGGCTGGTACTTTACTTTTTTTACAGTAAATTTTGGTTATAATTACGCATACCCCCTAAGTTGACAGTAAGGAGTATGTACACCACCAATGCGTACCACCAATTTTGTGTGGCTCGGAATTCAGCGTTGCATACACTAGCACGTAGCCTGCGCCTTGGCTCCCGAGTTCCAAGTCATGATTCTTCCATCATTTTTACTGGTGGCATGATTCCTATGCAGGAATCGGACCAGGTAGGTAGGGCACCGCACTGATGGATCCCTACATCGAAATCCTACCACCAGTTAAATTGAAAGTTATTTTAAGCTTCAAAAAAACTCGTAGTCATTTAAAAACTGGGTTAGCTAAAGCGCTCATCACCAAAAGAACAATGCCATTATTAAATACAAAAAGTAACACGGAGTCCCCAAAAATATCCTCAAAACGTCACAACAATAAGTAAATAAAAATGTATTAAAGAAAACTTTCCCGCCAGTTTACTTTGTAAACTAACAATAAAGACTTCATCAAATTCGCTAAGTCATGTTTGATGCAATAAAGGGTGCGAACACAAAAGGCGTCAAGAAAGGATGTCGGAAATTGGACTCCTCAAAGAGATGAAAGAGCTACGTAATAAAGGAGGAATTACGGGGCAGCGCCGCGCGGTGGCGCTAGTTTCACGCTAGTATAGATACGTATCAGAATACTCCGCAATTTTAAAAAAGCGACGCAAAAAGTTTCATCGCATACTGAAAGAATAAAACGATATTAAATTACGCACTACGTTTTAAAAACGCTGGTGTGTATTATTTTTCAATTGTGGAATTGTTTTACTTATTTGTTTATCTTCTACTCTCGGTTTATTTATCTGTGCCGATCTACTAATGCATAGAACAACTGCTCTCTGTCCAGTTTTGACTGAAAGACGATAGATGCAAGTGATTCATAACTGTTCGTTTATGTTCGGTCGTCGAAATGATAATGACAGCTTTTGGATACCTTTCTCCTTGTCTAATTTATAGAGAATCATGTAACAATAGTTATTTATCAATGTAGAGCGAGACTAATATTCTCCAGTCCCAGCTATGAGTAAGGTGCTGCTTTGATTCGTAAGGTGATAGAGAGACATTTTCATCAAAGAATAGATTAATAATGTCTATTAGCCACAGCAAAGCCGTGTGGTGGCGGCTCGATAAAAGAATACTACCACTCCATCTCATCCAATGGATCTCGTAAAAGGCGAGTAAGGAATTAAACTGCACTGTGCACCCAACAGCGCATGGTGGCGATGGGCTCACCACCTATCACACCAAGTGCATTATATTGTTTTGGTGAAACGTGGATTGTGGCAGTCTTCTGTTTTGCAGTGAGTGCCCAACTCTGACTACCCCTTATGGCATACAGTCGTGATCTTATGTATGTATGTATGTATTAGCCACAGCGACTATTTACTGAGAACTTATTGAGATGTTAGTGTTTTTTATTCATAATTTTTTTTTAGCCTAACACTGGTACAGATTGCCACAAAACACGTTACATAGTTTGTAGCTCACATTTTAGGAGAAATTTTGCCGTAGTTGCCACGCTTAGCGGACGGGTCGGCAACCGCAGTTAATACTTTCCTTGTGGTAGGATTCCTATGCAGGAATCCGTCTAGGTAGGTACCACCCCAGGGCCATTTATTCTGCCGTGAAGCAGTAGTGTGCAAACATTACTGTGTTTCGGTCTGAAGGGCACTGAGAGCTAGTGTAATACCTGGGCATATGAGACTTAAGAACTGATGTCTCAGGGTGACGGGCGCAGTGTGGTGTCACACGGAAATGCTCTGGATGACACAGCATTTGTTATGGGCAGGCGTTGCGCTTACCATCAGGTGGTAGATAATATTAAGACGCCGTCACAGGACTGGTCACTTTCTTTATCGTTCACCTGATGGTAAGTGCAATATCTGCTCAAAACAAATGCCACCTGGAATATTTAAGTGTAGCACCACAATGCGCTCGTTATACCGGGACATTAAATCGCAAGTGCCTTGTATCCCGTTATTAGAATTGATATTATCTATGCACTTATTATCTTATTATATCTTATTACATCTTACATATACATCTTATAACTTATTATATCTTATTATCAATGCCCTTCAGACCGAAAAAGTTATGTTTGCAGACTGCTGTTTTACAACAGAACAACTGAGTTTGAACGTCTAACCAACGGAAGATGCCACCATCTTCCGATGGTTTGACGTATTCCGATGATCGTAAAAACTTAACTTTACAACTAATTTTAATAATGAACTTATCTACTTTGCTACTTTTACGCTAGCGAAAAGCTTACGAATGTTACCAAACATATATAAAAAGGTTTTAGAACCATTTTATTTACACTGTATTTTTTTCAGAGCTTATGTAATAAAGCAAGTATTAGAACGGTATCTGTTCCCTCATTATATATCATCAAGCAGTAGTGTACAAACATTACTATATATCGGTCTGAAGGGCACTACCTAGTGTAATCACTGGGCAAATTAGACTTTAGGAGTGATGTCCCACGGTGATGGGCGCGATGTAGTGTCACACAGAAATATTCTGGGTGACACAGCATCTGTTATGGGCAGACATTGCATTTACCATCAGGTGAACGTTTTGCCCGTCTCATCACTTAATCCAATAAAAAAAAATCATCGTACTTAATAGAATGAGGTGTAACTTTGCGCAAATCAAAAATAATGAAAGAAAAGAAGTTAATTTGATAAGATCCGCTAAGATGCAAAACATAAAAAGGTGTATTACCAAGTTTTTGAAGAGCATCGCCCGCCCTCTCACAGTAGTGTGTACGAGCACCCTAACACCTCCACCGGGAACCGCCGCCAGATACCCTGATATATATATACTCGTATATATATCACTGAAATCGAGACCATGTCACGTGTTTTACCTCAAAACGGGTCATTATCAAGTGATATTGACTCTACGACAGTCAGCCACCGAGTCAAGTCATCCGGCTACAGACGGCTTTCTTTCCAAAAAAACCCAGAGTTACCGACACACAAGTCGACAGTCCGAATGGAGGCCCGCAGCCTCCCTCGGACGGTCATTAGACGACTTAAAATCGTATTGAGATATTCTAAATCGCGCAAGCACGCAGCGAACGCGATACAGTCCGAATTTCGAGGTTTTTGTAGGAGTTTATTTATTTATTTATGTTGGGGTCAAACCAAACCTGGCACGCGGGCCCCTGGCCCGTGAGCACAGGATCCGATGAAGCTGTAAAAGCCAAAAAAGGCTAACAGCAATTACATCACCGAAATTATATATATTTCCTTCAAATAATCAACAGTTATTTGGAACCGCAGCGTTCTAACCGCCGCGTTTTCGTCGGCATGTGCGTGCACCCATCGCTGCCAGTCCATCATAAACTGTCGGGATCGCGTAGCGGTTCATCAGTCAGCGAACAGCGCGCCATTACCCGTCGCCGGTGTTTCGGCTTTTCAGATTAGACTAATTAAAAACCGTGGCGTGCCATCGATACCGGCTGAAAATGCCACGGGTAAAATTTGTGACGTTTTACGTTTCTGACGAATATACGGAACGAAACGTTGTAGGTGAAAATTTCAAATAACGTTAGGTTTTGTAAAAAAAATATGTACTCGATACACACCTAAAACCGACTCGCTATCACCAAAGTCTATGTATGCAAAATTCAATTTACAAACTGTTTCATAAATAGTTTACACGCGTATGTAAACATATTGGAAATATCGATCATGATTTTTCTGTGGCCGTTCTCTTGTGCTTTTTTTTTTCATTTTCGTTGTCGGTTCGTTTTGTTTAGTTTTCGTTTTATGACAATATTTTTCGAAACCATATTTACTTTATCGATTTCATGAAAACACATACAATCACGCCTTTACAATCAAACACAATATAATCACGCCTTTTCTCCATATAAAGTGGAGGCAAGCCACACCCGCAACCCACTTTTCGCCTCCTCGGGAATCGAGATGTGATGGGCGGCTTTTCAAAAAAGTGTACCCATTGTGGTCCCACGAGCGGTATACTGACAGTATTGCATATTCATGAACAGATTTCTATAATGGCCTATAACAGCGTGGCGTAGTGGTCAGGGCACCTGACTTTCGAAGGCTCGGGTCCCGGGTTCGAATCCCAGCCGGAGCCAAAAATTGTGCTAAAACACAAATTGTTAGTTTTCGGGTCTGGTTGTGTTGTGATTGTCACCGTGTTTCTGACACTGCATCCTAGCCTACCTCCGATTTTATCGCATCAGCGTTACAACATGCTCGGGTAGGTTGGGACAAGTGAGTGCCTCTGCGTTTCCGCGTACACTTGCGGCACTATAATATTTCCTGCGCAGTTGCAATATTCGAAAGTTGTCGCCGTGGTCGAAATCGGCTAGGACAATATCATTCATAATTTTACAATATTGTCGGTGTTTTAAAAAGGAAGCGTGCCGTGTGGTGGCTGTGATACAGATTCTACCGTCCTACCTCGTCACGTGGGTATCGTAAGATTTTTTTATTTTTTATTTTTATTTCATAAAGCGACGAAACGAGCAAAACGTTCACCTGATGGTAAGCGCAACGCCTACCCACAACAAATGCTGTGTCACCCAGAACATTTCTGTGTGACACCACACTGCGCCCGTCACCTTGAGACAGTTCTGAAGTCTCATATGCCCAGTGATTAAGCTAGCTCTCAGTGCCATTCAAACCGAAACACAATAATGTATTCACACTAATACTTCACGGCTGAATAACTCCTAGACGGATTCCTGCATAGGAACCCTACCACCAGTAAGAAACCCTACCACCAGTAGGAACCCTACCACCAGTAAATCGACTTAAACAAATGCCACGAAAATCGCAAGGCCTCCTATTGATGGCAGAATGAAATGAAATTATCCAGATCGGTGACAGCATCAGAGTCTAAGGATTCGATGCGTCTGGTACTGTTATCGCCGATCCGACTGCCGAGCGTGGCGATTACGGGAAACCTTCCCAACTTTGGAGAGGCCTATGTCCAGCAGTGGAAGTTGAAGAAGGAGAAGAAAAAGCATATTAGACCGCGGTTTATGGCAAAATGTATTTAGGTAGATCATCTCGTATTGTCTTACATATTACAAAGGTCACCTGATGACAAGTGGTCACTGTGGCCCAAAAATACCAACATCTCAATCAAGATATTTTTTAAAAAGTAAAGTAAACTTTCAGCCTAAAATTGTCCCACTGCTGAGCACAGGCCTCCTCTCATTTCTGAGAGGGTTTTGGAGCTAGGAAGAATCCGTCACGCTGCTCCAATGCGGGTTGGCGGACTGCGCATGTCTTCGAAATATTTTATATTTCTCAGACATGCAGGTTTCCTCACGATGTTTTCCTTAACCGCCGAGCACGTGGTAAATCAGCACTTAAAATTGCAATTAATAATTTTAGTGGTGCCGGCACCGGGAATAGAACCCTGGTCACTCGCGTACTTTGAAATTTAAAGCGAACGCCATTCCCCTGAGCTGATTTTTTGTGTGTCCATTACAAATGATGTGTCATCAAAAAACATTTCTGTGTGGTACCACATGGTCACCTTGAGACATCAGTTCTTAAGTCTCATATGCCCAGTAATTACACTAGCTACCAGTGCCCTTCAAACCGAAACACTCGAACACTACTGCTGCTGGCTCTGCGGTGATACCTACACAGATTCCTGCATAGTTGCACGGTTACAGTAAAAAAAATCACAAACACCAAAGAACATAAGACATATAACTCAAACGGTATTACTTTACCAATTAATATAGCTTTGTAATAAAAACAAATACAAACAAACATATTTAAAATTATTCCAAAGTGCTGCAACTGGCAACACGGCATTAAAATCAAGCAGAGCGGCCAGCGACGTCACGAACAACGACGTCACTATCACGCGAAGTTTCTAGAACTTTCCACCACTGTTACGACTGTAGCAGTGAAACTCCTCTATTAATTCTCTCACAATGTCTTTATTTTTACTGTATATGCAGGAATCCGTCTAGGTAGGTACCATCCCAGGGCCAGTTATTCTGCCGTGAAGCAGTAATGTGCAAACATTACTCTGTTTCGGTTTGAAGAGCACTGTGAGCTAGCGTATACACTGGGCATATGAGACTTAAGAACTGATGTCTCAGAGTGATGGGCACAGTGAGGTGTCACACATAAATTTTCTTGGTGACACAGCATTTGTTATGGGCAGCCATTGCACATACCATCAGGTGAATTTTTTGTCGTTTTATTACTTTATACAATAATAGCAATACGCCCGGGCTTCGCACGGGTAGATAGAAATTAGAAAGATAAATTAGTACTTTATTTGGAAAAATAGAACAACCACAATTCCTTACACTAACCTTTTTTGTAGCGACTATTCTCATCGACGGCTCTGCAGCTGGTCAGATAAGATTACGTTATTTTACTAAAATCATGTTTTGGTAGCAAAATACAACGACCGCTCTCACTGCCCAACTTGCATAAAGTTGGGCGGCGGCGCGGCGTTCGAGAGACACTGCGGCCGCTGTATTTTTAACTCTTTAAATTTTATTATAAATTTCGTTTTAAAGTTTTAAATAAAAAAAAATTAAAATTACGAACCACTATTCAATTGTTTCTAGTTTACAAAAAATAATACGAGTAGGTACGTAATTAATAGATCTTAGTCTATTCGCGAGTAGCGCGGGCAAGCGTAGGGCTGTTCGCTCACACCGAGGCATTTTTCTTACTTTTAGCATTTTTATACCCGTCGTGACTTCTAAACGATAGGTCCGATTCGAATAATTTAAAGAGGACTTTACATGTACATAATCAACCTTGACTATGACACTATTTTGTAGGATAAGGATTAATATCATAATACGAATGTCATTATCTTTCGATTCTACACGTGTTTTGATTGACTAATTTGAACAAAAAGCTGTTATTGTGACTTAACTTAATAATAGTTAGACATATAGCCTCGCGGACTTTTTTGTGAGTATTGATGAGTACTATGAAAATGTAGTACATTATTTTCTTTATCATTAATAGTTTTTGCAGCGCACGCCAAATAATGACTTATCAGAAAATTTTTGATACCTTTAGTTACATCATAGCAATTTTCGCAGAAATCTCTAAAAGAAGTTTTTTTTTAATTAAATACAACTCATGCTAGTCGGTGATAATGTAGTTGTACATAGGTGAAAGAATTTTATAATCGGTTCAGTAGTTTTTGAGTTAAATCATTACAACCAAACATACAAAAAATCAAATCTTTCCTCTTTCTTTTTCCTCCAGTTTAGAAAAAAAAAACTTTGTAAGACTCTCTCTTTATAATACTAGTTTAAAAAAAAAACTTTATAAGACCCTGTCATAAATGAATAGTTTAGTTTAATGAAAAAGAAACTTTAGAAGAGTTTTTCCTAAACTCCTGGCTGATTTTCGGCCACGGCAACATTTTGCGATTTGCGTCCTGCGCACGTGTTATAGTGCCACAAATGTACGCACCAGCACAGAAGCACTCATTCGTCCTGAGCAACTCGCGTTCGATGAGACACTAGTACGATAAGTTTGGATGTGAGCTGGGTCGAGGGATAATAACCAGACCCGAAGGCAACTTTAAAAACCAGGTCGTTACGAAATATTAATTGCTCATATACTTTCCTATATTGTCCCATCATTCATCATTTAAGCCTATCACTAGTCTGCTGAACATAGACCTCCCCCATAGATTGCCACGAAAGTTAATAGCTCTCGTTTTGCGGTGTTTTGGCCATAGTTGCCACGCTTGGCAGGCGGGTTAGCAACCGCAGTTTATTTATTCAGATGTTCCAAGAAGATGCTGCTGTCCATCTCCTAGCTTTTATTTTCCCTCTGTCGACTTTTACGACACCCACGGGATGAGATGGGGTGGTAGATTCTCTTAAGCCGCACATGGCTAATATTGTAACATTATATTATATTGTAACATTTCAATAAAAAAAAGATTATAAACTTCTGAAAATATTTGATATTTTCAGTTTTTTTTTCTATTTTATTTTCGGAGTTTCTTCCGTCGCTTTCTTCAGCAGATCGTATATTCAGAAGAAGGTATAAAGCATCATGCAAAAATACTGGTTGGGCTGGGTTTTCGTCTCAATTGGGTTTCTGCCCGAGTTCGATCCCCTTCAAAATTGTTTTCCAATTTTTACGTAATAAAAGAAATGGGAAACCTTCATGTCTGACGTACAAAAATATCACAAATACATGTGGTTCCCCTAACCGCACTTGTGCAGCGAACTCTTTTGGTATCCTAAGCCCTATCAAAGATAAGAGAAGGCCAGTGCACTAGGACATTTATATGCTGTTAGTTTATTTTTTTAAGTATGAACAGAAAACCACAGACACAGTCAGCGACTCAAAAACGTCCTCAAAAAAAGAGCGCACAATGCGCTCATATCGAATAACATCACCTCAGCCGTGGAGTGATAGTTAATTTCATTTAGAAAGCTACTTTAGGTCGTGGGACGAAAATTGTGGTTATTAAATCGGAATATCTTTTCTTTGTAATTATTGTTTTTGAGCGAGTCATCTTTGTATGTAACTGTGTGTCTTGTGTTTTTTATACATCAATTGGCAACGATATCATATATATAAATTATTTAGTATTGTCTTAAAAATATATTCAAATTGCTACAACTTCTGCTTTTAACTGTACGCGCTTAATACTTTCCAAGTAGCGTAAGCGTAAACGATATAATTAAAAAACCAGTAAACGTCCCCATTCCAGCAACGGTACCCTGAAAATGGAGGCCTTAATGGTAAACAAAGTAAAGCGAAAAAAGGCGTCCCAACATTTTTTCCCATTTCGTTTCGATTCATTCATTACATCGCAATGACAATTTCCGGCCGCCATGTTGGATCGTTGCCCGCTCGCAATCTCTACCGGATATGACGTTTTGATCATTTAAAAACATCCAGAGATACTTCCAAGTGATATGTTTCGTAATTGAAGCGACAGGATTTTATTTTAAATAGATTTAATTGTTGTTTAGTATGTTTTGCGTGATTTAAGGTAAAATACGAATATTGATATTCATTATCAATAAAAAATGCAATGGTAAAGCTATCACTATTCTGTAAATGTCCCACTGGTGGACATGAGCAAGATGTGCGATCGCAGAATCAAACCTCGTTCACATAAGACACTGCTATCCAACACTAAACTTTTTTTGGAAAAATGGAAGTAACGAGACGACCAAATCGTTTACTGGTGGTAGGATTCCTATGCCCATATCCATCTAAGTAGGTACCACTGCAGAGTCAGTTATTCTGCCGTGAAGCAGTATTGTGCAATCATGGGTGTTTTTTGGTCGGAAGGGCACGGGCTAGTGTAATTACTGAGAATATGAGACTCAGCGTGACACAGAGATGTTCTGGGTTGCATCGCATTTGTTATGTTGCACTTACCAATAGGTGAACGTTTCGCTTTGTTCACTTTCTCGCATTAAAAAGCGCAACGTCTGCCAATAAACAAAGTGTGTCATCCGGAACATTTCTGTGTGGCACCGCACTGTGCTCGTCACACTGAGACAGCAGTTCTTAAGACACCTGTGCTCCGTAATTACAGTAGCTATGAGTATACATCAGGCCAAAACACTGTAATGTGTGCCACGACTGCTTGATGGTAAAGGAACAGGCACAGTGCCTGTGGTCAATATTCTGTATATTGTTGGTCTGGTATTAACTTTCGATTCTCCTTACTTTTTACGACACCTACGGGATGAGACGGAGGTAAACATTACATAATGCCACCGTAACCCACATTCATTTTATAAAGAAGCAAACAAACCCAAAATAGTTTCGTCTTCAGACTTCTACTCTTTGGGTCGCAGGATCGCTTAACACATACATACATTCACGCCTCCTGCCCATTGGGGTAAGCGGAGACCACAACAGTAGCCCACATTTCAACCTCTTGGGAAACGAGATGTGAAGGGTGGCGAACCACATCGCCGCCAATTTTGGTAAAAGTTTTATTTCTTGCTCCCACGTGTAGCTAGGGAAGATATTGTCCGCTCAATTAGAGTCGTAGCCTTATTCTGAGGTCAGGCGTCTGAGAGCAGATCAGCAAGCTAACGTCTAGGCTTACCCATAGCCACGCAACCACTAGCTTGGCGGAGAGGAAAGGAAAAGGATTAAGTAGGAAATGGATACGGAGAATGGTTGCGAAAGGCCGGAAAAGGAACTATAAGGAGTAGTATACTACTATCTCGGAAGGAGCAGGAGGATACGGAAGTAACTCAAGATGGCTGAAAACATACATACATACAGTCACGACTTTTCCCATATAAAGGGTAAGCAGAGGCCACTCACGTAGTCTACGTTTTTGTAATTAGGTTTTTATGCAGATGCAATTTGTTTCTATAACACTCACTCACGATAAACAAGAAATCCTGGTGTAGCATTTAAAAAAACTGTGACAAATATAACAACCAACAAGAACAGGACGGTCTACTGAACATCTTTCAAAGCGATATCAGAATTGAAGTCAAATTAAGTTGTTGCCATAATAACAATGAACTTACCATTCGGACGTCTTAATTCCACTTCGGCATTTCAAAGCAAGTTCTATAATGAAATATAACTTTGATATCATAGTCACCAACAGATGATAATGTAATTAAAGTCCCGTGAAGCAGTAAAGTTGGCCAAGAAAATAGACATAATTGTTGGCGAAGTTTTAATTAAAAGTCATCAGAAAGAAGCGCAGAATAAATACTCTTCCAGTCTGGGGCAAGAAGCGTACAGCGGCGTACGTAACACTATTATTATAACGTTTACAAGTCCTTAGGCGTAATACCAACTTGCACACAAATTTTCTTACCCCTTTGTACATATACGTGTATATATGTTTACCGACATCTATGTCACCACATGAGAAGCTAAAGAAATATCTCATTCATTACATAATTGCGCTATGAAAGTATAGCGAACTATATATCCGACATCTAAATAATACTAGTAGGAGGAGACGTCCTCTCCAGATCAGACCAACCGATCTGGCGGGTTGCTGCCCATTTTCCTTGGCAATATCATCCACCTAATATATATTCATGTATATACATGAATATATATTATATATACATGAATATATATTTCTAGAAATCCTACCCCCAGAACATATGTTCTGGGGGTAGGATTTCTATACAGGAATCCGTCTAGGTAGATACCACCCTAGGGCTAGTTATTCTGCCGTGAAGCAGTAGTATGCAAACATTACTGTGTTTCGGTTTGAAGGACACTGAGAGCTAGTGTAATATTGGGCATCACTGGGCAACATTGGGCATATGAGACTTAAGAACTGATTCCTCAGGGTGACGGGCGCAGTTTGGTGTCACACAGATATTTTCTGGATGACACAGCATTTGTTATGAGTTTCGTCACTTCACCCAATAAAAAAAAGCTATAGTTTGATAGTTATGGTACGAATTGAATAATTGGAATTGTCGCACACAGCCTTGTACTACAACGGACGACGTACGAATATTTCGAGTTATTGTTTTTTTTCTCAATTAAATTATTATTACTAAATTCAACAGCTATGTTAGGTCAGCGGCTAGGCGCGGGTTCGATACCCGGACATGGATTCACCACGTGCTCGGCGGTGAATTAATTTAACTTTCTAAGAACTTTCTAAGAATTAATTTAATAAATGTAAAATTAGGAACGGGACAAAGCTGTAGCATATCCATGCCTAAAATAACAAGTAGCCATGATCTGAATCTGCCATTAAGAAATTTTACTCGTGGTAGGAATTTCCACACAGAACAAATGTGTGATGAAAAAATTACCTTGAAATACTGGGTTCCAGGTGTGGGTAATAGACAGGATATAAAAACACCCTTACGATAAACCAGGAAACCTTAGTAACTAGTGAAAAGAATCGTTTAAAGAAACACTAAAACTAGTGTTTCTTTAAACGATGCTTTACAGCAAACCTTTGTATTTTACTACGCAACGGTGCAATAATATGCTCTACTCTATCCGTGAATAACTGACCCATATATGCTTTTTTAATGAATATAGTGATGAGACGGCAAAACGTTCACCTGATGATAAGTGCTATGTGTACTTATAACAAATGCTGTATCACCCAGAACATTTCTGTATGACACTACACCGCGCCCGTCACCCTGAGACATATGTTCTTAAGTCTTAAATACTTAATAATTACACTATCTCAGTGCCCTTCATACCGAAACACAGTAGTGTTTGCACACTACTGCTTCATGGCAAAATAACTGGCTCTGCGGTGGTACCTACCTAAACCGATTCCTGCATTCGAATCCTACCACCAGTGAGCCCGCATTTATGTGTTATACTTCACATAACTATCGAATTTCTAAATCCATGGACTAAAGCACACATTACACTAGTTCGGCGGCGCGATAAACCGGCCGTAGTGAAAAGTAAGTTATTTTTGTTATAAACTCTCCGCCTTTCAGTAAACTTTAATTTTCTATCATGTGTGTTCAGGACTTTAAGTTCCGTCGATTTGAAATTTTCGTAGAAACTTTAAGCAGTCGCTTACAAGTTTCGCTTTGACTAAACCGGTAACTGTGTTGACCCATGTCAGGGGTTAACTCAAAGAAACCCAACTTAGATGAAAAATATATTGAAATATATCGGTTACTTTTTAATGTTTATTTTAAAACAACTTCCGAATACTGCCGTAGGCTATCAACTGCGCGGAAGTTATTATAGTACTACAAGTGTACGCAAAACGCAGAAGCACTCACCCGTCCCAACCTATTCGTGCCCGATGTAACGCACTTGCGATAAAACCGGAGGTGGGCTAGGATGTAGTGCCAGAGAACCAACAATTTCTGTTTTAACACAAATGTTTGCTCCGGTTGGAATTCGAACCCAGGACTCGCGCCTATCACTACTACACTGCTGAACATAAGCCTATCCCATAGATTGCCACAATAGTTTGTAGGTTTCGTTTTGAAGGGATTTTGCTATAATTGCCACACTTGGCAGACGGGTAGGTAACCGCAGTTTATTTATTGAGATATTCCAGGAAGATGCTGCTGCCCATCTCCTGATTTTCAACTTTCCCTCTGTCGACTTTTGCGACTCCCACGGGGTGAGATGGGGTGGTAGATTTCTTAAGCCGCCACCACACGGTACAGTCCATAGATCAGTAAATAAAAAATATGAAGTTATGTAAACACTGACCTGCTAAGCCAAAGGCCCTAAATTCAGTTTTCAGTGACGCTAAGCCTAGAGTAAATTGCAAGTATTAGTTTTTAAAATTGGATTTCTAACCATAGGAACGGGTACACAGATTCGTGTTGTATCCGTCATCTAGTAGTGGAATTCGTCAAGGTAGGTACCACCCCAGGGCCAGTTATTCTGCCATGAAGCATTAGTGTGCAAGCATTACTGTGTTTCGGTTTGAAGGGCACTGTGAGCTAGCGTAATCACTGGGCATTTGAGACTTGAGACCTGATGTCTCAGGGGACGGGCGCAGTGTGGTGTCACACAGAAATATTCTGGGTGACACAGCATTTGTTGTGAGCGTACGTTACACTTACCATCAGGTGAAAGTTTTGCACGTTTCGTCACTTTATACAATGATAAAAAAAACTAGACGAACGACTAGAAAGACGAACGACGAACTAGAAAAACGACTAGACGAGTAGCTCGAAGTAGTATAAAAAATAAACGCATTTATATAGTTACAAAAACGACGTCCCGTTGATATTTGTATCAAAGAAAACTATTTTAACGATTCTCACCTCAAAAAGCGATTAATTAATAGAAAAGTTAAGGCACATCTCTTTTAATCTATGGATCTTTGTTTGGCAAATATAGAGACACGTGTAACGCATACCTTACAATATTTCTTTTGTGTTGGAAGAATTCAATAACTCACGAACCTTGTCACTTCACCGGCCGAATTTATTGACTGATCAAAGAAAATTTTCGACGAACTGTTTTCCGCCAACTATTCCACTTTTCATGCAATAACCAACTTTATTACGTTATTCATAAGAACAAACCGTTCCATGTAAATCAGAAAAGGAGCAGTTGCAGTGATCAAATATATCAAGTACATCTATTTTGTCGACAGCATAAATGAAACGATATCGTTAGGTGAGTCATTGAGTCGGAATCGGGTCACGATATACATCGCCTTTGTATTTTAAAAGTTAAATAATGGTTAATGAGTCACTTTGTATTCAATTTACATTCGTACATAAGTCTATCACTTGGAAATGTTTCATTTTGTTAGTCATCGTCACTGGCTTGTCATTGTCCAAGGTCTCTTTCAAAGGGGGATTTACCGTTATCATTACACTTGGTAGGCGGATTTCATCGTAGTACCAGACGCTTCGCATCTGTTGTTATTCTGTCACTTGTCGAAAGCCGTAAGAAGGCGAAAAGATGAGGTGGCAGATCTGCCACCCAATTTTATTACTAGCTGATACCCGCGACTACGCCCGCGTGGTTATTTGATTTTCCGGGATAAAAAGTATCCAGTGTCCGTTTCCAGGATGCAAGCTATCTCTGTGCCAAATTTCGTCAAGATCAGTTTAGCGGTTAAACCGTGAAAAGGTAACAAACAGACAGAGGGACAGAGAGAGTTAATTTCGCATTTATAATATTAGTATGGATTATTGTATGTAAATACTGGGCATACGAGACTTAAGAACTCATGTTCTCAATACTAATGTACTCAGAGGGACGAGCGCAATGTATGCCACACGGAAATGTTCTTCGTGACACAGCATTTGTTATGACGTTGCACTTACCATCACGTGAACGTTTTTTTGGTTTCGTCTCTTTCTTCTATAGAAAAAAAACTAAATTAATAGTGTCCGATTATGACTGGAAGTAGCTATTTACGAAAAACGTCAAACCCATCCGACGTCAACAATCATAAATATACGTTACAAAGACGCTCAAACCAAATCCGAATTTATCCCCATGACACCATTGTCCAATTAAAATAGAATTCAAAAAAGTCATTATGTCAGTTCACAGTCCATATTAATTATAACGAAAACAACTATTACCATACTTAATTCTTGTCACTCGGAACTTTAAAACCATTGCTGTGTCATACCCATACATCAAAATGACAATCTTCGAAACTACGATGTTAGTCTAAAATAAATCGTAAAGTGTGAGCAGTAAAGATTAAAATTAATGAACGATAGCATATCCGACAACTGTTTAACTTCAGCTAGGAATTAGTTACGCGTTGCAATGTAACATATTGTCTCCAGTCACGCTTTTGCTTTATTTGTACTAAAATAAAATGAATACTAGGAATGTGACAACTACGGTGCGATGGCAATGTACGTCATTTTGATTCTTACGAAATATGTTCCTTATAACATCTACCTTACGACATCTTCAAGCTAACACCTGTAAGTTATCATCTGTATGAGATATATATCTTTACTGGTAGTAGGACTCCTATGCAGGGATCCGTCTAGGTGGGTGCCACCACTGCCAGTTATTCTATCTGCTGGCATTCCCATGTTCCACTTTTAAGTGCTGAACTTTACTAAGCATGAGCAACAAAATCGATAGGTCTCCGGAAGAGTAGAGTAGAAGAGTAGTAGAATAGCACCTACCTCTTTCCTACGTTATTCGTGGAGTATAACACCAGAATATGCAATGCTGTCACTATACTGCTCGTGGGAACGTACGTGGTAACATTTTTTTGGCTCGTACCAAAATGGCGACGACGTGGTTCGCCTGGCGTCACGTCTCGTTTCCCGCTGTGGGCTGCGGGTGTGACATCTTCCTACCCCTTAAATGGGCAAAAGGCCTCACTGTATGTATGTATGTAAAAGACAAAACAACTGAAATCTAGAGGTGACGAGCGCAGTGCAGTGCACGTAGGACTTACTATCAGATGAAAAAACTAATACCTATAAGAGTCTGACCACCGCTTGGCCTGTGGTCAGACTACCTGTCTCCTACGCCGCGGGTCCTGGGTTCGCATACCAGCCGGGGCCAACATTCGTGCAAAAATACAAATTGTTGTTTGGTTAGCCGTGTGGTGGCGGCTCGTTAAAACAATACTGCCACACCATCTCATCCAATGGATCTCGTAAAAGGCCAGTAAGGAATTAAACTGCACTGTGCACCCAACAGCGCATGGTGGCGACGGGCTCACCACCTATCACACCAAGTGCATTATATTGTTTTGGTGAAACGTGGATTGTGGCGGTCATCTGTTATTGCAGTGAGTGCCCAGTCTCTGACTACCCCTTATGGGATACAGTCGTGATCGTATGTATGTGTATGTATGTTGGTTTTCCGATCTGCGGAGCTATTACGTATCCAAAGTGGTTATCATTTATGAAAGTGTTGAACGATTATCTGTCAAATAATTATTTTTTTACTGGTTATGGTTAACGAAAATGACGATTAGTTGAGAGATATTCGTACCACACTTTTATAAGTGATCTTCACTTTGGATACGCAATAGCCCCACTGGTTGTGTTGGGCATGTGAAGTGACTGTAAAACCGTAAAAAAAAATCGTCTGTCATCTCAATGTGACGAACATATAGAAGTGCAACACAAGACTGTTAATTCAACGATCTGGGTTTAGCTGCGACTGATACGGGCATGCGTGGCGCTAACCATCAGGTGAACGAATTTACCGTCTCGTTACCAACTTAATAAAATCAAAAAATACCGTAAGTACAAACGCCGACACAAAGACACTTTTCCTTCCGTATCCGTTAGACAAGAAGAGACTCGATTCTTTCTTTTGCTGACAGAAAAACCTCATACAGTTAATAGAATCAGACGTTACTTTGCGAAAATCCATTATAATGAAGGAAAGAAAGTGGATTTGCGAAGATACGCATGAAAATTATTCCCACCTCCCCTGACCGCCGCCACCAGATACCCTCTACCACTACAATACTACCACTAAGTCACTTCACGCCACTGAACACCACTGAAGTCGAGACCACGACACGTGATTCGCCCCAAAACGAGGCATTATCAAGTGATATTGACACTACGACAGTCATGGCCGAGTCACCCAGTGACTCCTAAGTGATTTCTGCAAAGTAACGCCTGTTCTGTTAACTATAGTAATATTTTTGTTGATTCATGTTTAATAATTTTAACTGTCACATATCGAGACCTTAGGGCATACTAAGTATACCCTAAGGTGACCGTAATACTCGTAAGTGATGTTCAAGGGCTATAGACTCTACAACAGACAGCCGCCGACAGTCTGTCGTAGAACAGAGCGCGTGAAACTTTGTACACGTGACAGAAGAGGAGACGACAGTGGAATAAAAATAAAAATCATTAACATCAATAATATATTACGTTATTATACTAATTATAATAATGAAAACTATAAAACAACTGCTTAGTATATAGTTATAAACAATTTTTAATTGATCAAAAAATTTACCAAAATTTACATTCCATTCTCATTGCGCCCAAAGAAGTTTCATTTCAAAAAATGGACGATGTATGTTATAATAATGATTTGAATTTCTTACGTCAAAGAAAAAGCATTTCATTTCGTTTCATTTTTTTTTGTTGGAGAAAGTGACGAACGAGCAAAACGTTCACCTGATGGTAACTGCGATGTCTCCCCATATCAAATACCTTATCACCATTTCTGTGTGACACCACACTGCGCCTGTCACCCTGAGACATCAGTTCTTAAGTCTCATATGCCCAGTGATTACGCTAGCTCACAGTGCCCTTCAAACCGAAACACAGTAATGTTTGCACACTACTGCGTCACGGCAGAATAACTAGCTATGGGGTGGTACCTACCTAGACGGATACCTGCATAGTTTCACCTTGATTGATATGCAAGTGCCCATGGTCAGTGCTCAGCAGAGAAGTAAAACTTCATTAAACCCGGCCAAAAGTAGCATTGTTTAAAGGCTTGTATAGACAATTAAGCTACAGCGGCACAATACTAGGGACTAAACCCTAGTACTCAACAGTTCTTTTTTTTAAAAAACGATGACCCACAGTAGGATTTCTCCTGTGTCGTGGGTACGTTTTACATACATAAATTCCACTTGCACAAACACCCAGACCCGGAACAACTATCTGTAGGTTATACAAATACTTGTCCCGTGCGGGAATCGAACCCGCGACCCGCGGCGCAGAAGTCAACCACTTAACCCCTGCGCCAACTGGCTTCTGCCACGCAATGCAACGTAAAATAATATTTTATTCATTTTTATAAATCACGAAATGATGCAGATACTAAATAAGATAACATACAAGCAAATTACATACAAGCCGTGGTAGGCGGCTAGTCAGGGGCAGGTCAGGGGCTAGGCGCTCGCTTTAAATTTCATAGTACGCGAGTGACCTGGGTTCGATTCCCGATGCCGGCACCACTAAAATTGTAAATTGCAATTTTATGTGCTGATTTACCACGTGCTCGGCGGTGAAGGAAAACATCGTGAGGAAACCTGCATGTCTGAGAAATAAAAATATTTTGAAGACATGTGAAGTCCGCTAACCCGCATTGGAGCAGCGTGGCGGATTCTTCCTTGCTCCCAAACCCGCTTAGAAATGAGAGGAGGCCTGTGCTCAGCAGTGGAACATTTTTAGGCTAAAACTTTACTTTTACTGTACTTTTACAAGACAATTTTAAATTATCTTCATGTCAGTATACAGGCAGTACTGAAACACCACAGAGGGGCATTATTGTTTGAGTAAAAAGTAACAAGTTAAGTGAGTAAAAAGTAACCAAATTTGCCAAGTAAAAGCATAACGGAACATGAGACGGGCTGAGCAACGCGAATCGGGAACCGTTGCAAACATCAAGCGATTAGCGGTTAATTGCCTATTATAGTACATAGTTAATAGAATCAGGCGTCACTACGGAAATCCATTATAATGAAGGGAAGATAATTAATTTGCTACATGCAAAATATAAAATGGTATATATTAGTTGGTTTTTAAAGAGCACCGCCCTCCCACAGTGCTTGTTGCTCGTGCACGATACTGTCTCTGTGTCATACACAACATTCCTGTGTGATACAGCATTTGTTATAGGCAGACGTTGCACTTACCATCAGGTGAACGTCTTGCTCTTTTCGTAACTTTATTTAATAAAAAAAAATGCGTCACGATCACGCTTGAAGCGAATGTCAAAAATTTGAAAAAAAATTGTTGGAATATAGGTGATAATACAGCTTTTTTTTCCAACTTAACCTGCACCTGATGCAGCCTGCTATCTGACAGTTAACACTGACGACTCATAGCTTTGGCCATCGTTCCAGAAAACCCATAAGTTCAGCAGTATTTTTAAAGGCTGATAAATAATATGCATTGTGATATTTACCGCCAAATCTTACATTTTGTACCACGAACAGAACCGTTGAACATTCGAAGCGAATTTCATGTTTGCAACTAAGTTATCGTCCACTTGACTTTTAAATGAATAGAAAACTTTTTGGAACCCCTAAATAATAATTAAGACGACTCTGACTGCTCAGCTTTGAATGTCGGCCATGCCAATTGCTCTCGAAACATGGGTGTTTGAGGAAAGTTGGAAGACGTTAACAGGCATACTTTATGATTTAAATCTAAAGAACTTTGAACCGCCTTTTGGGCCTAGGCGCTCGTTTTAAATTCCATAGTACGCGTGTGATCGGTGTTGTATCTCCGGTGCACCGCCCTGACTTACCACTTGCTAAGAGGTTAAGGAAAACACCACGAGTCATCATGTCTGAGAAATTAAATTAATATTTCGATGACATGTCAAATCCATACTGCAGCAGCGCGGCGAAATCTTCCCGTCTCCAAAATCCTCTCGCAATTGAAAGGGGACCTGCGCTCATCATCAGTGAGCATGCGAGACGTGACGTTGACGTTGCACGCGACGACTCGAGCTAAACGCTCACCGGATGGTAAGTGCAACGTCTCCCCATAACCAATGTTGTGTCACCCAGCTTTGGAGAGGGCAATGCTCTGTAATGTCGGAGCTAACGATAACGAATGGACGCTCCGGAGTTATTTAATTTTAGTCTTTAAAGTGTCGCTGATTCGCACAGGTCCCCTTTCATTCATTCATTCCGAGAGAATTTCGAAGTCGGGTAGAGTGCGCTACCGTACGTCTGGCCGTGTGGTGGCAGCTTAAGATAATCTACCGCTCCATCTCATCCCATAGGTGTCGTAGAAGTCGACAGAGGGAAAATTAAAACCAGAAGATGGGCAGCAGTATCTTCCTGAAACATCGTGGCAATTATTTAATATAATTATGAAAGGACAATTTTTTGTTGCAATCATTGGGAGAGGCCTATGTTCAGCAGTGGACTAGTGATAGGCTGAAATGATGATGATGATAATGATGAGTGCGCTGCTCCATTGCGAGTCGGCAGATATCATATATTCTCAAAATATTTTTATTCGGAGTGGAATCCGTCTAGGTAGGTATCACCCCAGGGTCAGTTATTCTGTCGTGAAGCAGTAGTGTGCAAACATTACTGTGTTTCGGTTTGAAGGGCACTGTGAGCTAGCGTAATCACTGGGAATATGAGACTTAAGAACTGATGTCTCAGGGTGACGGGCGCAGTCACCGAAATATTCTGGGTGACACAGCATTTGTTGTGGGCGGACGTTGCACTTACCATCAGGTGAACGTTTTGCTCGTTTAGTCACATTATACAATAAAAAAAATCATCATCATCACTTCGAACCGACCTGGATGTTATCAATCTTTTTTTCCACTCTATCTGCCTTTCTAGAAATGTTTGTTGCATGCCGGAATCGCGCCCGCGACCTTTAGCGCAAAAACCCAATCATTAAGCCGCTGCGCCAAAGCGGAAACATGAATTACCTTCACAATACAAATCGTTAAAATTATTAAATAATTCAATTCTTTTACTAAACGTCGGCGAAGCCCGAACTCGCTCGTAATTTCACGAATTGCTCCCCTGAGGCGCGTGTAAATTGTTTGAATTAATTATGATAGTGGTTAATTACTTTGTGCAGCACTTACTTAATAACTTTTAACGTTGGAGTTGAATTATATTGGACGCTTGTAGGGCTGATGACATTAATAATTCCATAGTAAAGGCCGCGGTGGTGGGTTAAGAGAATCTATCACCCCATCTCGTACGACAGAGGTAAAACTAAAACCAGAAGATGGGCAGCAGCACCTTCCTGGGTAATCTGAATAAATAAAAAATAATACGGATTTTATCGCGCGAGACATCAGACATATGTCACCTCAGTCCCCCCGTGACCATGGGTGCTGTTAAACGCCCGAAACGTCGGGTTATAAATAGTTTAAATTAAACGCAATAAAATCCGTAAAATTAGTTTTATTTAAAAAATAAAAATAAACACTATCGCTTCACAGCAGAATAACTGGCCCTGGGGTGGAACACCGGAACGGCAACATACTAGAGCGTAGCCACACATTTTTACACCTTACTCAAGTATTTATATGATAGTAGGATTCCTATGCAGGAATCTGTCTAGTTAGGTACCAACCCAGGGCCAGTTATTCTGCCGTGAAGCAGTAGTCTGCAAACATTACTGTGTTTCGGTTTGAAGGGCACGGTGAGCTAGTGTAATCACTGGGCATATGAGACTTAAGAACCTATGTCTCAGGGTGATGGGCACAGTGTAGTGTCACACAGTAATTTTGTGGGTGACACAGCATTTGTTATGGGCAGACGTTGCACTTACCAACAGGTGAACGTTTTGCTCGTTTCATCACTTTATGCAATAAAAAAAAGCTATAAAAAAAATAATTTTCTTTTTACACAATGTTAAGATTTTTCGTCAACGATCATTTTTACCGTTGCCGAGCAATGTCGCCGAGTCGAATCACTTATAAAGCGTCATGTCTAGCTCAATAATTGGCAATTTGCTTGCAGGAAAACAAATTTTCAAAGGGAACATTTTTTTATTTCCTACAATTGGAAGAATTTTCAATGCCCTGGCTCTATGAAGCCTTTGATCAAAGCCTTTGACATTTGTTGCTATCCGCGATAATGTACGAAATTAACGTATTTATATTTAAAATTATAAGATGATTTCTCATCTCTACGCGAACACTTCACATTTAAATGAAACTAATTTTACGGATTTTATCGCGTTTAAATTAAATCAAAAACCAAGCATACCACTGCAAAACTTCCAGTACATAATGAAAATAACTCCTAAAACGAGGTATCGTAAGAGGCTACTAAGGACGGACAGCCTTACCTTTTGTCCTACATATGACGATCACAATGTACAAAAATACTAGCTGTAGTCGGCGACGTCGTCCGCGTGGATAAGGGTAAGGTCCGGGGTAAAAAGTATCCTATGTCCGTCCACAGGACGAAAGCTATCTCTGTTCCAAATTTCGTCAAGATCGATTCAGCGGTTGAGCCGTGAAAAGGTAACATACATACATCCATAAGATCACGACTGTATCCCATAAGGGGTAGTCAGAGACTGGGCACTCACTGCAAAAACAGATGACTGCCACAATCCACGTTTCACCAAAACAATATAATGCACTTGGTGTGATAGGTGGTGAGCTCATCGCCACCATGCGCTGTTGGGTGAACAGTGCAGTTTAATTCCTGAAAAGGTAACAAACAGAGATAGGAACACAGAGAGTTACTTTCCCATTTATAATATTAGTATGGATCTCATTCAAACGGCCTATAATGATATGATACCTTTAGAAAGTACCTTGAAGTAGTAAATTTAGTTAAGTAAATTTTTGGTCACGAAATTAGTTTTAACAACATCAACGTTGAATAGTTACAATATGTATTTCTATTTCACTTACATTTTTTAATATACTAAGTAAATTAAAAAGTCCTCGCGAACGATGTCGCGGGAACACCTAGTCTATACAAATAAATAAAATTGAAGTGTCTGTTTGTAATAACAAAATAACAGCTTTTTGCTCAATGCTTATGAAAGTATATACGGTAGTTATAAGAAAATAACATTTTTATATATTTTTGTCTATCTGTCTGTCTGTTTGTTCCGGCTAATCTCCGAAACGGCTCGACCGATTTTGACAGCACTTTCACTGACAGATAGTTGGCAGCTGTTATTATGGCGGGTAACTTAGGCTACTTTAATTATAGAAAAATAATTAGGGTTACGCGCAAAAAATTAAAACCTCAAAATCCGATTTAACTAGGGAAATATATATGAATCATCGATTGAGGTTCGGCTGAAACCTCAGTGCACCACTATTATTTGTATAAACTGTCTAAGTAAATTAAAGACTTCACGCGAACTATGTCGATAACCTATGCAGGAATCCGCCTAGGTAGGTACAGCCCCAGAATCAGTTATTCTGCCGTGAAGCAGAAGTGTGCAAACATTACTGTGTTTCGGTTTTATGGGCACTGTGAGCTAGCGTATTCACTGGGCATTTGAGACTTAAGAACTGATGTCTCAGGGTGACGGGCGCAGTGTGGTGTCACACAGAAATATTCTGGGTGACACGGCATTTGTTGTGGGCGGACGTTGCACTTACCATCAGGTAAACGTTTTGCTCATTTTGTCACTTTATACAATAAAATAAAAAAATAAAAACATCTAGTCTAGATTAAAATAATAGATAGGATAGGCTTGCCGTATGAGACTTTTACCATTTCATATTAAAATTAAATCCCCTACACATATGTACCATATTTTTAATTACCCTTTACAGTCAAAACTCTAAAAATTTTCTTTCACCTGCCAAAATGTTGTGCTATGTTTTCAATACTGTTTAAGGAGTCTAAAAAAGTATCCTATCCTTTAATTTTGTTAATTAAAAAAGTAAAGTAACAGCCTATAAATGTTCCATTGCTGAGCACAGGCATCCTCTCATTTTCGAGACGGTTTTGGAGTTGGGAAAACTTCGCCACAGTGCTCAATCAAATGCGGGTTGGCGGATTTCACATATTATCGAAATATTTTATTCATAAACATGCAGGTTTCCTCACGATGTTTTCCTTCACCGCCGAGCACTCGGTAAATCAGCACTTAAAATTGCAATTAACAATTTTAGTGGTGCCGGCACCGGGAATCGCACCCAGTTAACTAACGTATTATGAAATTTAAAGCGAGCCCAGCTTTAACATTTGTAGCCCATAGAAATATTCGCTCCGTTCGGGAAACGAACCTGCAACGCGTATCGTAGAAACCAACTGACAGCGCGCCAACCTAGCGCATTAAATTTCAGCAAGTGACAACATGAACACCAAAAAAAAACGACCAAATAATAAATTACGAAACAAAAGCTGAAGGAAATTGTGTCACAAAACATGAAACGAAAATACGTGACCAAACGTATTCGAACGCTCACCTAAACACATTACGTAGACGACATAATTAATGACTAACAAACACACAATCTTTTGTCTGACCTGAGACCCGACGTCTGCGGGGATGATGGATGGGCGTTGCGACGAGCCCCGTGTTATATTGTAGCTATTAGTACGTTACAGCGACACTCAGTGTGTTAAATGTCACGCGTTTTTTGAAATCTTCCTTTAGGAATAGTATTTACATAGAGTAGCTAATGACCCTCGTCATTTCAAATTGCTATAATACTATTGATAATAAAATAATTTATTATTTACAGAAGAATTTAAATTATAGTATGTAATGTTCGCCGTGTGGTAGCAGGTTAAGAGAATCTACGAGTACCACCCCATATCCTCCCGTGGGTGTCGTAAAAGTCGACAAAGGGAAAATGAAAAACAGGAAGTGGGCAGCAGCATCTTTCTGAAACATCTGAATAAATAAACTGCGGTTGCCAACCCGCCTGCCAAGCGTGGCAACTATGGCAAAATCCCCCCTAAATGAGAGCTACATAATTTAGTGGCTATCTATGGGGGAGGCCTATGTTCAGCAGTGGACTATTGATAGGCTGAAACGACGACGACGACGACGAATGTACCCGGGCCGTGTGGCGGCTTAAGAGAACCAAAAACCCCATCTCATCCCGTGGGTGTGATAAGAGTCGACAGAGGGAAAGTTTAAAATCAGGGGATGGGCAGCAACATCTTTCTGGAACTTCTGAATTAATAAACAGCGGTTGCCAACTCGCCTGCAAAATGAGAGCTGCAACTTTGGTGGAAATCTATGGAGAAGGCCTGTGTTCAGCAGTGGACTAGTGATAGGCTGAAATGATGATGATGATGATGTAGTAAGGAACAATACATGATGTTCTCCTAGCCGATTTCGACCACGGCGACAACTTACGAATCCGAATGTCGAGAGCCATCAACTGCGCAGGAGATATTACAGTGCCACAAGTGTACGCGCAAACACAGAGTCACTCACTCGTTCCAACCTACCCGCGCCTGATGTTACGCTGATGCGATAAGATCAGAGGTAGGCTAGGATGCAGTGTCAGAAACACGGGGACAAACACAACACAACCAGACCCGAAAACCAACAATTTCTGTTTTAGCACAAATGTTGGCTCCGGCTGGGATTCGAGCCCAGGACCTCGCGGCGTAGAAGTCAGGTACCTTGACCACTAGGCCACGCGGTCGTCAACGGAACAATATATAAACAGTACTTTGTGAGACACTGGCTATATGTACTAGTCTGCCCTACATATTAATGCACTTTAGCAAAAAGAAGCACTCGTGCAACTCGTGAAGTGAAACTACTGTAATAGAAATTTGATTAGAAAAAAAATATATAAACTAAATATGGTAAACCTGAGGCATCAATAGAATAACAGTGCTTGGCAACACTGCCATAGAGTCTACAGCTTTTTCGTTTGTACAGCCCAACGTACGTTTGTGTAATACGTCGTATCTAATTGTTAATTTATCTTTTGAACTTTAAATGTATGTTGTGTTGTAGTATTGAATAAAGTTTTTTATTATTTCTTTCTTTCATTCAAACCTGTGTATTGAATACAATAAAAAAGAGAGCTATCTCTTTCCTCCTCTCTACGTCTTATCTTTGTTCTCTCTCGTGTAACGAAATCTTTTGGAGGTCATCTGATTTTTATATACGAATAAGTGTCAAGAACAGCATAAAATTCACCTGATGGTTAATGCAACGTCTGCTCATAACAAATGCCGTATCACTCAGAATATTTCCCTGTGGCACCACACTGCGCCCGTCCTCCAGAGACAGAGTTTGAGTTAAATATACAGTAATTGCACTAGCCCTCAGTGCCCTTCAGACCTAAATACAGTAATGTTTGCAGACTACTATTTCACGGCTTAATGACTGGCTCTGCGGTGGTACTTACCTAGACGGATTCCTGCATGGGAATCCTACCACCAGTAAAATGATGTCCACCAACCCGCTCTGCAGCATCGTAGCGGACTCTACCCAGCTTTTAAACCCTCTCAAAAAGTGAGGAAATATTCAAAATGCAGATTAACCACTCAAGAGAGGTCGCAACACAGTTGCGCAAGCGTGTTTTAGTTTTTCTATCGACATCTGGTGTTACGATTACAACCTTTTGCTTTTTTCTTTAAATCGACTTCATAACAGTTCTATTGCTGTTATTAAGACTTGTCCTTACTGCATGCGCAATTTTTATCAAAAATAGCGATGCGTTGCAGTATTAACCAAAGCTGCGCTTGCTAGAGGTGCTACGTGTTTTTAATTACAAATGCCCTTATTTTACTTCAGCTAGTGTTATTCGTAATAAGCCAAAGCGTAGACAACTGCTTCACGGAAGAAAAACTGGCACTGCGGTGGTACCTATCTAAATAGGATTCCTGCATATAAATGGTATCAGCAGTTCTAACTCCTACCTCCTTATATCTTGGATGTTGTATCTTACAGACATAAATTGCAAAAACTATCTGTGGGCAATACAAAGTTGTGTACCGTGTGAGAATCGAACTGGCCGACTGTAGCTTATAAACCAATCGCTAACTCACAGCAACGGCCATTATTTATATACCATTATATACATAAAAACACCAGTTGTGGCCTGTGACCTCGTTGCGTCGATGTATCCTATGTTCGTCTCCAGGATACAAGCGATCACTTTGCCGAATTCCATCAACACGGGCTCAACGGTTAAACCGTGAAAAGGTAACAAACTGACAGAGGGACAGAGAAAGTTAACATTTATAACATTACTGTGGTTAATTAAGTATGGATTTACGTACAAGATAGAGGAAGGAATGCTTATATGATTCGTACACGTAGAGAGGATGAATGAAAGAAGATTGACGAAACAGATTTATGAGGCGAGTGTGAATGGGCAAGACTATAAGGGTCGACGTTGGCGAACGTATCTCGATCAGATCGAAGTCGTTTTAAGGCAAGGCCACGTTAAAAGTAGCAACCAACGAGCTTGTATGAAAACAACAATTAAAATAGAAGAGAAAGATGTGTCAGTATCGTAGCAAGTGGAGAGGTCTCTGCCTACCCCAATGGTAAAGATGGCGTGACTTTATGTTTACGTACATAGAGATTTACGTTATAGCTCTACATCACGTTGGTTACTATAGCATTGAAACATTCGAGTTAATATCTTACTAACACTTACAATGAACCCTTTCATCCGTCGCTCAGTATCGGTTGTTTCGTCATTTGGACGGTTAATGTCTTTAGTTTTAACGCTTCGCCTTTAACTGGCCAATAATAATGGTTTAATTGCGAGAGCTCATTATGATTTAAGATTCGGTTAACGGTTTTACAGGGCAGTTAAAATTCTGGAGCGCCGAGTGCGGATGGCAATTATTTATTTTATATCAGGCTCTATACAATGAACACATACTGTTAACATTAATGTAAGGAAATATAAACACGTTTTCAATTAATCAATATATTCTTTATTGCACACCAAATACAGGAATAAACCCAAAATAAAGTTGGGCCGTGGTAGCTCAGGGTCTAGGCGCTCGTTTTAAATTTCATAGTACGCGGGTGACCTGGATTCGATCCCCGGTGCCGGCACCTCTAAAATTGTTATTTTAAGTGCTGATTTACCACGTGCTCGGCGGTGAAGGAAAACATCGTGAGGAAACCTGCATGTCTGAGAAATAAAGAATATTTCGAAGACATGTGAAGACCGCCAACCCGCATTGGAGCAGCGTGGCGGATTCTTCCTAGCTCCAAAACCCTCTCAGAAATGAGAGGAGGCCTGTGCTCAGCAGTGGGACATTTATTTACCGCGTTTGAGTATTGAAGTTTATTGTTTATTTTATTTTTAAAAACACGATGCGCCACAAGGGGATTTCTCCTGGGTGCGGTTTAAAGACTTACATTTCACTTGCACGACACAACCAGACCAGAAAACCAACCAATTTATGTTTTTCACACAAATGTTGCCTCCAACTGGAATTCAAACCCAGGACCCGCGACGTAAAAGTCAGGTACGCTAACCACTAGGCCACGTGGTTGTCAAGTCCGAAATCTTGGTGCGAAATACAACCACATTCATTCTTGTAAATTTCTCGTTATATTTCCTAAAAACGATTACGAGCCGCATTGCAATACAATATACTTTGTATTTTATTTCTTATTCAACCCCCCCCCCCCCCTCTCCTCCCCCGAAAGTAGCCATATTTTAAAAATCATTTATTGACGTTACACGGCCGTGTTCGGGTAGATATACATGTGTGTACCAAACTTCAACTTAATCAGTCTAGTAGATTCAGAGCAAATTACTTGTAACAGACGGACAGACGGACAGACAGACACACGAGTGATCCTCTAAGAGTTCCGTTTGTTTATTCAGAGGCACGCAACACTAAAATCACAAGACACATAAATAGGCACCTATACGAAAACTCTAATGACGTTAAGTTTATTTAAAAAAAATGTTAGGGGCATAACTCGAATGTCCGCAAAACAGACACGAAAGCAGAAAATTTGTATGATTAATCATTCTTTAGATTACTTGTCACCAACATAACATACGAGTATCTAACCCACTTTGTGCGCCAATTATATTTCTTTGTTCTAGAAACTTCGTCGTGAAAAAGTTTTCCATTATTTCACTTAATATCCCCATCTTACCACTGATCTTCTATCTTATTACATTCGTTACAAAGATGAAATTACAGTGCAATAACAATATCATAAGACAAATCTGTTTGTCATAGCTATCGGAAGCTTTTCACTAAGAAATAATTACCAAATAAAGATTTCTGATACGAAATACTTACAAGGAAAGCCTATTATCTGGTCGGAGGGACGGAAGGCCTCCCGCCTGTAAATGGCACCGAAGTTTTGACGAAGGGCCGTATTTGTACGCAGCGAACTGATTTTCTTATTTTCGTCGAAAAGTGGCAATACGAGAAGTTATATCCCGACTTTTCCGCTATCGAGACGTTTCGACATGTATTTCACTAATACTTATTATTTGACGACGCAATATAACTAGAGATTGGTAATACAGACAAATTAAAGAGTAGGAATTATCTCGACGAACAGGCATTACGTGGTGAATTTTGTGTACCTGAAATCGAATATATCTGGCTTAATAGTAGAGAGGAATGTTGGTACTATGTCATCATCATCATTTCAGCCTATCACTAGTCCACTGCTGAACAAGGGCCTCCCCACAAAAGTTGGTGGATCTCATTTTGGGGGGATTTTGCCATGCTTGGCAGGCGGGTTGGCAACCGCAGTTTATTTATTTTTATTTATTCAGATGTTCCAGGAAGATACTGCTGCCCATATTCTGTTTTTAATGTTTCTTCTGTCGACTTTTGCGACACCCACGGGATGAGATGGGGTGGTAGATTCTCTTAAGCCGCTACCACACGGTGGTCACTATGTCACATAAATAAAATTTCATCCAAAACGGTAAAAGCGTGTTTGAGAAACCAGTTACATATGTTCATACATATACAAGAATTGCTTTAAAGTTTAAGATGTACGTCCACGCTCGATGAAAAATCAAGATGAAAGTGTATTAACATCCGTTATATCGCTAACAGAAACGGATTACATCCCGGATATATATCGACTAGCTGAAGCCCGCGACGACGTCGTAGTGGATTGATGTCCAAAAGTGTTAATACAAATTTTAATCCAATATCGTATTACCATCACATCGAAATCGTTTCAAGGAAAGACCACGTCAAAAGCACCCGCAACCGACGAGCTTGTATGAAAACACTAAGGAACATGCGAATGAATACTAATGTGTTAGGATCGTAGCCAGTGGAAAGGTGTGGTCTCTGCCAACCCCTATAGGAAAGAGGCGTGACTCTATGTATGTATGTCCAAAATGCAAGCTATCTTTGTACCGAGTTTCATCAAGATCGGTTTAACGGCCGTGTAAAGAAAAAAAACAGAGAAACAGAGAGAGGGACAGAGGAAGACACTTTCACATTTGTAATATTAATAAGGTATGGTCGGTAACAAATATTTGTCAAACTTAGAAAGAGCGAAAGAGAGATTTTATTCACGACAACAACACAATATGCATTAGAAAATAATAATTATAAAAAAGATAAGTAACAATACATTTACAAATCTACGTTAGGCTGTAACAACGAATCCTTGTGGTAGCGGCCAGAGAATCTTCCACCCCATCTCATCCCGTGGGTGTCGTAAAAGTCGACAGAGGGAAAGTTAAAACCTGCGGTTTCCGAGCCGCCTGGCAAGCAGGTGGCAACTATGGTAAAAGCCCCCAAAAATGAGAGCTACTAACTTTTGTGGCAATCTTTTGGTAGAGGCCTATGTTCAACAGTGGACTAAAATGATGATTTAAATAAAACAATTTTTTACGGATTTTATTGCGTTTAATTTGGAACTATTTCTAACCCGACGTTTCGAGTGCTTTACAGCACCCATGGTCACGGGAGGACTTAGGTGACAGATGTCCTGATGTCATAGTTAATCCGGGGTACCTTCAGCTTTTCATTATTATTTTTAGTCCGATCTACGCAGAAAGAGCTTACTGTGTCTTGAAGCCTTACAGTGGTATGCTTAGGTTTTGATTTAATTTTATTAATTATTGAATCCAAAGCCGGTGGTTATACCCAACCATGTTCTCTATTGAAATTAGGATGTTTTTTAATTTCATTAGCCTCGCGAATCATCCTTGGTAGGAATCGGTGTTCCTTTGCAAGGATTTGTGGTTTAGTAAATCTGATGTAATGGTTGGGATGATCCAGAACATGGTCACAGACTGCAGACTTCCTAGAACGACGATGCTGCACGTCAGCTATATGTTCTTTTACGCGGATTTTTATTGATGTTTTTGTTTGGCCTAACAGCAGGTACACGCTCGACTGTGGCCGGTTTCACTCGGTCACTGCGACGTAGGCGCGGATCCCGAAGCGTGCAAAACTTGCTTGATATGCTGAAGCTCGGCCGCCAGGTGTTCCCTGTCACCGATTCTTCGTGCTCTCTGAAACAACGATTTACCTACGGTAGGTAACTGTGATGGACGGTGCTGAGATTCACCGTTTAAATATCTGTTAGTATGGGTCTTTTTCCTATACAAAGTGTGACTCAAGGTGTTATTAATGATAACTCATCCCCTCTCTCCATCCCAGCAAGGATCGTCGGAACACCACGAGACGTCCATCGCCGACTCTCTTATGTGTGCGTAATTCATGCACATTTTCTAAAATGTGCACATAATTGCTGAAATACCCAAAAATAATAATCATCATCGTCACAATTATATTTCCTTTCAGCTTGTAATAATTTTTATTATGTGCGTATATAGTTTATATTATTTTTGTATTGTAATCACAAATAATTACACGCTGCCCTAAGATTAAAAAATAAAAGACTGGCAGAAAATGCATTTAGCATTAAGTCCGTCGTTTATTTCATTACTATATGTAGTCCATACTTATATAATAAATACGAAAGTAACTCTCTGTGTCCCTCTGTCTGTTTGTTACCTTTTCACGGCTCAACCCCTGAACCGATCTAGACGAAATATGGCACAGAGATAGCTTGCATCCTTGGGACTTTTTATATCTGAAAATAAAGTAGTTCCCACGGGATATTTAAAAAACTAGTATCAACTAGTGTTCAATGAAGTCCAAGTGGATAAAAAATGTCTTCCTCAAAAGCGAAAACAACAAATCACGATAAAAAACCTCTGACTTTGTGAACTTCAAAATGAATGTATGTACACTACGAAATAGGGAACGATCTAAGAGTGTTAAAGACGGTCGCCCCTTTGTAAGCATTATGCTAAATATAAAAGGGTAAGGGGTAGCAGAGGACTGCACTAACTCGATCGATCGGAAACTTTCCAACGAGCTTTTTCATATTCTCGGAGTATTACTGCTCTGTTATTTTCATACATACAGTTACGCTTCTTCCCAAATAAGGGGTAGGCAGAGGCCACACACGCAGCCTACCCTTCGCCCCCGCGGGAAAACGAGACGTGACGGGTGGCGAACCTTCGTCGCTTCCATTTGGGTCGCAAAAAATTCTACTCTTTTTTTATTTGATAAAGACGAGACGAGCAAAACGTTCACCTGATGGTAAGTGTGACGTCTGACCATAACAGATGCTGTGTTACTCAGAACATTTCTGTGTGACACCACACTGCGCCCGTCACCTATAGACACAAGTTCTTAAGTCTCATATGCCCAGTGATTACGCTAGCTCTCAGTGCCCTTCAAACCGAAACACAATAACGTTTGCACACTACTACTTCACGGTAGAATAACTGGCCCTAGGGTGGTACCTACCTAGACGGATTCTGTCTGTCGGCTCGGTATTACGCCCTGTTATTACGAATTTGTTTTGTATTTTTGGAGAATCGCGGTGGCTCAGGAGGGCCGTGGTATCTGAGGGACTAGGCGCTCGCTTCAAATTTAATAGTACGTGGGTGACCTGGGTTACATTCCCGGTGCCGGCACCACTAAAATTTTTATTAGCAAATTTTATGTTTTATTTACCACGTGCTTGTGAAGGTAAACATCGTGAGCCGGATGTCTGAGAAATAAAGCAGTGCGGCGAATAGTTCAACAAACATTTATAGGCTGTTATTTTTTAACTTTTTGTGTTTTTTTTAATTCGTAATTTTTCTTCTTTATACATACATACATACATACATAAGATCACGACTGTATTCCATAAGGGGTAGTCAGAGACTGGGCACTCACTGCAAAAACAGATGACTGCCACAATTCACGTTTCACCAAAACAATATAATGCACTTGGTGTGATGGGTGGTGAGCCCATCGCCAGCATGCGCTGTTGGGTGCACAGTGCAGTTTAATTCCTTACTCGCCTTTTACGAGATCCATTGGATGAGATGGAGTAGTAGTATTCTTTTAACGACCTGCCACCGCACGGATTTCTTCTTATCTGCCTGTTAATTAGACCACTGCGGGACATAGGACTCCCAAAAAGAGGGTGTTGTCAAACAATATCGGAGGTCGGTCCATAAGGTCCATATGAAACGTTAGAGGCATGTTGACATTCTCCATACATTCAGATTCCAGAACCAAAGCGTGACTCAGAAGTTCAGTTGGTGAACAGATTCACAAAACAAAAATTATTGACTGTTGGCGGAAAAATTAAGTGAAATATCCCCCTGGCTGCTTTTAGATCACGGCAAAAACATTTGAATATGTATAATAATTAGAACGTTAATGTATAAATTAAAACGACCGCGTGGCCTAGTGGTCAGAGTACCTGACTTCTAAGCCGCGGGTCCTGGGTTTGAATCCCGGCCGGAGCCAACATTCGTGCTAAAACATAAATTGTTGGTTTTCGGGTCTGGTTGTGTTGTGATTGTCTCCGTGTTTCTGACACTGCATCCTAGCCTACCTCCGATCTTTTCGCATCAGCATTACATCGGGCGCTGGTAAGTTGGGACGAGTGCCTCTGTATTTGCGCGTACACTTGTGGCACTATAATATCTCCTGCGCAGTTGATGGCTCTCGACAGTAGACGGAGGTTGTCGCCGTGGTCGAAATCGTCTAGGAGAACATCAATAATTAAAAATGTTGAAATTTTAAGGTACCCTGATTAAGTACCCTTCATTGTTATGCATGACAGCACTGGTGATGCCTTATACACCGGCCGTGCCAATATTTCTCGGAAACACGTGGACGAGTACCGGAGGGTTTCTTTTTTGCGGTAAACGCGCAAACTTTTACCGCAAAAAAGAAACCCTTCGTCGTGTTACCTCATTTTTAGAGCACTCCTCTCGTTGCCTCAGCCAGTATCGGAATCCTTGGTGTCGACATATCAAGCAACGTTCAGTTTCGTGGTCACTTGGAAGGGAAGGCCAAATTGGCCTCTAAAAAGCTTGCCGTCCTCAGTAGAGCGCGACAGTACTTCATGCCGGCCCAACGCTTGCAACTTTATAAGGCGCAGGTTCGGCCGCAGATGGAGTACTGTTCTCATCTCTGGGCGGGGGCGCCCCAGTGTCAGCTACTTCCATTTGACCGCATTCAACGGAGAGCGGCTCGAATCGTCGACGACCATGTTCTATCTGATCGGCTTGATCCACTGGCTTTGCGAAGAGATGTTGCATCCCTTTGCATTTTTTATAAGATCTACCATGGAGAGTGTTCCGAAGAATTGTTCGGATTAATTCCAGCCGCTGAATTTCACCATCGCACCTTACGGCATAACTTAAAATTCCATCGTCACCAGCTTGATGGTTGGCATTCCACCACAGTGCGTTTTTCTGCCACGCACTTGCACTTTATGGAATGTGCTGCCGTCAGCGGTTTTTCCGGACCGATACGACTTAGGGACCTTCAAGAAAAGAGCCTATTCCTTTCTCAAAGGCCGGCAACGCATTTGCTATTCCTCTGGTATTGTAGGTGTTCATGGGCGGTGATGATCACTTACCATCACGTGAACCACCTGCTCGTTTGCCCCCTATTCTTTAAAACTTGTGACATAAGGACGCCTAACATACCAGTCCCATGACCATTGGTGCTTTAAGCGCTCAAAATGACGAAATGTAATTAGTTCATGAAACAAACGCGATTAAATCAGTAAAACTAATATTTACAATATTAGTTTAGATTTAATTAAACCAAGTTTACAACTAAGGGAAAAGATTTGATTTTTTGTGTGTTGGTTTAGTAAAAACTACTGAACCGATTTTAAAAATTCTTTCATCTGTATACAGCTATATTATCAGTGACTAACATGAGAAAACTTCGATCCCTACGAAAATTGCTATGATATAACTCAAGGTATCAAAAGTTCACTAATAAAAGTCATTATTCGGCCTGCGCTGCAAAAACTAATGTAGTACATTTTCACAGTACTAAACATTACTCACAAAAATGTCCTCGAGGCTATATGACTAACTATTAAAGATTACAATAAACGCTTTTTGTTCGAATTAGTCAATCAAAACACGGATGGAATGGAGAGATGATGACATTCGTATCATGATATTAATCCTTATCCTACTAAATAGTTTCATAGTCAAGGTTGATTATGTATCCTACTAAATAGTTTCATAGTCAAGGTTGATTATGTACATGTAAATTCCTCTTTACATTATTCGAATCGAACGTATCCTTTAAAAGTTACGACGGGTAATAAAAGTAAGAAAAATGCCGCGGTGTGAGCGATCAGCCCTTTGCTCGCCCGCTCCACTCGTTAATGTTCTAACACCTATTAATAACCTACTTAGTCATATTATATTTGTAAACTAGAAAGAATTAAATAGTGGTTTGCAATTCTGACTATATATTTTTTTATTTAAAACTTTGAAGCGCTCTATAAAAAATATAGCGGCTATGGCGTCTCTCGAAAGTCGCGCCGCCGCTCTGCTTCATGCGACTCGGCATCATCGAGTTGCGCGGCTCCCTTTGCGCGGCGGTCGAGAGGAGTAGTTTTATTTTGCTACCACGACATCAAATATTGTTTACAATATAGCTCTGAGCCACTAAACTTTCATGGCTTATGTTCCCAAAAATAAAACATTACTTTGGTAAAATAACGTAATCTTACCTGGCCAGCTGCAGAGCCGCTGATGAGAACAGTCGCTACGAAAAATGTTAGTGAATTTTTATTGTTCTATTTGTCCAAATGAAGTACTAATTAATCTTTCTAATATCTATCTACCCGTGAGACGCCGGGGCGGATCGCTAGTGTGTTATATTCGCGTAAAAATAATCAGTAGGATTCCTGCAGGAATCCGTCTAGGTAGGTACCACCCCAAGGCCAGTTATTCCGTGAAGCAGTAGTGTGCAAACATTACTGTGCTTCGGTTTGAAGGGCACTGTGAGCTAGCGTAATCACTGGGCATATGAGACTTAAGAAATGATGTCTTAGGGTGACGGGCGCAGTGTAGTGTCGTCACTCTATCCAATAAAAAAAATAAGACACAAATAAATAAAATTTAAGTGTCTGTTTGTAATACAAAATAACAGTTTGTTTCTCACTGCATATGAAAGTATATAATCTCCGTCTAATCTCCGAAACGGCTGAAATATGAAATAGTCTATGTGTATATTATCTCTTTTACGCGGTTGAAACCGCGGGGCCTAACTATCTTTAACAACACAATGTAAAGGAAACTAATTTTACGGATTTAAGTGAATCGCGTTTAATTTTACTATTTATAACCCGACGTTTCGATCGCTTTACAGCACCCGTGGTCACGGAAGGACCAAGGTGACAGATATCCTGATGTCATTGTTAACTATATAAAATCCGTAAAATTAGTTTCATTTAAATGTGTCGTGTTCGCGTAAATATAAGAAATCATTATAACACAACTTAAAGATACTCTTTTTGATTTTTGTAAAATGAAAAGCATATGTTATACACATATGATTCGTTTGGTAGCTTTCAAAGAAAATTCGTTACCTGCATTACCGCTTACAAATTTGTTTGAGGCCTGTATGTGATAAAATATCTATTTCAGATGGGAAATCACCTCGGCATTACCGTCCTTTGATCGTCCCACTTTGATATTTGCTTATTGGAGTTTTACTACATCTTTATCGTCTTCAATCGACTTAACTCCTTTGTAATGTGAAATTAAAATTGTGCCTTGGCGTGAACCGCAGAAAGTCTGTTTTTGATGTAGAAATTTGCAAGCACAATGCACGAGAGGTTTAACATTTTTTCGCATAACATATTGGTTACGTAATGAGCAATGGGAGTTGTGGATATTTTTTTTTTATTGTATATAGTAATTAAACGAGCAAAACGTTCACGTGATGTTAAGTGCAACGTCTGCCCATAACGAATGCTGTGTCACCCAGAACATTTCTGTGTGACACCTCACTGCGCCCATCACCCTGAGACATCAGTTCTTAAGTCTCATATGCCCAGTGATTACGCTAGCTCACAGTGCCCTTCAAACCGAAACTAAAACAAAATAACTGAGTCAAGTATACATGTAGTCACAGTAAGTACACGTGTTTCGCCCCAAAACGAGACGCAGCCGCCAAGTCATAGAGTCTATGACACTTGATAATGCCTCATTTTTAATTTTACATTTTACACTACCTACCTACCTACCTATTTTATATTTTACATGCGGATCTGAGCAAATTAACTTCCTTTTCTACACTTAAAAACAGATTTCTCAGGGTGACGGGCGCAGTGTAGTGCCACACAGAAATGTTCTGGGTGTGTCACCCAGAACATTTTTGTCAGCCCGTAAAGTATTTGTTACGGGCAGACGTTGCACTTACATCAGGTGAACGTTTTGGTCGTTTCGTCACTACATACAATACAAAAATCACTTTATTGAATTCGTTTTCCTGGTTCTCCTCCTGCCGAGGTTAAATACCTCGGCAGGAGGCTCTATAAGAATATTTTCTTCGTGATTCATAAGTAATGGATAGTCGAAATATCCTTTTGTTTCCAGCTAGCTGAGTTATAGCATTCTACTAAATAGGGAGCAAGGCCTCTGCTCTCTGCGATTTGTCAAGTTCTTCGTTTAACAAGACTCGTTATTGATTGCTATGGCTATTTCCAAACTGTATAAGAAAACGGTACCCGATTTTTAAGACATAAAACAATAGCTGTATTAATATATAATTGCCTGAAAGTCTAAGAAAACCCTACAGCAAATATGCATTTAACAAGAAAATCTTTGCTCACATTTTTAATTGGAATAATGATCATCATCATTATCATTGGTATATAGTGTCCTTGTTTAGTAGGGTACCTAGGGTAGTCAGAGACTGGGCACTCACTGCAGAAACAGATGACTGCCACAATCCACGTTTCACCAAAACAATATAATGCACTTGCTGTGATAGGTGGTGAGCCCATCGCCACCATGCGCTGTTGGGTGCACAGTGCAGTTTAATTCCTTACTCGCCTTTTACGAGATCCATTGGATGAGATGGAGTGGTAGTATTCTTTTAACGAGCCGCCATATACATATTATAATAATATGTATTATTAATGTGATGTTCTCCTAGCCGATTTCGACCACGGCGACAACTTCCGACTACTGTCGGGAGCCATCAACTGCGCAGGAGATATTATAGTGCGACAAGCGTACGCGCAAACACAGAGGCACTCACTCGTCCCAACCTACCCGCGCCCGATGTAACGCTAATGCGATAAGATCGGAGGTAGGCTAGGATGCAGTGTCAGAAACACGGGGACAATCACAACACAACCAGACCCGAAAACCGGCTCCGGCTGGGATTCGAACCCAGGACCCGCGGTTTAGAAGTCAGGTACTCTGATCACTGAGCCACGCGGTCGTCAATTATTTATATTGTATTAGTAGTACCGTATTCATATATAATATCGTATAGTATTTATGTCTGTGACTGTATATACGTTTATTTATTTACTAATATTCTATTCTTTTCAGTAACCACCTTCGCTGTATAGCCACTGCACTAAGGTTGACTGGCAGGACTTGCTTTTAGCATTAAGTCCGACTTTTGTTCCTTAACTTATTGTAAGTTTAAAAAAGAATAAATAAATAAATATAACATGTAACACTGTTTTTTTTTATTTGATAAAAGTGACGGAACGAGCAAAAAGTTCACCCGATGGTAGGTGCAACGTCTGCCCATAACAAATGCTGTGTCACCGAGAACATTTATGTGTGACACCACACTGCGCCCATCACCCTGAGACATAGTTCTTAAGTCTCATATGCCCAGTGATTACGCTAGCTCTCAGTGCCCTTAAAACCGAAACACAGTAACAGTGTTCTGAACACTACTGATTTACTGCAGAATAACGTGCCCTGGGGTGGTACGAGTACCTACCTAGACGGATTCCTGCATAGGAATCCTACCACCAGTAAAGAAAATTAAATAATCTATTTAAAAAATTATTTAATTTAATAATCAGTTTAAAAAAAATATTAATTTATAAATTTATTTGTATAAAACATATTAATAATAACGGTGTTACAAATACAAATATACATTTATGTTTTGCTAAGTAATAGAAAGCGTCCAAATCCTTATTTATTTCTAATTACATTTTTAAAAAAGTCTTGCAAATTATAAAAGTGTTTAAAGTTCATATAATATAATCATATAATTTAATAAAATAATATAAACATATAATATAAACATTAATATAATTCATATAATCTTTTCTTAAATTATAAACCAGCTAATTTATTGTAAACTTTAACAATCACAGTTATACAGCTAATATTGTATTGTTTAGTCTTGGTATGATATAAATAACCAGTTTGTTTAGATCGCTACGATTCGTAGGCTTATCTCAGTTGCTTCATTTTTATGTACGAACATGCATATTTCGTAATTGTAGAGTGATGGCAGAGCAATATACTATTTTGTTGAAATATTGCTTTATTTTTTTTTTAAAAAATGTCAACCACCGCAACGACGTTATCGGCAGCCATTGCAGACACATCTACAGACTACTGGTCTCTCAGCCACTGAGGATCATCAACGGCCCCCTCTCCTTTCGCTGACTCTTGCGGATTCACCAATGTCTCCATACGTAAATTAATATAAGTATAATAAGATGATAGAAAGGTCTACGGATGCAGGTGGCTTTGTTCAATAGTGAACTAAGATAGGCTGTAATGATGATCATGACGACAGAAAGCAAGGGTTTAAATTAATATAAAACAATCAATTGTTACTTTCTAACTAGAAAAGTCGAAAACTAGTAATGGTCAATAAATAACGTATTCAAACTAACAAATCTAACTTGAATTTATATGTATGTGGATTAGATTGAGCCGAATTAGGTGGCAGGTGTTTGTGACGATGGCGGATTGAACTCGATACCCGGGGGATCGGCGGCTCCTTTTGAATAAAGGAAAGCAACGTGGCTAGATATGCTGAGCCCGTTTCAGGGATACGCACCGACGGGAACATTCAACGTTCAGCGAATATTTTTTATATTCATTTAACAATGTCGACTCGTCGCCCTGAGACATCAGTTCTTAAGTCTGACATGCCCACTAAGTACACTAGCTACCAGTGCCCTTCTAACCGAAATACAGAAATTTTTCACGTTTACCTGATACTGCGGTACCTGTACATTCCAGACGGATTTCTGCACAGGAATTCTAAAAATATTAAAATTATAAGCTTATCATTTTCAATATATATTCACAGTCAAGTCTCTTTCCCACAGGGGCAGGCAGTGACCACATCGTTCCACTTGCTACGACCTGACACACATCTTTCGCTTCTTCTACTTTCATTAGCGTTTTCATACGTGACCTTGCCCCAAAAGTTTTCCTGATCTGATTGTGATACTTACGCCTAGGTCGACTCTTCCCGACTTTCCCATTTAGAGTCGTCGTGTAAATCTATTTCTTGAATCTTCTTTCATTTATCTTCTCTACAGGTCCCAATCATCTAGGCATCCCTTTCTCTATCTTTGTCACTACATCTTCAACCACACCGTAACGTTCCCTTATCGCGCTGTTATCTTATTTTCATGCTTCTTCTGCCAGACCCAGCATTCACTACCACACATAAGTGTGGGGACCAGAAGCCCTCTATGTACAGCCAGTCGTGCCTTTTTAGATTCGTTCTGGCTACTCATAAAATTATGTATTTATTAATGAACCCAATAAATCAAAAATACTGTACGGAACCATCACGTCTATCCCCTGATAACCTTATTTGCTTTACGCTCGCTTGTTGCGTCATTTGTCTATTACATTGTCGGGCTGTGCTCCTCCATTCACTGATGTGTTTCAGCTTTTAATTTCGATTTCCATGAATAATGTATTGTAAGAGTGATCCTTTATAAAATGAGTTATATTTATCTGTGATCTATTACGAACTATGGCGATGTCCCCCTATATGATTTCCCCCGCAGCGCCAACTTCCGAAAACTGTTGCAAGCTATCAACTGTGCAGGAGATATTATAGTGCTACAAGTATGCGCGCAAACACGGAGGCACTCACTCGTCCTATCCTACCTGACCGTGTCCGTGTTCCATATAACGCTCATGCGATAATATCGGAAGTATAATAGCTTCTCATTCTCTTCTTCTTCACATCAGCGGTGAAAACATCGTGAGGAAACCTACATGTCTGGTGAATTAAATTCTTTGGACGACGTGTGAAGTCTGCTAACCCGCATTAGAGCAGCGTGACCAATTCTTCCGCCAATTCTACCCAAAACCCTCTTAGAAATTAGAAAAGGCCTGTACTGAGCAGTGGGAAGTGTGAAGTAAGCTGTTACTTCACTTATTTTTAAATATAGTTATACTATATTTTTGATTTAACTGTTTATCACTGTTAGTAGCTCTAAAGTATAAATAAATAAATAGATCTGTAGCGTGGCCCTATTAATGTGTTACATCTCAACATGAGCGATAAGATTTACTGGTGGTAGGATTCCTATGCATTCCGTCTAGGTAGGTACCACCCCAGGGCAAGTTATTCTGCCGTGAAGCAGTAGTGTGTAAACATTACTGTTTCGGTTTGAAGAGCTAGCGTAATCACTGGTCATATGAGACTTAAGAACTGGTCGCAGGGTGACTTGCGCAGTGTAGTTTCCCAAAGAAATGTCGTAGGTGACACAGCATTTCTTATGGACAGACGTTGCACTTACAATCAACCGACCGTTTTGCTCGTTCCCTCACAATCTCCAATAAAGATGAGATTATTTTTAATGCCAAATGCCTGCCAAACGTTTTGATTATGACAAAGACATATTATGGGTGTTACCCAACCCCTTTTTGTCGAAACCGTTGTAGAGTAAATATCAAATTGAGAGTGAATATCAAATTCAGTAAGTGTTGTGAAATATAATCTATCGTCTTCATTATTCAGCCATTCAGGGAACATAGGCTTCTCCTATTGGCCACAAAACACGTTTGTGAGCCATCGACCAAGCCACCTGCATCCATCGACTTTTCGCAAAAACGTGCAGGTCGTCCCTCCAGTTAGTGAGGGGTACTGCGTTTGCCGGTACGAGGTAGCCACTCCAGAACCATTATTCCCTGATTAACGGTTAATCAAAGCTATATAACCTCATAATAAATATACATAGAAATCAAATACTGTATTTTAACTAAAAATATGTTATTCCATTCCAATCTTTTTCAAATAAAGACGTAAATCATCATAATCAGAAATCACAAAGAGACTCTCTTCGTGGCGCAATATTTAAGCAGTCCGATTTTAATTTAAATGGGAACTCTGTTGTGATAATTCCGTCCACTCAAATGGACCCCGGGAGCATTTACAATATTTCCCTTTACGTACTTCTAATCTACTTTGTAGGCGTCAGTCTCGTATGACTGAATCCACTCGAGTGCATCTTTAACGCTTTAGTGACCAACTGGCAGATTTAAGGAAAATCATGTCTCCAAACTTCGAGAGAGAACCCCCTTATCTTTATGATAGCGATTTACAAATTTGAAGCGAAATAAAATTCCTTTGACAACTTTTTATTTCTTTTATGATTTTTTGCACCAGACAAAATTCGTTAAAATATACATCCTCCTGGGATGTATAAAAAGTAAACGAATAGTTTCGCCCAAAATATATCAGCGAAAAGAGAAGAAAGAGAAGATGTGGTATAAATCATTAACTCAGTAGTGATTCAAAGACTGATCATAAAACTGGCCAAACGATAAACTAGTTTTAATCTTGGAATCAAAAGACATATAAGATCACGAATGTATCCCATAAAGGGTAATCAGAGACTGGGCACTCACTGCAAAAACAGATGACTGCCACAATCCACGTTTCACCAAAGCAATATAATGCACTTGGTGTGTTAGGTGGTGAGCCCATCGCCACCATGCGCTGTTGGGTGCACAGTGCAGTTTAATTCCTTACTCGCCTTTTACGAGATCCATTGGATGAGATGGAGACGGCTCAAAAACTCAAAAGCTACGAAGATATTTACGTGTAAGAACGATCAAGTCAAAGTCAAAATTTCTTTATGCAATTCAGGCTTACCTAAATCTCTGTTGAATGTCACAATCTACACCAGTTCGAAAAATAATATCTCTTTCTTTTTTCAATGCCATACAATCTTTATGCCATAAAATTATTAAACAACATATATTCGGCAGCCAGAGGGTTTGCAAGTGTAGAGTTATTAAGTAGTAAGTGTACATTTTGTAAGAATTATTTCCACACGTCTTTGTCCTCCGTATAATGAATATGTTAAATAGAAGCAAATTAAAATTTTATTTAAACAATTATGTTCGTTTGGTCGTATAATTTTCTTTCGTGTTAAAAGAAATGTTTATTTAGTCTTTTGATTTTTCCGTTCCACCGATCGTCATTATCTCTTTCTTTCTTGTGCCGCTCTGTGTAATATAAGCGTAAAAAGCCGACCAATATCGATGATATACATATACTATACATACATATACTGTTCAGGCTACTCTTCTCTGGAACACCTTATCCGAAGATATTAGAAAAGTATCGAACCAAATTACTTTTAAAAGGTTGGTGCGGGAATATTATCTGAAGACATCTATTGATAGTTAATTTCTTGATCATTGCAGTTTTATGTATATGTAATAGTTGCAGTTTTATGTAACGTATATAGAAGTATGTATGAATATGTGTGTATTTAAGTTTTTGTATGTGTATATATACTATATTATTATATTTTTTTTCATTATCTTTGTTATGTTATTAACTTCGGCTGGTTATTTAAGGTATTTTTCACATTTTTTTTATATTGCACCTTTCACAACTTTCTCCACGCCCACGGGTGGACTGGGAGAAAATACCTATAGGCATTAAGTCCGCCCATTGTTACCCTTTTAATTAAGGTGTAGTATAAAGTTTTAATAAATAAATAAAATTCTTCCCTATTTGAATTGGATTTCGGGGTTTTAAAGTCTATTGCGCGGAACCCTAATTATTTTTCAAAAATTAAAGTAGCCTAAATTACCCGCTATAATATCAGCTATTTGTCAATGAAAATCCCGTAAGAATCGGTGCATCCGTTTTAGAGATTAGCAGTAACAAACAGACAGACAAATTAAACAAAAATATTCTTATGAGTACCTTATATGCTTTTATGAAGTAAAAAGCTGCTGGCGCTTCATTTTTATTTATTTGTATAGATAAAAATAGAAACATTAAAATTGATTTATAAACAAAGAAGTTAGGCCCGAACATACATAAAAAATATATAAAGACGAATTGAGAACCTCCTTCTTTTTTGAATTCGGTTAATAAAATGTTTATTCCAATATCTATTTTTTTGGCATTTAATCTTTTACGTAATCCATACTAATATAATAAATTCGAAAGTAACTCTCTCTGTACCTCTGTCTGTTTGTTACCTTTTCACGGCTCAACCGCTGAACCGATTCCAATGAAATTTGGCACAGAGATAAATTTTAACCTGTAATCGGACATAACATACTTTTTATACCGGAAAATGAAGAAGTTTCCGCGGGATATGTAAAAAAAACCTGAATCCACGCTGACAAAGTCGCGGGCATCACAAGTAGCTTATAAAGTGCTAAAATTACGATTTTGAAATATAAAGTTGAGTTCAAACTGTCTTCATTTGCTAAGTTTATTGACGCAAACATGAGACGACGAAGGGATGTTGTTGTTTTTAGAAACACTATCTATCTTACAAACTTACAATAAATACCAAACAGCGCGTTAATAGCACTTTGATTATGTATTAAAGGCTCATTAGGAAGTTTACGATCAAGCGAGTTTCCGCAGTCCTTTGCCGCCCTTTTTAACATAATGCTTACAAAGGGGTTGGCGTCTCAAACAGCCTTAGCTGCTTCCTTGTATCGTTGCGCTCGTTCATTTATAAGTTCTCGTAGATAATTTCGGGTCAACTACGTAAAGCGGTATGATAAATTATTAAGTGGTACATGAAGTTGAAGTTTTTTTTTTACAAGCTGTGCGTTCGAGTTCGAGTTTTGATTGAGTGGATTGAAGGAGTAAAATTAACAGCCTATAATTTTCTCACTACTAAGTTCAGGCATCCTCTATTATATTTTTTATTAGGGTGCGCCACCCTTATTTTGTTTATAGGATAAAGTGACGAGACGAACAAAACGTTCACCCTGACTCTGAACGTTCCCGTCACCCTGAGACATCAGTTCTTAAGTCTCATATGTGATTACGCTAGCTCTCACTGACCTTCAGACCGGAACAATATTTGCGTCCTACTGCTTCACGGCAGAATAACTGGCCTGGTGTGGTACCTACCTATACGGATTCCTGCATAGGAATCCCACCACAAGTAATTCAATACGGATAGGCAGACTTCACGTGTCCTCGCCAACGGATTCCTATGCAGGAATCCGTCTAGGTTGGTACCACCCCAGGGCCAGTTATTCTGCCGTGAAGCAGTAGTGTGCAAGCATTACTGTGTTTCGGTTTGAAAGGCACTGTGAGCTAGCGTAATCACTGGGCATTTGAGACTTAAGAACTGATGTCTCAAGGTGACGGGCGCAGTGTGGTGTCACACAGAAATATTCTCGGTGACACAGCATTTGTTGTGGGCGGACGTTGCACTCACCATCAGGTGAACGTGTTGCTCGTTTCGTCACTTTATACAATAAAACCTGCTCCTCCGTAATATCTCAAATGGTGAAGAAAAGCATCGTGAGGGAATCTACATGTCTGAAAAACTAATAACAATCAACATATAACTATATTAAACCAATAGTTATTCGAAACGAAAATTCTAACGAAAATCTAAAAAAGTAATGATTTCTTATATTTACGCGAACACTACACATTTAAATGAAACTAAGTTTACGTTGTTTCAGAGAGCACGAGGAATCTGTGACAGGAAACACCTGGCCGCCGAGCTTCAACATGTCAAGCAAGTTTTGCACGACAACAAGCTTCGGGTTCCGCGCCTACGTCGCAGTGACCGAGTGAAACCGGCCACAGTCGAGCGTGTGCCTGCTGTTCTACCTTATGTCAGAGGAGTCACGGACAAGATTGGCTATATCTTGAAGCGGGCTTCCATAAAAACATTCTTCAAGCCGCCGAAGAAGATAAGTCAGTTTTTACCATCTGTCAAGTGTAACATCCCTCTACAGGACGCAGGAGTATACAAGCTAGATTGTGAATGTGGTCTCTCTTACATAGGCCAAACAAAAAGATCAATCAAAACCCGCGTAAAAGAACACATAGCTGACGTGAAGCATCGTCGTTCTAGGAAGTCTGCAGTCTGTGACCATGTTCTGGATCATCCCAACCATTACATCAGATTTGATAAACCACAGATCCTTGCAAAAGAACACCGATTCCTACCAAGGATGATTCGCGAGGCTATTGAAATCAAAAAACATCCTAATTTCAATAGGGAAGATGGTTGGGTATTACCACCAGCTTGGGATCCAATAATAAATAAAATTAAATCAAAAACCAAGCATACCACTGCAAGACTTCAAGACACAGTTAGCTCTTTCTGCGTAGATCGGACCCAAAAATAATAATTAAAAGCTGAAGGTACCCCAGGTTAACTATGACATCAGGACATCTGTCACCTCAGTCCTCCCGTGACCATGGGTGCTGTAAAGCACTCGAAACGTCGGGTTATAAATAGTAAAAAAGTAAAAATTAAACGCGATAAAATCCGTAAACTTAGTTTCATTTAAATCTAAAAAAGTAACTAAGATTTAAAAGTCTCTTAAAGAAAAAGTAGAGATAACGAACTGAAGACAGACGAGACCTAATGTTTCGAATTTAGACCTTTAGTGTTTTAAACGACAAAAGTTGAAATTAAAATAATTCCATCAACTCGTAATATCTGCAGCGACGTCGGTGGAATGCGACGTGGCTTACAAAAATAATAAAGAGTCGAGCTTAGCTTTAGGCAATTTAAATTAATTATTAAAGAAATGGCGGGAAGAAATCTGCGCGACGTGTGCAGAATTCATTCGTTGTTTCCCTTTACTATGATTTTCTTTTGAATTAAAAAACATACAATGCAATGCTAAATTTAATATTTGTATGACCGAATCGAAAGTGAGACGTGAAAAAGTAACACACTATAAAATATACACTATACTACTACACTATAACACAGTATAAAAGTAACACTCTATAAAATTAACACACTATAAAAGTAACTCACTATAAATGTCCCACTGCGCTCTCGATTGTAGTTTTTGGAGACTGAAAGATTCCGCCATGTTGTTTTAATACGGTTGGCGATCTTCTCACGTCGTCGAAATTTTTCTTCTAAAAATAAGATATTCTCTGAGAAGAACCGGCAAGAAACACTGGTTTTTTTTTCAATTTTCTATGCCACATTAATTAATGTTTTTTTTATAAATTATATTAAATCAATACAATCATATTGTAACTATTCAACTTTCACGTTGATAAAATTAATTACGTGACCAGAAAATAGACTTAATCTTTTTCAAGATCATATCTAAAGGTTATTTCATTCTAGGCCATTTGAATGATATATGTTAATTAATTGTGATCGTCATAGGTAGGACCCTTTTATCTACGTTGTGTTTATTTTTAGTAACTTGTTCTTTTAGGTGTATCATGGAAAAATGTTTATTCACTAGAGAAGCTGCAAGTCCAAGACAGTGTACTAATACTAATTAATTATTATTCCCTATACTCTTGTAAAGGGTTCACAATGTTTAATATCTATTGCAAAGAGATTTGTATTCCGCACCTGTATAAGATTAACTTTAAATTATTAATATCCCACTACAAGCTATCGCTCCCCCAACATTTTTATTTAAAAAAAATGTGGGGAAGGCACACGGCTCCAACTCCCGCCGTGTGCGGTGAGCGCCTTCCAATCCATGCGCTCCCCCCGACACAGGACAAGAAGTCGGGAACAAGGACCGTAGTCCACAGCAACACTGGCGAACCAGCAAAAAGAGGGCTTGGCCTCTTGCTAGTGCGTAAGCACAAACTTAGACCGAAGTCTCGCATGTCAATGCGTGTTTACATCATACAAGTATACAGCTAGTCCAGTCTCCGTGAATGTACGTCGCATGGATTTGGCACACGTCGAGCAGTTATGAGCACTCGGCCCAATAAACTAGTAAAGCCTTCCGTACGCGCCATCACTTCGCCAGACCGCTGCAACTGCAGATGAATGTCGAGTGTGTGGCATCAACATCCAATACAAGGTCAGCACGGCAATTTGCCGCAGAGCACGTCGTGAGTCCACTGCTCACTTCAAGGGTATGGGGTCCCACGTTGTGCAGCTTTCGGCTGCAGCCTTGAGAGTCTCCTCCCGCCAGCTACCATCCGCATGAAGTAGACGCATTAGCTCCACCAACCATTGTAATGATGTATTTTGCCATTATTTATCATTTATAATTATCATTCAGTCATCAGGCAATCAGCATTCTATTTTATTCGTCAAATGGGTTTGTGTAATTGACGTTGAGTATTATGTATTTCGATCAAGTTTGTCTCACCCACCACCAAGTTTCCAGTTATCATTCATTTGTGGGAATTTACTGAGAGCTTTATTTAATATTGTTGTTATTCAACACATGGAGGGCAGACAGTCTACAGTCTCGTTATAGAGAGACCCGACTTGGACAAATCTAAAGAAAATGTGAGTCAAACCAAGTGCAAGACGCAACCATTATATTAACGACATCTAAGCAACTGTCACTAGGACGCATTGTCACAAATGCAACAAGCATCAATACGAACATCGCTCAGACATACGCCAACACAAGGGCCTCTATACAGTCTTAGCAAACATCTACACTTCTGCAAAAAACCTCCGTCAACCCGAATCATAAGTTGTATTGAATCAGATGCAACTCATTCATATAACCGTCACTAAAAACACAATACCACAATAGCAGTAAAGTATTATTGTGACTATCACATAGATGGTGCCTCCTCACAATACCCCTATATGATAATTATCGACTTTGGCAAAAGTTGTTTAACTAAAAAATTTACCAACGTGTCATAGTAGTAAGCCACTAAGACGCCGGTGTATGAACCATGTATCATAGAACTAATGCTCTAAGACATGGGGCGAAAGAGTAAGCTCCAGCACCGAAATGCTAAAAGCCACACCCTCTCTTATGTGATTGTATGAAAGTCTAATGAATTCTCTATCTTAATAATTTTAAGTTCCAACTCATTTTTATAATATCATATCTTACAAGAGACCTTCAATGATAGACCATTTTATCATATACTTTACTTACATAGGATCTTTGTATGGAACATTAGCACTATGCAACTTGATACTATAGAGAGTCATGCTCGACCTCACACACACCTATGTTGAGCTGTTGGTATGCCCCTCCGCACGGTACTCGCGTCTCGGACTTAATAGTATGGTATTAGCAATACGCGAACACCTTCTAATTTTAAGATTGGTTTTGTAATTGACATTACACGAACCTCTTCTAATTTTAAGATAGGTTTTATAATTGGCATTACATGAACACTTCCTTATTATGAATAACTATATAGAGTATTTTCCATACAAATGAAGTTAATTTTATATTGTAATATTTTTAATTAACTTCTATAGTACTTCGAGAGATAAGGTCTCTTGGATATATTTTATATGTTTTAAAGTAATTTTTAGGCACTGATCTATGTAATATTATGCCAAGAAAAAATTAAATTGGAAATAATGAAATTCCACTATTGGGATTGGTCCTCATATATATTTTCCCAACTTTTTTGGACCACCATTTTTTTTTTTTTTTTTTTATAATTTTTAAATATTTTCTTAAATCTTTCTAAAACGTAAAAATACGTAATTAGAGATAGTATATCGTTACAATATGTTCTGGTAGCCGTTCCAGCCAAGTGCGGAGTAAGAGTTATTTCGACCCATCTTTGTCTTCTATATAGTGATGTATTTTACAATAAGCTTTATGGAATAATGTTTTTTTTTTGTGTAACACTTTTACAAATTTTATTTGTAACCGATCAAAACATAGGAATCTCAACCGTCCATCCACATTTTACAAGTTACAGTCGGTCTTTTTTTATTTAACATTTTCTTATTAAATAATCGATATATTTAATCAAACCATATCTTCTATTATAATCATTGTTAATAAAGGACTTTAAATGAAAAGCGGTTTTTAATATTTACTTCAGATTCAAATTAGGATAAAGGGTATCAGTGAATTTTCTTTTTAATTAAAATTTTCAGCTTCGCTAATTTCAACTCAGTAACTTAAACAATTAAACTAAGTTACAACAAAAGAGTCCGTAAAAAGGAAAAAAATCGTCTCTTCAAACGACCGCTATTTTATGCTACTTACTTGGGGCAAGTTTTACCGCTCTAAAGTTCAACTCAAGCATGAGAGTTTAGACTGAAAAGAGATGTTAAGCTGTGAACATCTATAAGTTAATTTTCCTATAACTTGAAATTTAATATTTTTTTTACTGGTGGTAAGAGTCCTATGCAGGAATCCGTCTAGGTAGGTACCACCCCAGGGCCAGTTATTCTGCCGTGAAGCAGAGTGCAAACATTACTGTGTTTCGGTTTGAAGGGTACGGGGAGAGCTAGCGTAATCACTGGGTATATAGGACAGATGACATGATGTCTTAGGGTGACGGGCGCAGTGTGGTGTCATACAGACATCTTCTGTGCCCATCACCCTGAAACATAAGTTCTTAAGTCTCATATGCCCAGTATTTACGCTTACTCTCAGTGCCCTTCAAACCGAAACACAGTATTTTTTTGTTTGCACACTACTGCTTCACGGCAGAATAACTGGCCCTGGGCTGGCTGGCCCCCCACAGTGACAGCTACAAACTTACGTGTTTTGTAGCATTCTATGGGGGAGGCCTATGTTCAATAGTGAACTAGTGATAGGCTGAAATGATGATACTGATGATGATGATGATGATTGCTCAATCCATAAAAGACGTAATCAGCTATGGAGTTAAAATAAAGCTAGCATTGATTTATTTCCTATAATATTTCAATTATTCGCTACTCATAGCTACGACTGTATTCGAGTTACGGACAAAGTGCTACGAAACGCTACGAAACCTTCGGCACTAACGTTCGGGCGTTCATTTTCCGAGAACTGTGACAGAATTTTAATTAAATGTATTTTTTATGTGTGATTCTCTTCTAAGGCATATTTCAATGAATCAGACAAAAGATGGAAGTCATACGACAATGCAAGCACTAGTAACCAGACATGTACCAACCCGTGGTGTTCGAATTAAATTTTATTGTAAGAGAAAATTCGATCCACTTCAGGTTCTGATTCACTCACTGGTTGTGGGATTCCTATGCAGAGGGCGGATTCCTATACCCGCCTAGATAGGTACAACCCCAGACTAGTTATTCTGCCGTGAAGCAGAAGGGCACTGTCAGCTAGTTTAATCACTGGGCTTGCGAGATTTGAGAACTCATATCTCAGGGTAACGGGCGCAATGTGGTGCCACAAAGAAATGTTTTAGGTGACAGCATTTGTTATGGGCAGACTTTGCACTTACCATCAGGTGAATGTTTTGCTCGCCTCGTCACTTTATACAATAAATAAATAATAGTTTGAAAAAACTAAACAATACGCTTTATATAGAAAACCAAACTAAAAAAATAGAAAATAAATTTTAATAAATTTGAATTAAGAATACTGTGAAAAATTCTAATAAATATAAATGAATAATAGTGTAAATAATAAAAAAATGTTCTATTTTAAAAAAAAATGTGAAAAGTGCATGGTGTCAATAGTTATAAATATTTCATTGACAGATATGAGAAGAAGGATTATCATTTCGATGATATCTTAAAAAGCACCCCACGCTTTTTTTTAAATAAAACATTTTTTTTCTAATTTACACTTATTCATTATTCCTTTACATGTCAATTTACTTGCGTACTGCGAAATTTGAGACCTTTGATGCATTTATCTCTACTGTCTATGAACAGTTTACGAACAAAGCCTCTGATGATTTGATAGGTTTTGCCGTGATCGTAACGCTTGGGTGCATTAACGGTCACAGTATCAGAGGAATTCCGAACTTGGACGCGGTACCAATATGGTCGTAACTTATAAACTTCCATAAATATACTTAGTGGTTACACACTGTTTTTTATAGAAGCATGTGACGACTTGAGCAAACCTTTCACCTTATAAGTGCAACTACTGCCCATTACAAATGCTGTGTTACCCAGGACATTTCTGTATGGCGCCGCAATACGTTCGTCACCTCGAGACATCATTCTAAAGTTTCACATGTCCAGCAATTACACTAGCTTTCAGTAAAAGTAAAGTAAAGCAAAGTTTCAGCCTATAAATGTCCCACTACTGAGCACAGGCCTCCTCTCATTTCTGAGAGGGTTTTGGAGCTAGGAAGAATCCGGCGCTGCTCCAATGCCGGTTGGCGGACTTCACATGTCTTCGAAATATTTTTAATTTCTCAGACATGCAGGTTTCCTCACGATGTTTTACTTCACTGCCGATCACGTGGTAAGTCAGCACTTAAAATTGCAATTAACAATTTTAGTGGTGCCGGCACCGGGAATCAAACCCAGGTCACTCGCGTACTATGAAATTTAAAGCGAGCGCGCTTTCAGTTGCAAAACAAAAAAACTAAATACCCATAGGCATAGTGGTCTATGGGTATTTAGTGCCTATAGCTTTTTTTTGTTTATAAAATTGTTTTGTAATCTCTTTAAACATTAAAAGACATCACAATGACCGAGTGCAAGTCCATACTTAAACGACTCAGAAGATCTTATACATCATCATCATCATTTCCTATCATAGTCCACTGTTGAACATAGGTCTCCCTCATAGATTGCCACAAAACACGGTCCTGAGCCGAGTGGTGGCGGCATCACCCCATTTCATCCCGTAGGTGTCGTAAAAGTCGACAGACTGAAAATAAAACCAGAAGATGGGCAGCAGCATCTTCCTGGAACATCTGCATAAATAAACTGCGGTTGCCAACCCACCTGCCAAGCGTGCCAACTATGGCAAAATCCCCCCAAAATGAGAGCTACACACTTTTAAAAGTTTGTAGCTCTCATTTTGCCGATTTTTAAGCTTACGTGTGTGACAGGCTGAAATGATGATGATGATGATGACGGTTCTGAGCCATCTGCATCCATTGATTTCCCGCAAAGCCGTGCAGTTCATCGCTCCGTATACATAACACTACTTTATTTCGATCTTTTAAGTAATCGAAGCATTTCATTCGACCGGTCGATGTTTACGTCTACCGCAAAATGCCCACTGCGGACGGTGTACACGTTTGAACATGTCAATGCCCCAAGATATATATCGCTTCGCCGGATGTGTCCCCGCCTGGGGACAATGTGATCCCGACCCACATATACACTTCAGAGACGTCAGCGTGACTGGCACATAATTTAGAGTAAATGTTACTAGTAGGTGAAAGAAAAACGCAAAGGGCAGAACGTTAATGAATATTTAATAACTTAATAATAACTTTTAAAGTCTCATTGTAGAACAGCAACATTTCACATACATACATACATACAGTCACGCCTTTATTCCATATAAAGGGGGAGGCCAGAGACGGACTACGTCGCGCGATTTAGGTACGAATGAAAATAAATATTTCTGTGTGACACCACACTGCGCCCGTCACCCAGAGACATCAGTTCTTAAGTCTCAAATGCCCAGTGATGCAGTAATGATTGAACACTACTGCTTTACGGCAGAATAACTGGCCCTGGGGTGGTACATACCTAGACGGATTCCTGCATAGGCCATGACCATGTTAGTCTGCCTGTCTATCTACTGACGGATATAACTGGAGAAATAGTGAAGCTATTACATTCATTTTTTTTCCTTAAGTGTAATATGTTTATATATCTTTGTCATCTTTTTGTAACGCCATTGACTTTTTCTGTTATCCCAAAGGTCGGCTTGTATAGAATGCATATAGCATTAAGCTGGCTAATTGTTCCCTTACTTTTATTATGGTCAATGACGATTAAGTAAATAAATTCACACAGGTTTTAGATAATAAGTTTTTAGCCAGCCTAGACCACGTTTCATTAGATTTGTGTTACCAATTTGTGATACCACACTGTGCCCATCACCCTGAGACATAAGTTCTTAAGTCTCATATGCCCAGTGATTACGCTAGCTCACAGTGCCCTTCAAACCGAAACGAAGTAATGTTTGCACACCACTGCTTCACGGCAGAATAACTGGCACTGGGGTGGTACCTACCTAGACGGATTCCTGCATAGGAATCCTACCACCAGTTATAAATATATTTTCTATAATGCTCCACAGGACGCCTGAAAGAGTCAATAATAAATGTTTAAACATCGTTTCGATATATTTATAACATAAACAAATTCTTAAGCGTGCGTGCTTGCGTGGGGCAAGCGAAGTCGCGAGTTCAGCAAGTACTGAAATATTCATATCCATACTAATATTATAAATGCGAAAGTAACTCTGTCCCTCTGTCTGTTCGTTACCTTTTCAGGGTTTAACTGCTCAACCGATATTGACGAAATTTGGCACAGAGACAGCTTGCATCCTGGAAACGGACATAGGATACTTTTTATCCCGGAAAATCGAATAGTTCTCACGGGATATTTAAAAAACCTATATGCGGGCGGGCATCAGCTAGTGCTACATAAAAACTTTCAGGCTCAGATTCAAACCTAGGACACAATATTGCAGACGGGTTCGCTAACTGCTCGCGCGTACGTAGTTCCGATCTTCAAGCATAGAAAATCCCAAAACATATCGATAGTTCATTATGCGTCGGCACGTGCGACGCAAGCATTGCCTTGCCTAGAAGTAATTATACTTGGCTCATGTCGATATTCGACAGGTTATAATTTATAGAATGACTATTATTTTTAAAATTACTGAATAAAAATCTCGCTGAGTTTCTTACTGGTTCTTCCCAGGACCCTCGGGAAGAACCAGTAATTTCTTTACAAACCAGTGTAGCATAAAAAAATTACGTTCAATGAGTATTGTGTGAATGATCTATATTGAATAAAAAATATTCTATTCTATTTTCTATGCTATTGATGTAAATTATTTTTTCACATAATTTCAATAAATATTCTATGCTAGCGACCAGGCGCGGTTTCGCACGGGTTCAATTGACTAATGAAGGTAATGAGAAGGGCGCTTAGCAAAAAAAAAGTTAAGTACTGAAAACATGTGACAGCAGAACTGTCAAACTGAACGTCACTGTCTGGTGGATTTTCCAGAAATTTAGTTTCATACATACCTGGCTCTGACATTTACGAACGCAACAAATAAAATCAACGAAATCGGTCGAGCCTTGCTCACGTGATGATCTTTCATAAATGCGGCTATTGAAAGAAAGAAAAGAAAGAAAGAAAGAAAGTTAAAAAATATTTATTTATACCGATTTTCCATATTAGTCCATATTTAAAATTCGCCTAGGTAAATAGGCGGCAAAAGCCTGATGGTTTAGGTTAGGGACTACGAAACATGACGTCGCAGGATCGAGCCCGCCATTCGACTATTGTCGTGAATCATCTCCTAGCACAAGCTTTTACGCTTAGTTGGAGTGGTTAACAGGAATATTAGTAATGTTAATATAGCATTGCCAGTATTATTTAAAAAAAAAGATACTTCCGCAGTGCCAGTAATTTTGCCGTAAAGTAAAGTAAAGTTTCAGCCTATAAATGTCCCACTGCTGAGCACAGGCCTCCTCTCATTTCTGAGAGGGTTTACGAGCTAGGAAGAATCCGCCACGCTGCTCCAATGCGGGTTGGCGGACTTCACATAACTTCGAAATATTTCTATTCCTCGGACATGCAGGTTTCCTCACGATGTTTTCCTTCACCGCTAAGCACGTGGTAAATCAGCACTTTAAATTGTAGAACAATTTTAGAGGTGCTGGCACCGGGGATCGAACCCAGGTTACTCGCTTACTATGAAATTAAAGGCGAGCACCGGGCCCCTGAGCTACCACGAATTTTGCCGTGCCGTGTGGTTAATTTGAAACAACATTGCGGACCCTTCCCAGCTCCAATTAGATATGCCCTCAGATATTTTTTAAATATACATAAAATGTTTGAAGTATTTTTTGTAGATGATATTGATTAGACGTGCAAGTAGTAAATTGATGGTCAGTGCAACGTCTGTCCATAAGAGTTGTGGCATCACCCAGAAAATTAATTTGCAAAGTTCTGTTCACCGCACGCGGCCATCACTCTGAAACATTCGTTTATAAATCTTATATTCCCAGTGATTACGCTAGCTCTCAGTGCCCTTCAGACCGAAACACAGCAATGTTTACACACTGCTGCTTCACGGCAGAATAACTGACCCTGCTGTGGATAACTACACGGATTATCTGCATAGGGATAATACTACCAGTAATTTGTTGGGTGTAAAGCCGTGTGGTAGCGGCTTAAGAAAATCTACCACCCCATCTCGTCCCGTGAGTGTCGTAGAAGTCGACAGAGGGAAAACGAAAACCTGGAGATGGGCAGCAGCATCTTCCTGGAACAGATAAATAAACTGCGGATGCCAAGCGTGGCAACTATGGCAAAATCCCCCCAATCTTTGGGGGAGGCCTATACCCAGTGGACTTATGACGGGCTGAAGTATGTGTGTGAGAGTGAAATGTCTGGACACTACTGCTTCACGTCAGAATAACTGGCACTGCATTGGTACCTACTTAGTTGGATTCCCGTATAAGAGTCCTACCACCAATAAATTTAGCAACTATATCAATGTTTAATATATTAAAGAGTTTAATCACATTACTACTCATTAAATAAATTACTATTAACCTACCAAAGACTCACCCTTGTTCTTCCCAACTAGCTACGCCCGAAAAAATGTCACCCAACTGTCACTCGTCTCGATTGTTCGAGCTTACAGTCGCCGGGCAAACATAAGCGTAGAGAGACGATATCTGTCAGCGCCGAAACGTTCAGACGCACGTAGTAATCGTGATTGCAACCGTGATTGAACCGCACTATTCGAGTTCATGGGACACTTAATTTAAATTGATACTTATTATATATTATATTACTTTGTATACTTATGTTTAGTTGTATTTAGTTTATTTATATATATATATATATATATGTATATATATATATATATTGTATAAAGTGACGAAACGAGCAAAACGTTCACCTGATGGTAAGTGCAACGTCCGCCCACAGCAAATGCTGTGTCACCCAGAATATTTCTGTGTGACACCACACTGCGCCCGTCAACCTGAAACATCAGTTCTTAAGTCTCAAATGCCCAGTGATTACGCTAGCTCACAGTGCCCTTCAAACCGAAACACAGTAATGCTGCATGACTAAGAAAATTTCTCTGTTACGTGTCATATACCCAGTGATTACGCTTCAAACCGAAACAGTAATATTTGCACACTACTGCTTCTCGGCAGAATAACTGGCCCTGAGGTGGTACCTACCTAGACGGATTCATATATATATTTGACGGATATATATATATGTGTGTGTGTTTCTTTATACATCTATATATGTATCTTTTTCCATTGTAATGTGTTTTTCGCCCCTGCCACCGCCGTACACACTTCTCCCACTAACTCTCTGGTTGACTGGTAGAAAATGCCATATGGCATTAAGTCCGCCGTCCGTAAGTTTGTACAGTTATTCGTTTCAAACAGTTATATTATTACATTGTCACCGAAGCTACATAGATATGCCAAAATATAGCTTAATCGGACATTGGATTGCAAAATTTGAACTTCACATGCAAACAATCCCAAGGCGTTATCGTCTACATTAAAAATATTTCTGTAGTGCTTTGTAATTTAATTATATGGCAATGTTTTATAATTTATTCATTTATAACTGGTAAAATTCGTTAAAAGTCTTTTAACCTATTCGTTAACTTCGTTACACTGTGCCAACTAACTTTGACAATTAAACTAAGTTAGAACAAAGAACTCATGCTGAAAAAAAAAAGGAAAAAAAATAATGACCCTACGTAATGACCGTCGCTCAAAGCTACAGTAACTTCGTTCGCTACAAAGTTAAACGTATGAGAGCCTTTCGACTGAGAAAACTGCTACGCCGTAGAGCATTCGAATTCATAATTCTTTCGTTTAACTTTTACTACTTTTAATTTTCGTCAGCGTTGACATTTATTTGCAGCCAGTATTTTTTGCTCGTATTTATTCTCGAATAAAGACAATGCACAAAATAAGCTTTATTGCTTATTTTCAACCAATATTTTAATGGTACATATTTTAATTTTTTTATCGTTTTCATATCGTGGAAAGCAAAGATTGCGGACAGAACCCGATCGTCGTCGTCGTCGTCGTCGTTTCAGCCCATCAATAGTCCACGGTTGAACATAGGCCTCCCCCATAGATTGCCACAAAAGTTTGTAGCTCTCGTTTTGGGGGGATTTTGCCATAGTCGCCACGCTTGGCAGACGGGTTGGCAACCGCAGTTTATTTATTTAGATGTTTGAGCAAGATGGTGCTGCCCATCTACTGGTTTTCATTTTCCCTCTGTCGACTTTTACGACACCCACGGGATGAGATGGGGTGGTAGATTCTCTTAAGCCGCTACCACACGGCCGATATTTCCCGATCGATGACAAAACTTTTCGTTTCAAACATTTATTTGTTTTTTGGTATCATATTTGTTTTTTTTTTGTTGTAACTGATTTTAATTGTTTTATTAATAACTTTGTGCATGCGTGTTGTGATGCAATGAATACATTTTTTCTTTCAGTGAAAAAATGTTTGAACTAAATTTACTCTAAATAAAACTACTTTTTTACGGATTTTATCGCGTTTAATTTTTGAACTATTTTTACCCGACGTTTCGGACGCTTTACAGCACCCATGGTCACGGGGGGACTGAGGTGACAGTTGTCCCGATGTCATAGTTAACCCGGAGTACCTTCAGCTTTTAATTATTATTTGTAGTCCGATCTACGCAGAAAGAGCTTACTGTGTCTTGAAGCCTTGCAGTGGTATGCTTGGTTTTTGATTTAATTTTATTAATAATAGGATCCCAAGCCGGTGGTAATACCCAACCATCTTCCCTATTGAAATTAGGATGTTTTTTAATTTCAATAGCCTCGCGAATCATCCTTGGTAGGAATCGGTGTTCTTTTGCAAGGATTTGTGGTCTATCAAATCTGATGTAATGGTTGGGATGATCCAGAACATGGTCACAGACTGCAGACTTCCTAGAGCGTCGATGCTTCACATCAGCTATGTGTTCTTTAACGCGGGTTTTAATGGATCTTTTAGTTTGCCCTATGTAAGAGAGACCACATTCACAATCCAGCTTGTATACTCCTGCATCTTGTAGAGGGATGTTACACTTGACAGATGGTAAAAACTGACTTATCTTCTTCGGCGGCTTGAAAAATGTTCTTATAGAAGCTCGCTTCAAGATATAGCCAATCTTGTCCGTGACTCCTCTGACATATGGAAGAACAGCAGGTACACGCTCGACTGTGGCCGGCTTCACTCGGTCACTGCGACGAAGGCGCGGAACCCGAAGCTTGTTGTCTTGCAAAACTTGCTTGACATGCTGAAGCTCGGCGGCCAGGTGTTTACTGTCACAGATCCCTTGTGCTCTCTGAAACAAAGATTTACCCACGGTAGCTAACTGTGAAGGATGGTGGTGAGATTCACCATTTAAATACCTATTTGTATGGGTCTTTTTTCTATACACAGTGTGACACAAGGTGTTATTAGGATTCCGAATTACTAACACATCCAGAAAAGCTAAAGAATTATTTGCCTCTAACTCCATTGTAAATTGAATTTTAGAGTTTAGGGAGTTAAGGTGGTCTAGAAATGCAGTTACTTTATGCGATGGTAAAATTGTGAAAGTATCATCTACATACCGCTTGTAGAATCTTGGATTTACAGGAGAAGTATGGAGGGCTTTCTCCTCAAAGTCTTCCATGAAAATGTCGGCGACAATGGGAGATACTGGAGAGCCCATCGCCACACCATCTACTTGCTTGTAGTACTGTTCCTTCCACAATAGATAGCCAGATGTAAGGCAATGTCTAAGTAGTTCTGCATATTCTGCTGGCATGTTGTTCTCCGCTAGCTTCCTGGATACAATTGAGATGCAGTCTTCTACAGGTAGGCATGTGAATAGCGACTGGACATCAAAACTGACCATAGTTTCATTGTCAGTAAGATGTAGGTCTTTAATCTCACTGACAAAATGGTATGAATCCTTTGTGTGTGCTCTTGTGTGTCCTCTGAGCGGTGAGAGTATTTTCGCTACATGCTGAGCCAATCTATAAGTTGGTGAATCGATCTGGCTCACTATTGGACGTAATGGAGCATTTGGTTTGTGTATTTTAGGTAACCCATACAACTTCGGTGGTTTGGCACATGATGGTATTACCGAATTTACGTCCAGATTCAATTTTTCGGAGTATTTCTTTGCTAGCTCGCTAGTTGTTTTCAGCGTGTTCGCGGTTGGGTCTGATTTAACCTTTTTATAAATATTTTCTTCCGACAAAAGTTGTTCAATTTTAAAATTATAATCTGACGTATCCATTACTACCGTAGCGTTTCCTTTATCCGCGCGGAGGATCGTGAGTTCCGGTCTGTTCCGTAAGTTGTTCAACGCTTTAAATTCGTCTTTGGGAAGATTTAGTTTGGGCACTGAACTTCGACGTAACATAGACGAAATGTCTTGACGCATGGCCTCCAAATCTTCCTTACCGATATTATTTTTATACAGACAATCTTCGACACTACAGATAATTTCTTCGTACGGGATTTTTCGCGGTGTTATTGCGAAATTCATTCCTTTCGATAATACGTTTAATGTTGGTTCATCCAGTGTTTGTTTTGACAGATTATAGACCGCGCGTAGTCTATGATCTTTGTCTGTTGTCAACGGTAACTTTCCGTTCATACGTTGAGATTTGTATTTGACATTTAATTTGTTCGTTAATTTTTGGTATTTATCTATATGTTTATTTTTGCATTCATTATATTTAGCTGTTTCGCGCTTATTTAAAGTTTCAATGCAATTGTTAAAATCAAATGTCGTTAAGATAGATTTTAATTCACTGGATGAATTGTCTATGGCCGTATTTATGGTGTGTAGATCGGTACGTTTTTGCTGAATTACCGTCCTTAGCAACTTTTTACTTGCCTGGCTTAGGATCTTCGCGCTTCCTCGAATGTCCTTTTTTGAAAAAAAAAAAAAAAAAGGACATTCGAGGAAGCGCGAAGATCCTAAGCCAGGCAAGTAAAAAGTTGCTAAGGACGGTAATTCAGCAAAAACGTACCGATCTACACACCATAAATACGGCCATAGACAATTCATCCAGTGAATTAAAATCTATCTTAACGACATTTGATTTTAACAATTGCATTGAAACTTTAAATAAGCGCGAAACAGCTAAATATAATGAATGCAAAAATAAACATATAGATAAATACCAAAAATTAACGAACAAATTAAATGTCAAATACAAATCTCAACGTATGAACGGAAAGTTACCGTTGACAACAGACAAAGATCATAGACTACGCGCGGTCTATAATCTGTCAAAACAAACACTGGATGAACCAACATTAAACGTATTATCGAAAGGAATGAATTTCGCAATAACACCGCGAAAAATCCCGTACGAAGAAATTATCTGTAGTGTCGAAGATTGTCTGTATAAAAATAATATCGGTAAGGAAGATTTGGAGGCCATGCGTCAAGACATTTCGTCTATGTTACGTCGAAGTTCAGTGCCCAAACTAAATCTTCCCAAAGACGAATTTAAAGCGTTGAACAACTTACGGAACAGACCGGAACTCACGATCCTCCGCGCGGATAAAGGAAACGCTACGGTAGTAATGGATACGTCAGATTATAATTTTAAAATTGAACAACTTTTGTCGGAAGAAAATATTTATAAAAAGGTTAAATCAGACCCAACCGCGAACACGCTGAAAACAACTAGCGAGCTAGCAAAGAAATACTCCGAAAAATTGAATCTGGACGTAAATTCGGTAATACCATCATGTGCCAAACCACCGAAGTTGTATGGGTTACCTAAAATACACAAACCAAATGCTCCATTACGTCCAATAGTGAGCCAGATCGATTCACCAACTTATAGATTGGCTCAGCATGTAGCGAAAATACTCTCACCGCTCAGAGGACACACAAGAGCACACACAAAGGATTCATACCATTTTGTCAGTGAGATTAAAGACCTACATCTTACTGACAATGAAACTATGGTCAGTTTTGATGTCCAGTCGCTATTCACATGCCTACCTGTAGAAGACTGCATCTCAATTGTATCCAGGAAGCTAGCGGAGAACAACATGCCAGCAGAATATGCAGAACTACTTAGACATTGCCTTACATCTGGCTATCTATTGTGGAAGGAACAGTACTACAAGCAAGTAGATGGTGTGGCGATGGGCTCTCCAGTATCTCCCATTGTCGCCGACATTTTCATGGAAGACTTTGAGGAGAAAGCCCTCCATACTTCTCCTGTAAATCCAAGATTCTACAAGCGGTATGTAGATGATACTTTCACAATTTTACCATCGCATAAAGTAACTGCATTTCTAGACCACCTTAACTCCCTAAACTCTAAAATTCAATTTACAATGGAGTTAGAGGCAAATAATTCTTTAGCTTTTCTGGATGTGTTAGTAATTCGGAATCCTAATAACACCTTGTGTCACACTGTGTATAGAAAAAAGACCCATACAAATAGGTATTTAAATGGTGAATCTCACCACCATCCTTCACAGTTAGCTACCGTGGGTAAATCTTTGTTTCAGAGAGCACAAGGGATCTGTGACAGTAAACACCTGGCCGCCGAGCTTCAGCATGTCAAGCAAGTTTTGCAAGACAACAAGCTTCGGGTTCCGCGCCTTCGTCGCAGTGACCGAGTGAAGCCGGCCACAGTCGAGCGTGTACCTGCTGTTCTTCCATATGTCAGAGGAGTCACGGACAAGATTGGCTATATCTTGAAGCGAGCTTCTATAAGAACATTTTTCAAGCCGCCGAAGAAGATAAGTCAGTTTTTACCATCTGTCAAGTGTAACATCCCTCTACAAGATGCAGGAGTATACAAGCTGGATTGTGAATGTGGTCTCTCTTACATAGGGCAAACTAAAAGATCCATTAAAACCCGCGTTAAAGAACACATAGCTGATGTGAAGCATCGACGCTCTAGGAAGTCTGCAGTCTGTGACCATGTTCTGGATCATCCCAACCATTACATCAGATTTGATAGACCACAAATCCTTGCAAAAGAACACCGATTCCTACCAAGGATGATTCGCGAGGCTATTGAAATTAAAAAACATCCTAATTTCAATAGGGAAGATGGTTGGGTATTACCACCGGCTTGGGATCCTATTATTAATAAAATTAAATCAAAAACCAAGCATACCACTGCAAGGCTTCAAGACACAGTAAGCTCTTTCTGCGTAGATCGGACTACAAATAATAATTAAAAGCTGAAGGTACTCCGGGTTAACTATGACATCGGGACAACTGTCACCTCAGTCCCCCCGTGACCATGGGTGCTGTAAAGCGTCCGAAACGTCGGGTAAAAATAGTTCAAAAATTAAACGCGATAAAATCCGTAAAAAAGTAGTTTTATTTAAATGTGTAATATTCGCGTAAATAAAAGAAAACATTAAATTTACTCTATTTTTTTTATTAGTCTTAATGATTTCTAAAGGTAGGTCGAAACATTCTGCCAGCGTTCACTTATTCGTACAACATTATTCTGTTCACTTACTTAAGTGATAAGTTAAATTACTTTAATAATTAAAATTTTACCTTCATATATTATAACACTTAAAAAAATATTATTTAAGTTAAGGTCATTAACACACATATATATATATATTCCACATGATGTTGTGGAGCTGGACCGTGAGATCACCAAACGGCCTCAGCGGAAGACCAGCGCCGGTTGCTTACAGCCGGCATATGCTGAGTTGGGACCGATTTGTGACATGTTTTTCTCAAATTTTTTGAGTATTATGTAAATCGTATGTGTTTTTTAATATCAAAATTGTCGTTACAAATAAATGTATTTTCTTTCTTTCTATAATTTGGTTGTATTAAAATGCTCTTTGTTTACGTTTTGCCTAACGACTTCTTCAATCGACTATAGGTAGATATCACTGTAATGTCAGCTATTCCGTCAAGTAGTGGTTTGAAAACCCCACTGTTTCGATTTGAAATGCACTGTAGCTAGAATAATAACAGGGAATATGAGACTTAAGAATTCATACAAGCCGCTAGCCCGCTGCCCGCAAAGAATTAATATTATCAGTATCTATATATGAATATTTGTGCATGTATGTGTGTGTATGTATGTGTATATATATATAAATATTATGTATAGTATATAAATAATTATGTAGAATGCCACTGAAAATCAGGGCGATGTTGTGAGGTTAATATATGCTAGCATATCCTAAGTGGCATTTGAAGCATTTCAACATGCTAAGGTTTTTTTATTTCATACGGAACGTGCAAAACGTTCACCTGATGGTAAGTCTAACGTCTGCCCATACCAAACGCTGTGTCACCCAGAACATTTCTGTGTGACACCACACTGCGTCCGTCACCCTGAGACATCAGTTCTTAAGTATCATATGCCCTGTGATTACGCTAGCTCTCAGTGCCCTTCAAACCGAAACACAGTAATGTTTGCACACTACTGCTTCATGGCAGAATAACTGGCCCTGGGGTGGTACCAACCTAGACGGATTCCTGCATAGGAATCCTACCACCAGTAAAGTTTTTTTTATTTAACCTTAATTGTAAGATTTTGGTACTTGCCAAATTGTTGTTATGGGGTCATAGTCACGTGCGCCTGTATCCTTTTTTTATTAATGTTGTTTTATATGTTTAATTGCTAATAAAGCAAACTGTGGCATTGTGTTTATATCACTACTGTTTCTTGTTGTGGTTTACTACATACGTTATTTCAATTCTACCTGTATTATTTGTGATTGCTTCAAATAAATATGTCTTTCTTTCTTTCTCTCTATTATTAAAAAAAAAATAATGAACGACCATTACAAAAGCAACGCACAACTATTTTCAAGCATAACAATTTCCGCGTATAGAAAAAATACATCACACACTATCCGACTTTCTTTATCCACCTTCATGTTTGCAAGTTGGCAGTCGTAAACAAAGATAAAAAAAACTGTAAAATAATTGTACTTCGAAAAAAAAACTTCCGAAAAGAAAACTTTGCAAATTTGCCGTGAACTCCGATACAAGCAGAGGCCACCTCGGCGCTTTCGAATTTTCCATCGAGATATGTCCCAAGTTAGGGAAATTGATAAAGTTTCCTTCCGATCTAAGGAATTATTGAAACTTTTCTCGTGCACAACAAAATTCAATAAGTGACTGTCACTGATTGGGAACAGGAGGGGAAGGAGTGTGTTATAAGTTTTTTTTACTGCGGCTTAAGAGAAAAGCTTTCTGCTGTTTGAGAAAAATAAATTAAAGCACTTAATAAAACTTAAGAATGAACATATAAGGTCGCAGAAAAGTCTCTTCGCATTTTATACGAAAACTCAAGACATTTCAGACAGACTTTTCGAAGTTTATTAACATTGAATTTTTAGTACGATGAACTTTTGCCATCTTGAGGTAAAGATGATATCAACAGCAGAACTAGAGTAACAGACATAGTCCTAATGATTAGCAAGCTGAAGTGGCAATGGGCCGGCCATAACTCGGCTCGGAGAAGCGATAACTGTCGGGGAAGAAAAGTGGCGACCTCGTACCGGCAAACGCAGTGACGCCCCACCACTAGATGGAGCGTCCACCTCCACGGTCTTGCGGGAAGTCTCAGTCAAAATGAGCCTGATGATAAGTGCAATGCCGGACCATAACAAATGCTGTATCACCCAGAACATTTCTGCGTCCGTTACCCTGCAACATCAGTTCTTATGTCTCATGTGCTCAGTAACTACACTAGCTCACAGTGCACTTCAGACTGAAACACAGTAATGTTTGCACACTACTGATTCACGACAGTATAACCGGCCCTGCGGTGTTACCTACCTAGACGGATTACTGCGCTAGTTAATCCTAGTAACAGTACAGTCCTATAACTTGGACCACTGTCGTACTCGACTTGCAAACGTTTACGATGTCTTCTTACAACTAGAAACTAGAGTGTTTATGTTCTGCACTGGACGAGTTTTTTTTTTACTTTATTATAGAGTTTATTGCCATTTCGTGTCTTGTTATTACTGCTGTACAGGGGCCGGGGACTTTTTACTTGTTATTGCGTATGTTCTTCAATGAATTGGGTATTTACGAGCTTTCGAAGTTTTTATTTTCATCACAAACAAGAGCAAATAACTGCGTTGATGTTATTACTGTCTTTAAATACCAATTCAGTGCTTTACTTCTTCGAATTGCTTTAGATCGTAGTTCACGAAATCTGTATATGCTTGATATTTTTATGAAGGAAGTGACGAGACAAGCAACATGTTCACTCGGTGGTAAGATCTGTTGGTGACGTCTGCTCATAAAAAAAATACTGTGCCACCCAAACATTGCTGTGCGTCACATGTGTCACATATGCCCATTAATTGCAATAGCTCTCAGTGCTCTTCAGTGCGAAAAACAGTAATGTTTACATACTGCTGCTTGTAATGGATTTATAATTGGCGTAACAACGGCTTCTTCGCTAAGGGTCGCTGGTTCGATTCCCGCCTGGGACAAATATTTGTATGGCCTACAGATAGTTGTTTCGGGTCCACGTATTTGTGCCATTTATAACTATAAAACGCACCCACAATTCAGGAGAAATCCTAGTGTGAAATTCGTTTTTTTATGCAAAGAAAATGTAATCAATATCCACCTCAGCCGCCACTTGGTTTCCATTGCAAGTTACGCAGGAAATATATATAGTGCCACTTATGTTAGTAGGTGTAATTTATATATATCTATATACTCACTTGTCTTCAACTTCTCGTTTCCAGTGTAACGCTTCTGCGATATCGTCTCGTTAAATCTATCTGTAAGTTAAATCAGCGACGGCTGAGCGATAGCGCCGCCTACCTCTTTGTTAGGCGGTACAGGGTTCCTTGTGTAGATAGCGCAGAATAACAATTTCAAATGCACCTTGTGCAACTTTAACCTTACTACGCTTAACCACCAAGTGACTGGGTAAACCGATTCGTTTCGAAGGGGTGACGAGGTCGGTGACTCGAATTCAACTGCCCCCTGCACAATCCGAACTCTTCAATAAGACTCTTTGCACGTGCCGCTATTACAGTAACAAGTGACGTCACCGTGTTTACCATCTCCTCAGTGCTACAATAATCAAATGAGCAATTTATTTTTTCACGATATCGTTTTTTCAGACATACTTATAAAACAAAGCCCGGTTAGCTACACCATTTATAACTCAAGAACGGCTGGACCGATTATTATTATGTCGGATTTGTTGGATTAGTCGCCGCTCCAAATACCAGAATGAAATAAAAATTATGAAGAATATTAATTTCCTCATACACTGTCCCTATAAAACGCCATCTGTGATACATGACAGTAACAAAACCTTATTATTTTCTTTCTGCCTTTCTGTCTTCTTTCATTATCTTCTGACAGCTGATTGGATTGCGCGGTCCTTTCATTGCATACCATTCAGCTAGCTGTGCAGACGGGCACCGCGATTTATCAGCATGTTTTTGGAGATTCCACCAATTTTAATACAGCTTTCGACCGTTCATGCATTTGTAAGTCAAACGGTAAGTTGACTTCGAATATATTCACTTTGTGAGGTTATCAAATTTGTGATTGATAATTGCTTCATTATGTAATTTATGTACTTTGACTTCACATTTTTTTCTTTTTCGTCACATATTTTTTTTCCTCTCACTTCATTTTGCTTTTGTTTTCTCATATTTTATTGTGTATTTGTGATGTCAAATAAAATTCGTTTCTTTCTTTTTAACGTTTCTTTCTTTCTTTCTAATTTTGATTTGAGTGACCAAATTTTCCAGTGTTATTTACAATGCCGGCCAGAAGGTCTAATATTACACATAGACGCCGTAATGTTATTAATTAGAATTTGCAATATTAAAAATCAATCCACAGCAGATGAAAATTACAACCAAAACGTGGAAGTGGTGAATATGGAACAATACAAGTGTTGTCAAACGCGAAATCGTTTCCTTTCACTTTCGTTGTGATAGTTCTACCGTTATCACCGTTCTCTTCTTCTCTGTAAGAGGAACATCATCACAAAATTGTACCATTTTGTAATGAGTATGATTGAAAAAAAAATGATATAAGAAATCATTTTTTTTTTTTTCACAACAACACAACCAGACCCGAAAAGCAACAATTTGTGTTTTTTGCACAAATGTTGCCTCCGGCTAGGAATCGAACCCAGGACCGGTGGCGCAGAAGTCAGGTACGCTAACCACTACGCCACGCGGTCGACAATTACACAGATGTTGAGAACATGTTTAATTTTTTTGAATTGAGGTACCACTGCAGAGCCAGTTATTTTGCCATGAAGCAGTAGTATCCAAACATTACTGTGTTTTGGTCTGAAGGGTAATACTGAGAGATAGTGTAAATACTTGGCATATGACACTTAAGCTCAGTGTGGTGCCAAACAGAAATGTTTTGGGTGACAGCATTTGTTATGGGCAAACATTGCACTTACCATCATGTGAATGTTTTGCTCATCTCATCACTTAATACTATACTATACTACTCGTATTCTAACAGACTATCAATATTAAACTTTAAAACTCTAACATGGTCGCATGGTCGACGGAAAGTGTTCCAAGCATTATCCACGAAATTCGACGGCGAAGATTATCACTGCCAGCGGCATCGTAGATATAACTGTAGAGAATCGTTAACCGCTAGCACATCGTTAATATAATCCTAAAATTTAAGTGGAAAACAAAAAAAGAAAACTACGAAATCCAACCCGAAAGGTGGCGCTGTGATCGTGTGGCTGTAAAGTTTCATATTGAAATGTAATTCAGAAATCAAACTCATCGCGTCACATACCGGAACGGGCAGGACAACGTCTGCCGGGCCAGCTAGATGGTAATAAATAATATTAATACGTGAAGAGAAAACTTTGCACCCCTTTATAAGCATATTGCATACACGAAGGAGTGTGAGATTTGGCACAGTTGAAGTTTGTATGGAAAATAAGCGAGAAAGCTAAAACTAATATATAACATGTGTTACAAATACATTAAATTAAATATAAATAAGCATTAAATGTTTACGTTAATACTGGCAATGTCAATCACATAATAGTTTCTCGTTTATTTACGTTCGCACTGCCAATGTCAAACAGATAATAGTCTGTGGTCAAACAGTCGCACAGAGTAGAGATTCATCATCATCATTTCAGCCTATCACTAGTCCACTGCTGAAAATAGGCCTCCCCCATAGATTTCCACAACAGTTTGTAGCTCTCATTTTGGGGGAATTTTGGCATAGTTGCCACACTTGGCAGGCGGGTTGGCAACCGCAGTTTATTTATTCAGATGTTTCATGAAGATGCTGCTGCTCATCTCCTGGTTTTCATTTTCTCAGTCGACTTTTGCGACACCCACGGGATGATATGGGGTGGTAGATTCTCTTAAGCCCCTACCACATGGCAGTAGAGATAATCCCTATTTATTGAAGTTTAATAAATTGCCGTCGTATTCCGACCGTAGGGCGACCATTAGTAAATATAAAAATGCAATGTGATTTAAAGTTACTATCAACGAAACATTATTACATGTATATTTCACAAGAGTGGCATACGGCACGAGCACGGAAATAGGATACATACCACCTGTATCCTATTTCCGTGCTCGTCAGGAAAGGAAAATTTCGCGAGGAAAATTGCATACATAAAAAAAATCCTTGATTGAATAGAACACAAGATGTGATACCTACTCGTATTTTTGAAGTAAAAACTTCTTTAGGATCGTTGTGATTTGAAACTAGATGAAACAAAAAGGCGACACTGAAAAGAGAAAAACATATACATCTATAGGGTTTAGGGTGCAGTGTCTCCTATTTTTTTTTTATTACAAAAATTGATGAAACCAGCAAAACGTTCACCTGATGATAAGTGCAACGTCTGCCCATAACAAATGCTGTGTCACCCAGAAAATTTCTGTGTGACACCACACTGTGCCCATCACCCTGATACATAAGTTATTAAGTCTCATATGCCCAGTGATTACGCTAGCTCACAGTGCCCTTCAAACCGAAACACAGTAATGTTTGCACACTACTGCTTCACGGTAGAATAACTGGCCCTGGGGTGGTACCTACCTAGACGGACTCCTGCATAGGAATCCTACCACCAGTATTATATTTTTGAATTCGTCCAAATCTTCGATTACTTCGTAGATTTTGTTCTATGAAGTACAACTAGATCAAAAACAGGTTTACGCTGTATTTCAAAATATATTGATCAAATGTAAACCAAAGATTTATTTCGAGCTTTAGTTACCAATTATGGTCGCATACAGCGACTTGCGTGTTCAATACAATAATGCACTCAAGATACAGTTGGGGTTGTCGTGGCGTTGTAGTGCATGAGGAATGTTCACGAGGGCTCGGATTGATGGTTTTGCCGCCATCATGAAGAAATTATGTGCGTCACTGTCACGTCTCCGTGGTACCACCAGCACTATTCTGAGCGTGGTCATAGATTGGTAGAAATCTCCATTGATGAGAAAATCGATACAGCTCCATGCTTACGAATAATGTTTCTTTATAAACAACATTATATGTAATATTATTAAGAAAATATAATTACTATGAAGCAGTAGTGAAGCAATAGTATGCAAACATTACTGTGGTTCGATTTGAAGGGCACTGTGAGCTAGCGTAATCACTGGGCACATGAGACTTATGCCTCAGAGTGATGGGTTCAGTGTGGTGTCACTAATAAATTTTCTGGGTGACATAGCATTTGTTATGGGCAGACGTTGCACTTACCATCAGGTGAACGTTTTGCTCGTTTCATCAATTTATACAAAAAAAAATATATGTACCAATTTATCACATGCTCAGAGGTGAAGAATAAAACGCAAGGAAACCTGAGTATCTGTGAAATGACAAACATTACCCCGACATTGGATGTCCGCCCAGAAGTAAAATGAAAATAATAATAAAATTACTTTCAGCATCGCCATCAGACGATTACACGTGAACCCTTATCGATTTCCTCAGACAGCCTACGCCGGAGGCCATGTTTTATATTTATTTATGGCTCCCGCACTCGCCTCTGTCCTCCGCCGATTAATCAATTCTCTCCAACGATTTAATGGTTGTTTTCCTTCTGCTAATGACTTACGCACAGTTTCACTGAGGCCGCGACGCTCTATCTTTAATTGCGATTATGTTCAAAATCCACAGCCGTATATTTTCTTTAAATTATTATACTCAATTTTAGTCCGTTTTTCGTAAAATTTTCGAATACTGACAGAAGATAGCAACTGCGCAGGAGACTATTATTAGCCATAATGCCCGAGCTAACATAGAGGTGCTCAGTCGTCCTCACCTACCTACGCCTGATGTTACGCTCTTGCGATAAGATCGAGAAATAGGTTAGTATGCAGTGTCCGAGACACGGGCTCAAGCACAACACAATCGAACCAGAAATCTAACAGTTTGGTTTCTTATATGCTCGCGAATATTAAACATTCGATAAAGCTATTTTTACGGATTTTATAGCGTTTAATTTGTTGACTATATCATAACCCGACGTTTTGAAGCGCTTTACAAAACAAGCACAGCATTTATTATGGGCGTTTACGTTACAATTACCACCAGGTTAACGTTTCGCTCGTCTCGTCACTTTCACCAATAAAAAACCTGTAATATATCAGATTTTTTGAAGCTACGCGAAGGATATCTCCTTGTACCATACGTGAATTTTACATACATACTCAGTACAATACCTACACTACAAGCATCTACTACATACTTCACTGGTGGTACCTATGCAGGAATCCGTCTAAGTAGATACCATCCCAGGCCAGTTATTCTGACGTGAAGCAGTAGTGTGCAAACATTACTGTTTCGGTCTAAAGTGCACTGAGAGCGTAGTGCACTGGGCATATCAGACTTAAGAACTGATGTCTCAAGGTGGCTCACACAAATGTTCTGGGTGACATAGTATTAGTTACTGAGCAGACGTCGCACTTAACATCAGGTCAACGTTTTGCCCTAATCGGCACTTAATCTAATAAAAAAAAATACTACTCGGACAACCTAAGTATAGATACACTTGACTAGTTTCGTCTTCGATATTATATTTTATCAGCAGATAAAATAGAAGACGTGACCATTTATATCTAGGGGACACGTTTTAAACAACGTACGGTCCACATTTTCCCGAACACCGATTCGTATGTTCGGTAACTTCGATAATTACACAAAGTTATAACAAAAAGTTATAGACGGGAAATTAAACTCGTTGCTTAGGGTTGCGACCTCGTCGAATTTAATACTTTTTGATTATTTGAAATGTTATTGAGTAATTGGATAGATAATTTACTGAGACATTTTCCAGTCGAAACTGTGAAAATAAGTTTTGATGGAATTCCGTGTGGTGGCTACTTCAGGAGAATCTACCACCCGATCTCATCCCGTGGGTATCGTAAAAGTCAACAGAGGAAAAATTAAAACCAGAAGATGGGCAGCAGCATCTTCCTGGAACATCTGAATAAATCAACTGCGGCTGCCAACCCGCCTGCCAGGCGTGGCAACTATGGTAAAATCTTCCCAAAATGAGAGCTACAAACTTTTGTGGCAATCTATGGGGCTAGGCTTATGTTCAGCAGTGGACTAGGTGATAGGCTGAAACGGACGACAACGACGAACAAAACTGTTCCCCTTACATCACAAAGTTAAAAGTAAAAAAAAATATCTATGTATATTAATCAAATGTGTTTTTGGGCGGTATGAAATATCTCCCTGAATACCGTATCAATAATAATGTTTGATACGCCATTTTGAAGATTATTTTTCCCAGTAATGATGAAAAATACGTAAATGTCAAAAAGAAATCCATGTATGAAAGTGGCTCCAGACCATGTATCATGGCAATCTACGGAAGAGATCTATGGGCAGCAGCGGACTTATCGTAGGCTGAACTGATAACTATAATGATACTAGATATAAAAGAGGAAAAATAATTTTAATGATGTGAAAATACAATTAAAATTAATCTTCTTTTACTAATGAAATTAACAAACTTACTGAAGGCATTAAAATCAAATAAGAATAATTACAAGAATATCTTAAATTATACACAAGTCATTAGTAGAAGGAAAGAGAGCATTAAAGCAGTTGGGTAGAATTGATTAATTGGCGAAGGACAGAGGCGACTGCGGAAACCATAAATAAATATAAAATACGGCCAATGGCGTAGGCTTGCCTGAGGAACCGACGGGGGCTTATGAATAATCGTGTATTGGTGACGTTGAAAACGGCGAGAAAATTATATTTATGGCAGTTTGTAAGCTTTTGTATACGGAGTTGTGACCGCGTTGCCTAGTGGTCAGAGTATCTGACTCAAGCCGCGGGTCGTGGGATCGAATCCCAGCTGGAGCTAAGATTAATGCAAAAACACAAATTGTTGGTTTTCGGGTTTGATTTTGTTTTGCACGTGAATTTTATTTTCAGTAGGCTTAGTGTGGGGCAGTGTCGGTATCGGTATTTAAAAATAAAATAAATGAAACCACAAATCGTTTTCGGGCCTGGACGTGTTGTGATTGTTTACGTGTCTCTGACACTGCAGCCAACCTTACATAAAATCAGTGAAACAGTCTTAACTGATTAATGCTTTTGAAGCCTCTTTTGAAGCTCTTTTGAAGCTCTTTTGAAGCTCTTTTGAAGAGTGCAAATTCTGCCCATTAATATGTAATGCTGTGTCACACACAACATTTCTGTGTGGTAACATACTGCGCTCGTTGAAATACGAGCATTTTACATAATTAACGAAGCGACTAACAAGTTAATTAGGAGACAAAACCGTATGTCTTGTCATTGGCTAAAATAATCTTTTGTGTTATATTTTGGCAACGCGATAAGTGGATTTTATTGATTTATGGGTTTTATTTAATTATTAGCCGTGTGGTGGCGGCTCGTTAAAAGAATACAACCACTCCGTCTCATCCAATGGATCTCGTAAAAGGCGAGTAAGGAATTAAACTGCACTGTGCACTCAACAGCTCATGGTGGCGATGGGCTCACCACCTATCACACCAAGTGCATTACATTGTTTTGGTGAAACGTGGATTGTGGCAGTCATCTGTTTTTGCAGTGAGTGCCCAGTCTCTGACTACCCCTCATGGGATTATATTTAATTATAAATCCTTTAAATAACCATCAATTACGATGTTTTTGGGCAAACCGTTACGGTAAATTTTTTTTAACAATATAATAATATTCATTACCTAATATCATCTGCTCCCGCTCCCCTACGTATACAAACCGCAAAAAACGTTACGCTCTTCTGAATATGTCAAACACATCGTCTCGGACCATATGCCCAAGCCAAGCGCTGTGTATTTAGGATCCCGATTCAAATACATCACAGCCGACGTGACGGCTCGACGAAGTAAGCTCGTAGGTATGTGTAGTTAGAAAAGATTGGGGAAAATATGGGACGGCTTATTGGGTCGAAATCGATTTGCTTAAGTGTTTTTTACTACAGTGATAAAAAATAAGACATAGTCTTCTTTTCAAGATTTTTTTTTATTTCATAAAAGTGACGGATCGAGCAAAACGTTCACCTGATGGTAAGTGCAACGTCTGCTCATAACAAATGCTGTGTAACCCAGATAATTTCCGTGTGACACCACACTGCGCCCGTCACCCTGAGACATCAGTTCTTAAGTCTTATATGCCCAGTGATTGTGCTAGCTCTCAGTGTACTTCAAACCAAAACACAGTAATGTTTGCACACTACTGCTTCACGGCAGAATAACTGGACCTGGGGTGGTACGTACCTAGACGGATTCCAGCAAAGTAACCAGTAGAATTATTTCAGTTTATTTTATGTTCTGTCTAAGGACGTCAGACAGAACCTAAAATAAATTGAATTATTGCAGTATTTATTTATAAACTTCTTTGGTTCCGATCAGAGTACAATTTCGAAGTCCAATTTTAATTCAATCTTTTTATATCTAATGTTTCAAAATGAAACGTTTCTGACGCAAAAGGGCCAAAAAATAGGTACAAAAACATTTAAAAAAATAAGAGTAAGAGAAAAATAAATATTTATGCTATTTACACATATACTTTAAGGGCTCGATTGATTAATAATTGTTTATATACTAAGCAATTATTTTACTTTAAGCAATATTTTTGATTCATGTTTATTTATTTTAATTTTAATACATACTTATATACATACAATCACGCCTTTTTATCATATAAGGGGTAGGCAGAGGGCGAGGAGGGGGAGGACGAGACGTGACGGATTGTGAAACACGTCGCCGCCATTGTGGTACAAGTAAAAAAAATCTTTTGAAATTTAAATTGCGTTACCACGAGCAGAATAAAGGCTGCCCGCACAATACTTAGTCGCGTCTTACGACACCTCGGTTGGAAAGGGGTAGGCGCAATTCTACTATGCCGGACACCGGCTACTTGTGGTAGGATTCCTAGGCTACTGGTGGTAGGAGTCCGTCTAGGTAGGTACCAACCCCGAGCCAGTTATTCTGCCGTGAAGCAGTAGTGTGCAAACATTACTGTGTTTCGGTTTGAAGGGCACTGTGAGCTAGCGTAATCACTGGGCATATGAGACTTAAGAACCTATGTCTCAGGGTGATAGGCACAGTGTAGTATCACACAGAAATTTTCTGGGTGGCACAGCATTTGTTATGGGCAGACGTTGCACTTACCATCAGGTGAACGTTCTGCTCGTTTCATCACTTTATGCAATAATAAAAAAAAAAACTATCGGCCGGCCTAATTTTAATCAATCTATTAGATTCATGTTTCACTCCTGTCACGTGTACTGAGTTACATTCGCTCTTTTTTGTTTCATTTTGGGCATGATATATTCTCTACGGACTCTAGAAACGCTGGTATGTTAACTAACGTTTAAGTCACGTATTATCTTCCACTTAAATTTTATTTTTATTACCGGACATAAATATGAAATGTAACCGGGAAAACAACATTAATATCCGGTATAGACGTTTTTATTCATCCCCCATTCGATAACTTTTCGAAACAACCCCTCGACGTTCACTAACTTCTACAATTATACAAAGTTAAAACAAAGAGGTCGGCAACAAAAGAAGGAACTAATGAATCCTTGCAATGACCGCCGCTCAATTTTATATACTGAAGCAACTTCTTCTGAGAAGCTAACTGACTACCGACTACTCGACAACGGGCTGCACAATGTAGGACCCTTCTCAACCTTGTCCATTAAAAATATTGTTGTTATTAAAAAGCCGTGGTTGGTCAATAACATGAAACAAAATTAAACCATCTACTTTACTGGTGGATTCCTATGCAGAAATCCGTCTGGGTAGGCCCCACCCTAGGCCGGTTATTCTGCCGTGAAGCAGTAGTGTGCCAACATTACTGTTTCGTTCTGAAGGGCTTTGAGAGCTAGTGTCATCACTGGGCATATGAGACTAAAGAACTGATGTCTCGGTATGACTGGCGCAGTGTGATGCAACACTGCGGTTGTTATGGACTGACGGTGCACTTACCAATATGTGAAAGTTTTGCTCATCTCGTCAGTTCTTACAATAAAAAAAATTAACAAAACTTTTTCACAGCCTTTTATTTATCTGACCATCATTCATAGTCCACTTCTGAACAAAGGCCTCCCCTAAACCATGCAACGAAAGTTTGTACCTCTCGTTTTGGGGGATTTTGCCGTAGTTTACATGCTTTGGCAGACGGGTAAGCAACCGCATGTAACCGCATATATTTTCACGGCACCCACGGCATGAGATGAGTGGTAGATTCTCCTAAACCGCCACCCCACGGTTTAATAATACCCTGTGACATGTAATTAACAATGTAATGATAAAATCTTTAAATTTAATTGCCACCCACTTCCAGAAGACCGAATAATTTGACATTTTGACGCTTGTTAAAGATCGACATCGACAACGTAATAATTTCATCACTATGACGTGACCACTCTAGGCAGGCGAGTAAGCAACCGCAGTTTATTTATACAGATGTTCCAAGAGATGCTGCTGCCCATCTCCTGGTTTTAATGTTTCCTCTACCGACTTTAACGACACCCACGGTACGAGATGGGGAGGTAGATTCTCATGAGCCGCCACCACACGGCAAGTTAGACGTATATATTTTACCAATTACTGATAGTAATGATAACGACGTAATTGTGTTTATAACATTTTAACTATATTATACAACTAGATGTGCCGCGCGGTTTCACTCGCGTAAAAAAGCCGTCGCCGATCAATGATACACATACGCACTTCCTTGTAATGTAATGTAATGTTTCAGCCTATAAATGTCCCACTGCTGAGCACAGGCCTCCTCTCATTTCTAAGAGGGTTTTTGGAGCCAGGAAGAATCCGCCACGCTGCTCCAATGCGGTTTGGCGGACTGCACATGTGTCCGAAATATTTTTATTTCTCAGACATGCAGGTTTCCTCACGATGTTTTCCTTCACCGCCGAGCACGTGGTAAATCAGCGCTTAAAATTGCAAGTAACAATTTTAGTGGTGCCGGCACCGGGAATCGAACCCAGGTCACTCGCGTACTACGAAATTTAAAACGAGCGCCTAGCTCCTGAGCAATCACGGCTCCTTATTTGAATCTAATTTTGGAGTTTTAATTTTGTTTGCGCGGAACCTTCATTATTTTATAAAATAAAAGAAGCCTAAGTTAGCTTAGTAAGGAGATGGCTCCTGGTTTTAATTTTTCCTCTGCCGACTTTAACGACACCCACGTGATGAGATGGGGTGGTGAATTCTCTTGGTGACCACACGGCTATAATATGATTATTATTTATCTTTAATTTATATAGAATATTCCCCTGCTAGGAGATTGTTCGTGATACTACGAATGACGGGATCGAGCTTACGACGTCGTCTTTCTGAACGATCTATCGCTCTTTAGATTCACTAAGGACTGCTCAAACAACTTCTTCTTCTTCTTCTTCTTCTTCTTCTTCTTTTCAGCCTATCACTAGTCCACTGCTGAACATAGGCCTCCCCCATAGATTGCCACAAAAGTTTGTAGCTCTCATTTTGGGGGGGATTTGCCATAGTTGCCACGCTTGGCAGGCGGGTTGGCAACCGCAGTTTATTTTTTCAGATGTTCCAGAATGATGCTGCTGCCCATCTTTTGGTTTTCATTTTCCCTCTGTCGACTTTTACGACACCCACGGGATGAGATGGGGTGGTAGATTCTCTTAAGCAACTTCTTTAGTAAATTCAGTAAATTTAAAAGTATATCGCGATAAAAATGGTGTAAGTGACGAAACTTTTCAGAATTGCATTTCCGGAACTTTTACAATGTACTTGAATGCGACACGGCTCCTTTCTATTTTTCTTTGGGGAACAATTAAAAACGAAGTTTGTTACCTTACATGCTTTAAGAGGCTATAACGTCAAATGTTCCGAAGGGAACGTTATTATTTATTGGATAAGGTGACGAAACGAGCAAAACGTTCACCTAATGGTAAGTGCATGGTCATACATACATACATACATAAGATCACGACTGTATCCCATAAGGGGTAGTCAGAGACTGGGCACTCACTGCAAAAGCAGATGACTGCCACAATCCACGTTTCACCAAAACAATATAATGCACTTGGTGTTATAGGTGGTGAGCCCACCGCCACCATGCGCTATTGGGTGCACAGTGCAGTTTTATTCCTTACTCGCCTTTTACGACATCCATTGGATGAGATGGAGTGGTAGTAACAAATGCTGTGTCAACCAGAACATTTCTGTGTGACACCACACTGCGCCCGTCACGCTGAGATATAAGTTCTTAACTCTCATACACCCGGTGATTACGCTAGATCAAAGTCCCCTTCAAACCATAACACTGTAATGTCTGCGCACTACTGCTTCACGGCAGAATAACTGGCCCTGGGATGGTACCTACCTAGACGGATTCCTGCATAGGAATCCTACCATTAGTGAAGTGCTTCCGAGTGGCACCGGCACTGTTTTAGGCAGGCGTAGCACTTACTATAAAGTAAGCGACTTATTCAACCTCTAATACCGTAACAACCGTTTATGTAGAAAAAAAGGTGTAAGCCCACCACCACCACCATCCTCCTCCACCATTTCAGCTTATTACTAGTCCACTGCTGAACATAGCCCTCCCCCACAGATTGCCACAAAAATTTGTGGCTCCGATTATGGAAGAATTTTGCCATAGTTGCCACGCTTGGCAGGCGGGTTGGCAACCGCAGTTTATTTATTCAAATGTTCCATAATACAAGCATAGCAAAGACATTTAAAAAAATGTCGTAAACTGTAAGTAATTTTACGGATATAGATCCCACAAGCACTCAGACCCTCAACAATTCTCCGTATTCCACACATACATACATACATACATAAGATCACGACTGTATCCCATAAGGGGTAGTCAGAGACTGGGCACTCCCTGCAAAAACAGATGACTGCCACAATCCACGTTTCACCAAAACTATATAATGCACTTGGTGTGATAGGTGGTGAGCCCATCGCCACCATGCGCTGTTGGGTGCACAGTGCAGTTTAATTCCTTACTCTCCTTTAACGAGATCCATTGGATGAGATGGAGTGGTAGTATTCTTTTAACGAGCCGCCACCACACGTCTCCGAATTCCATACAAATATTTATTCCGTGCAGGAATAAAACTCGTGATCTGTAGCTCAGAAGCCGGCCCGCGTAGTCACTGCGCCTCTCGAATCGACTATTATTTACAGCATTTGCGTTAACCGCAGCAATTTCGTTTCCTCCTCATAACGGACTATCTAGTTATTCGTAACGGCCGTGTGTCGTGACCCGCAGATATAAAAACCATCGGAAAAACATCCGAAGAGCGGCGAGCTTCAGACAAGATATGAAACTATCAGCGGTCTATGTTCTTCAGGTTTATGGACCCCTAGTATATAGATTGTGCTGTTATTGCCGCGTGTACCGTCAGCAAAAACATAACAAGCTGTACCACGCGGTTTCACACGCGTAAAAAAGCCCACCCCGATCGATGATACTGATATATGATAATACAGTTATATAATAATTATTCTAAAATTAAAGTATGTTACCCGTGTTGATTGGTAATCTCAGATTAAACATACTCTTTTGATGTCAACTGTGATCTGTTTGGTTTATGTAGTTTGAATTATTTTAAATTTGGAATGTCAATCTTATTTGTTCAGATTGAATTTGTCATATTTTATTAATTCCGTTAAAATTACTTGAAGAAGTAACATGTCGAGTTATCTGACATAACTTTTGTATTTTATATAAATATTATAATGATTAGGTTTCATCAAAAGTATATTTAAAAATGTTTCAGTTAAAATAAATAGTTTTATAATCAGTCCATAAGTGTCTTTTTGGTTTGAAAGCGACCCCATTAGCCACATCTACCATTCGAGAACCCGCTATAATATCAGCTGTCTGTCAGTGAAAGTTCCGTCAAAATCGGTCCAGCCGTTTCGGAGATTAGAACAAACGGACAGACAAACGACAAAAACTTTAAAAATTGTTTCTTTCTTATAAGTACAAATGCAACCTCTGTCCATAACAAATACCATATCAGTTCTTAAATCTCAGATGATTACCAGCTCCCGAACTAGCTCCAGGTGCCCGTTAGACCGAAACACAGTAATGTTTGCACACTACAACTTCACGGCAGAATAACTGGCCCTGGGGTGGTACCTATCTAGACGGATTACTGTCTAGCAACCTACCACCCCAGGGCCAATAACTGGCCCTGGGGTGGTACCTACCGTATTCTGCCGTGATGCAGTAGAGTCCAAACATAATTGTGATTCGGTCTGAAGGGCACTGTTAGTGTAATCAATAATAGACTAGAACTAATGTATCAGGGTGAAGGGCACAGTGGTGTGGTGTCACACAGAAATGTTCTAGTTTTCAACATTATTCAGCATTTGTTATGGGCAGACATTTCTCTTACCATCAGATGAACGTTCTACTCGTATTTTCACTTTATCCAATAAAAAATAAGGTCAGTTAAGGTACTGACCGTCAGGTCAACGACTAGTTTGTCTCGTCACTCTGTCTAAATAAAAAAAAAACGTCAGTTGGCAACAAAAACGGAACTTGAAAGAACGGAACCCTTAAAGGATCACTCGTGTGTACACTACGTCTGGCACAGCCAATTTTGCTCTGAACCTACTTGACCGATTAAGTTGAGTTTTTGTACACACATGTATGTCAATGACCCAAACATGGACGTGTAACGTGAATAAATGAATTATAAGTATGTGGGTCAATTTAGGGGGGAAATCAGAAAATTAAAAATCTTAAGTATGCCGTGGGACATATCAAATGAAAGGGCTTATTGTGAGGGCTTGAAATATATTTTTTATATAATTTTAAAATAAACAGCTCTAGAGTTTTTTGTCAACATGGATGAAAATTGACCATTCACAACCCCAATTGTCACCCAAACTACTGCAACTAGAATTTTCAAAACAGAAAATTATTCTTTTCATGTTACAGGAAAACCTATAAAAAGTCTAGGGTTCTAAATCAACATAATAAATTTCTCAATTTAATTTCCAAACCTATACAAATAAATAAAATTAAAGTGTCTGTTTGTAATAACACAATAAAAGCTTGTTACCCAATGCTTATGAAAGTATATACGGTACTTATAAGAAAAAAACAATTTTTTAAATTTTGTCTGTCTGTCTGTTTGTTCCGGCTAATCTCCGAAACGGCTGGATCAATTTTGACATACAAAGGGTAAACGATAGTTACTCGTATTAAAGTCACATAAAATGTCGCGGAGTCCTCCTGTCCCAAAAAAAAAAAGTTTTTGTATGTTTACCGACAAGCGTGACGTCACGCGAGCCCCACCACAACCCCTAATCAATATGGATCACACGCGACACTTTAAACGCAAAACAGCTGTCAAATCACTAAATACGATTTTACTCTACGATAATACAAAGATCAATATTGCAACACACGTACAAGTGGTGGGATTCCTATGCATTAAGATTCAGTTAGGTAATATAGATAAAGATAATTTATTTGTAAAACATGGGTGTACAAAGAAAACATGCTGGTGTTATAAAAAAAAAGGAAGTCCAACATGTTTTCGCAGTATAAAGCGTAAACCAGACGGTAACTGAGTAGAAGTCTGTGTCTGTGTCCAGTTGTAGGATTATTATAGACTGTTTAATTTCCTGTTGCTAAAATCGTTTTTTATAATAACAACATTACCTCGACATTTAAATGAAAATAATTTTACGGATTTTATCGCGTTTAATTTAATTATTTATAATAATAAATATATAAATTATTTATAATAATAAATATATAAATTAAGAGCGATAAAATCCGTAAAATTATTTTCATTTAAATGTCGAGGTAATGTTGTTATTATTAAAAACGATTTTAGCAACAGGAAATTAAACAGTCTATAATAATCCTACAACTGGACACAGACACAGACTTCTACTCAGTTTTCCGTGTGTGTACATGGGAGCTATGAACTGAAATTTATAATCATAAACAGTCTCTAGCAGATGTAACCGCAATATCAATTAAAGGTGCCATCTTTCTTACATACATCGCGTGAGCGTTACAGATTTAACCCACTGAATAAAAAAAGTAGCGATCGGCTTTTAACGACCGGGCCGCATTCGCGCCACAGAGCGGCGATCACGCGCAAATCGCGTAAATCGAGACCGCCATTACGAAACAGAATATCTCGGTGCAACACATGTGGCTCGTACGCAACATTATTAATAATTAAAAGCGGCGGATTTATGGCGTCGTAAGTCACATGTTATGCGATCGTAAAACTCGCTGCGGAGGGGAAAAAAAACAAATAGTAGCGACACATGTGACGAGCCAGTGCGACAAATGTAAATTAAGTACATTTCTGTTCACAGATTAGCTCGCGCACAGATTAAACGTAATCAGTGGATTCGCTTTGCCGTGTGTCCCCTTACTTGATGTGTGCTTTCCAGTCTTGAGAGACGCCACATAAAAATTCGATTAAACAGTAGATTCTAATGATCGCCTATCCGAGCAATGCGAGTACTTGGTAGATTCCAATCACAAACGAACTATTTTCAGGCTATTGATGGTGGTGATGAAAGGCCCACATGTTAAATTTCAATGTATTGTTAATAAGTCCTCCTTTTCTAGTGGAGGTTGGATTCCTATGCAGGAATGGTGGGTACCACTACATCATCGTCATCATAATTACAGCCCACAACTAGTCCACTGCTAAACATAGGCCTCCCAAATAGATGCCACAAAAGTTTGTAGTTCTCAGTTTGGGGGGGATTTTGCCATAGTTGCGACGCTTGGCAGGCGGGTTGGCAACCGCAGTTTATTTATTCAGATGTTCCAGGAATACATATTATATACAGGTTCCTGCTGCCAATATTCTGGTTTTTATTATCCTTCTGTTGACTTTTACGACACCCACGGGATGAGATGGATTGATTGGTTCTCCTATGCTGCCGACACACGGTGCCACCTCAGTGCCAGTTATTCTGTCGTGAAGCATTATTGTTCAAACTTTACTGTGTTTCTGTTCAAATGGTACTGACAGCTAATGTATTTACTGGGCATATGAAGCTTAAGAACTAATGTGTGAGCGAAATTTGGTGCCGCACAGAAATATTCTGGGTGACATGTAAATGTTATGGACTATACTACTCATTCGTTTCGTTTTCGTATGAGTAGGCTATAACTGTCAATATTGTTAGCATCTGTCTGTAGCTGTATCTCTTGTGAGTAAATCAACGAATGTCAGTACTACGTCAATAATAATAATAATTCATCTAATCAATTCAACAAAATGGTACATACGACACAAAAGAAAAATGTAACACAATAGAAAAATTATTAGCTTAAACCTATAGTAAATGTAAAAGGAAAAATTTGCGACGCTGGATCGACATGGTTTCAGCTCAGCATTGTGTTGGCAAGAAAGCCAACGCTGGTATTCTGCTGACACCTCTAGGTACCTTCCGTGTGTCAATGGCAGAATTTACTATGCAGTTCATAACGCAATCACCTATCGAAAGAATATAACAAGAAAGTAAATAATACGGACTATGTGTGTGTGTATGTGGACGTCCTCGAAATATTTTTTATTTCTCAGACATGCAGGTTTCCTCGCAATGTTAAATCAGCACGTGGTAAATCAGCACTAAAAATTGCAATTAACAATTTTAGTGGTGCTTGCACCGGGAATCGAAGCCAGGTCACTCGCGTACTATGAAATTTAAAGCGAGCGCCTAGCCCCCTCAGCTACCACCGCTCTCCTAGCCCCTGAGCTACCACGGCTCTTAAGTATTTAATTGATATTTCATAATTACTGTTCTCTCTGCAGAGACACTATACTGTTGTTTTCATTCCTTATGAGTAAGTTATTTTAGTGATAATAAAAGTAGTTACAAAAGCACGTTTCATAATCAAATAACAACATTATCCTGACAATTCGTGTCATAAAAAGAAAAAAATACTTAAAACTTTCTCACGGACATACGTCTTTATTTCCTACCAGTACTTAGTATATCTTACGATGGATGTCGTAAAGGTGGGCAACGGGAAATTCCAAAAATAATCCCATGCCTTCCAACTAAATGACCACCGCAATACTAGTTAATCGGCGGCGAGGCAGTAGTGTGCAAACATTACTGTATTTCGGTGTTAGGGCCGCAGAAAGCTAGCGTAATCGCTGGGCATTTGAGACTTGAGAACTGATGTCTCAGGGTGAACGGGCGCAGAAATATTCTGGGTGACCAAGCATTTGTTACGGGCAGACGTTGCACTTACCATCAGGTGAACGATTTGCTTGTCTCGTCACTTTCTCCTATAAAAAACGCCTACAATATAGCTTCACCATCAGTCACGTTGTGTGACAATACTAAACGGCATTAATTATTCTACCATTTAATGATTTCTTATATTTACGCGAACACTACACATTTAAATGAAACTAATTTTTACGGATTTCATCGCGTTTAATTTAGTACTATTTATAACCCAAGTTTTAAATAAAACGAGTTTTTACGGATTTTATCGCGTTTAATTTTGTACTATTTATAACCTAACGTTTCGAGCGCTTTACAGCACACGTAGTCATGAAAGAAAAATTAAAATCTGAAGGTACTCCGGGTTAACTATGACATCAGACCAGACCATGGGCGCTGTACAGCGCTCGAAACGTTAGGTTATAAATGGTACAAAATTAAACGCGATAAAATCCGTAAAAACTCGTTTTATTTAAATGAAAATTAATCTTAAAAATTCTTCGGAACATCAAAAATTTATTTTGTCCCTTGTGTACAATTACACCACTTACTATTTTGATGATCTTATGAATTGTTTCAATAAATTTTTCACATTACAGAGACGAGGCGCATTGCTAGGACATATTTATAAAACTAAAACTGTTAAAGAACCCAAAACAAAAAAATAAAAACTGAAGCATTTTGTATATCTTTTACAAGGAAAGCTCAACAGCGACGACACGGGAACCGACGCTGCAATCATCGCGTGTCACGATTAGCTTTTAATAGTCATTCGTCGCGTTCCGAGATTATTTGTCATGGCGTAGTGTAAAGATCGGCGCACACTGAGCTAATTCTTTTTAGATATAGATATTGTGTATTTATTTTTATTGACATGCTTATACATCTATCATTACAGGTCTTAAGCCCAAAGCGATGATGCGGTACCGATTTCCGATTGCGTAGACATTAGGAGTAGCGTCCAATTAAAATCATTAAACTGTTTTAATTATTTCCTTACAAACAGTTTGTCTAGGTTAGCCAGCCGAGGTTGAATTTGAAAATATATAAAAGCCGACCTTTTACTTTTCCTGGTGGTAGGATTCCTATGCAGGAATCCGTCAAGATAGGTACCACCCCAGGGCCAGTTATTCTGTCGTGAAGCAGTAGTGTGCAAACGTTACTGTTGTTCGGTTTGAAGGCCACTGTGAGCTTGCGTAATCACAGGGCATATGAGACTTAAGAACTGATGTCTCAGGGTGATGGGCAGACGTTGCACTTACAATAATATCAGCTATCTGTCAGTGAAAGTCCCGTCAGAATCGGTGAAGCAGTTTCGGAGATTAGCCGAAACAGAGTGACAAAAATTTTAAAAATGGTTTTTTTCATATAAGTACCATATATTCTTTCATAAAAAAAGTAAAAATCTGTTGTATTGTTATTACAAACAGACACTTCAATTTTATTTATTTGTATAGATAACAGGCTTTTAGGCGATTAGTATACCATAAGAAGCTCAAGAAATATTTCATACATTCCATAACCACGCTATGAACGTTTTTGAGATGCGAACTATATATCATCATCATCATCATTTCTGCCTATCACTAGACAACTGCTGAACATAAGCCTCCCCCATAGATTGCCACACTACATGTAAATTCTTAGCTCTCATTTTGGTGTGATTTTGCCATAGTTGCCACGCTTGGGAGGCGGGTTGGCAACCGCAGTTTATTTATTCGGACGATCCAGGAAGATGCTGCTGCCCATCTCTTGGATTACTATATATACAACATCTAAATATTACTAGTAGGAGGAGACGTCCTCCCTAGATCAGACCATCCGATCTGGCGAGTAGCTACCTTTTTCCTTGGTGATGAACATCGTAGCCTGCTTCTCCGAACCACAGCAACAACGTCATTGGCAGCCATCGCAGTTCAAACAAGTACGGCTTCCAGGAATATCATACATATTCTCATTCTCATATTTTTACTGGTGACAGGATTCCTATGCTGGAATCCGTCTAGGTAGGTACCACCCTAGGGCCAGTTATTCTGCCGTGAAGTAGTAGTGTGCAAACATTACTGTGTATCGGTTTGAAGGGCACTGACAGCTAGCGTAATCACTGAGCATATGGGACTTAAGTACTCAGTCTCAGTCTCAGGGTGACGAGCGCAGTGTGGTGCTACACAGAAATATTCTGAGTAACACAGCATCTGTTATGGGCAGACGTTGCACTTCATCCTCCACGAGGCGAACGTTTTGCTCGTCTCGTCACTTTATCAAAATAAAACATCTACGAAAAAAAACATAAACGAAGTGATGAAACATCTTTAAGCAATTTTACTACTTCGAGGTCCGATGTTTGCGATGAAACTAGGATGACGAGATTGACTGCAGCTTTCAGTTCTTCAACCCGAGACAAGTTGACGGCGACAACATTGTTTTTTTCCGATATGTGCCTCATATCGGTTGTGAACTGCGAGATATAGTCGAGATGTCTATAATGTCTAGGAACGGTGGCCCTTTCTTTCGTGACAGGCGAAACTAATTGGTTTATGATCTCATAAACGACAAGCAGCTCTCTGTCGTAAGGAGAGTATTTTTGCTGAACATAGTTACATAATAACAATTTGCCAAAGTATATTAAACATAGGACAAGCTTAATATTTTGTATAAGATCTATCAAAGGATTTTAATATTTTTTTATAGGTGTCCGGCAGAGTAGAATAGCCCCTACCTCTTTCCTATCGAGGTAAGAGGCGACTAAGGTATTGTACGGACAGCCTTTATCCGTGCAGATTAATACCATAATATGCAACGCTGTCACTATACTGCTCGTGGGAACGCAACGTTGAGTCAGACGTTTTTTTCGACCCGTACCAAAAAGGCCGCGTCGTGGTTTGCCACACGCCACGCCTTGTCTCCCGCGGCGGCAAAAAGTGGGCTACATATGTAAGCTCTGCCTACTCCTTTTAGAGGAAAACGGCGCGACTATATGTATGTATGTATGTTTTAATAATTTTAAAAAACATGCCTCGAAATAAAACACAAATTTCAAATTATTTCGCTCCCATTGTGTTTTAAACTTTATAACATGTGACACCCTTCTTCACAATTAGCACGGGCGCTGTCGCGGCTGACTTATTAGCTAGTGTTACAGTCCATATAGACAGTGTCAGAGATCAGCTGTCTACCGATTGGTAACATGTGTGGTGGCGGCTTAAGAGAATCTACCACTCGATCTCATCCCGTGGGTGTTGTAAAAGTCGACAGAGGGAAAATGAAAACCAGGAGATGGGCGGCAGCATTTTCCTGGAACATCAAAATAAATAAACTGCGGTTGCCAACCGGCCTCCCAAGTATGGAAACTAAAGCAAAATCCCTCCAAAATGAAAAATTTTGCGGCAATCTATGGGGCGGGCCTATGTTCAGCTGTGGACTATTGATAGGCTGAAATGATGATGACAGACAACAGTTTTAATTCATTACTGTGTAGTCTTTTATGAAAGACAGAGGCGAGACGAGCTAATCGTTCACCTGATAGTGATACGCCTGTCCATAACAAATGCCGTGTCACACAGAACACTTATCTTTGGCAGCACACTGTGCTCGTCACCATGAGACTTCAGTTCTTAGGTCCCATACACTCAGCCCATATATTCATGTGTATGTCACATTCATGTGTATGACCCCGCTGCCCTGTTAAGTTCATTTATTAGATGTAACGTGTTAAATATATTATTATATAGACATGCTCATCTTAATATTTCTAAAGTCTTGGGAAACAACGAGCCACCCCCAATACAAGTATTGTATTACTTTTTTTTTATTTCATAAACGTGACGGAACGAGCAAAACGTTCACCTGATGGTAAGTGTAACGTCTGCCTACAACAAATGCTGTGTCACCCAGAAAATTACTGTGTGACACCACACTGCGCCCGTCGCCCTGAGACATCGGTTCTTAAGTCTCATATGCCCAGTAATTACGCTATCTCTCAGTGCCCTTCAAACCGAAACACAGTAATGTTTGCACACTACTCCTTCATGGCAGAACAACTGGCCCTGGGGTGGTACCTACCTAGACGGATTCCAGCATAGGAATCCTACCACCAGTAAAACTTTATGAGGCCCTCTCAACACATGTAGTTATTGATCATCATCGACATCATTTCAGCCTTCCATTGTTAAACATAGGCCTTCCCCATAGTTTGCCATAATGGTTAGCTCTCTATTTTGGGGTAAACTTGCCACAGTTGCCCCGCTCGGCAGGCGGAATGGCAACCGCAGTTTATTTATTCAGATGTTCCAGGAAGATACAGCTGCCATCTCCTGGTTTTCATTTTCCCTCTGTCGAGACACCTACGGAAAGAGATGGTGTGACATATTCCACACGGAGCGGTGCGGCACGTGCGACGGTATTTGACTGATATTATGTAATAAAACTTTTTATATTTTTTCATATAAAAACAAGTAGATACTGTTTAGCACAAATATTGGCAAGCCGTAATTCTAACCGTAACCAAATTTATTTATATTTACTTTGTTATTTAACACCTTATACTAAGGGTAACAATGGGCGGACCTAATGCCTTATGGCATTCTCTGCCAATCAACCCTGGCTGATGGTGAAAAAAACATATAGCAGTTGTGAACCATTATAAAAGAAAAAAAAACTAACTAAATCGTAATTTGTACACAAATACACGTACAAATAAATAAAAAAAATACACATGACTGGTAGAGAATGCCCAATGGCATTAAGTCCGCCAATTGTACATTTACTGTGCAATAAAGTTTAAATAAATAAATAAATAATATAAATATACACATATATGTGGGAGATCGATTACTTTTGATTTATTATTTCCGGTTGAAATAATTAATAAGTTACTCAATTGACTAATTCTTACTGACAATCGCTCCCACTAGCGCCAATTTCCGACTTGTTCAACCGGAAGTAGGTGGAGATGACAGATGCGAATGTTTTAAAAGCACGCGGTTAGTGTTTCGGTGGATCAGAAGTTGTTCGACGGTGAACACGGCACGTTGGTGCTCTGAACTGCCTTGACGTCAGGTAATATCGCTTTTATTACATAGTTTTTGTATAATTGTTATGTAATTGGTTCTTAATATTCACTAGTAATGTTAAAACGTGTAATCTTGTACTTAATCTTACTTTTAGTGGTTTTGTGGTCATCATGCTTACAATTAATAAAATGATTGCTATATTATTAAATTATTATTGTTGAATCAAATTGATGTGAGTTTAATTCCTATTTTCTCCCACATCAGAAGTGGGATCTGTACAACTGTTGTTGCAAAACTACGCCCATATGTCGTCAGTTTCAGGAATATATCATGGACGCGGAAGAGAGTACTACACAGCGTGTCCCTGACGAAACCATGTCGCCACTGTTGCCGAGAGCTGCTGTTAGTGATTCACCGATCCTTGGACGGCCATTGAGGTCTCAACCGACAGTGCAGCCTACGGATAATGAAGACACCGGGTCTGCTAGCACCACCGGCGTCCAGGATACAAGGCCAGGTTTCGTTCCAATTGATATTATGAAATATATGATGAAACAAATGATGGATCAGTTAGTTGAATCTACTACTAGTGCAATGCATAAGTCTCAGCCAGTTAAACCGGTTCCCAAAATGCGTAGTCTAGAACATATTTATGTACCAGCTTTTGATCCTGATGATCGAACGGACACAATTCAAACTTGGTGTAAAAATATTGACGATTTAAAAACTGAATTCGAACTTTCTGATAGAGAAACTTTAAACTTATCAAGGAAACACTTACGCGGTCGGGCCTCTGAATGGGCTCGCCGGAACTATACTGTATTAACTACATGGACAGAACTCAAGTGCATGCTTATTGAAACCTTTGCAGACGAGGCGCGGTACTACGATGACTTGGTGGCTTTCATGGAGTACACCAGTGATCAAGCCAAGAACCTCGCTGAATACGCCACTAGAAAGTGGGAACTAGCAAAGAAGGTGATTGGCGTGGAGATGACTGAGCAACGTTTGGTGGAGGCTGTTATTTTCGGTATGTCGGATTTCCGCATGTGTTCTGATTTGTTGAGACTCACACCTAAAAACTTACCTCAGTTGATTCAAAGTCTTAATTCCTATAAAAGAAAAATATCTACGAAATATTCTGATCACAGTATTCCAAATAAACGTTTAAAGCCAAATCCTTTGGATAGTAAGGCAAAACGCTGTCACAGGTGTCTGAAGCTAGGGCATTTAAAGAAAGATTGTCGGGTTAATTTGAATATCCAGGATGAAGTTGCCTCTACATCTAAAGAAAACAAACGTAAAGAAATTTTTTGTACCTTTTGCAAAAAACCAGGGCATACTTTTGAAAATTGTTTCCAACGTTTAAATAAAAAGTCTAAGGATGAAAAATCAGCTAAGGTCAATACTCTGTTAGTTGGCAGTAATAATTGTGATACCGTTCACATTGATGGTCGTGATTTTTCATGTTTAGTAGATAGCGGCGCAGAATGCTCTCTTATGCGCGAGAGCGTTGGGGATTCAGTTAGGGGTAAAGTTGATTACGAAACAACCTTGCTTAGAGGTGTTGGGGACAATTCTTTTTATTCATCTCGAAAAAAAATATGTACTGTCAGTATAGAAAGTTTGTATTTAGAATTAGAATTCCGACTTGTCCCTGATGGTTTTATTCAATATGACATGCTAATAGGTCAGAACCTCTTTGAGCTTCCCGGAATAGAAGTAACCTTTTCGAAGGATAGTATTATCGTATCACGTAATTCTTATGGCATTAACTCTATTCAAAATTATGACCCGAAATTAGTTGACATTAATAAAGAAATATCCCCAGAATACCAAAACAAGTTACTTAACATTTTAAGTTCACGATCCGCCATGTTTACTTCTGGTAACGCTGTTACACAGGTTACTACTGGTGAGTTGCATATTCGATTGAAGAACCCTGATCGTATTGTTCAAAGACGACCTTATCGCCTTGCTCCTGCCGAACGTGAGCACGTCAAATCGCTTATTAAAGATCTCAAAGATAACAATATCATTAGGGATAGCCAGTCCCCGTTTGCAAGTCCAATTTTGATGGTACGTAAAAAGGATGGCAGTGACCGAATGTGTGTTGATTATAGAGAATTAAATAGCAACACCATTCGGGATCATTACCCACTGCCGTTGATTGACGACCACATCAGTAAACTATCGAAGGCGAACTACTTTACTGTGCTTGATATGGCTGCTGGTTTCCATCAAATCTCTGTAGCCAGAGATTCAATTGAAAAGACTGCGTTTGTCACACCAGATGGGCAATTTGAATTTTTACGTATGCCTTTTGGCCTCTGTAATGCACCTTCAGTCTTTCAAAGGGCCATAAATGCAGCCTTGAAGCAGTTTGTTGATGTGTTTGTCTTAATATATATCGACGACGTAATTATTCATTCCGAAACAGTAGAACAAGGTCTTGAGTATTTAGAAAGTTTTAGACGCTTTGCAAAAAACTGGATTTTCTTTAAATATTAAAAAATGTAAATTCTTGCAAACAGAGATTGAACATTTAGGTAGGATTGTTTCCAACGGTCAAGTGAGGCCTAGTCCAGGTAAAGTCCATGCACTTCTTAACTCCCCTGTCCCCACAACCGACAAGCAAGTTCGACAATTTTGCGGTTTGGCTGGATACTTTCGAAAATTTATTCCAAATTTCTCCCTTATCATGATACCTTTGTACAATTTGACGCGTAATAATTCTAAATGGGATTGGACTTCTGAGCATCATTCTGCTAGAAGTAAGATTCTTAATCATTTAGCTTCAGAACCGATTCTTACTTTGTTTGATGCATCAAAATTTTGTGAACTACATACTGATGCCAGTTCTGCAGGGTTAGGAGCTGTTCTCTTTCAAAGACACGAGCAAGCACTAAAGGTGATAGAATATTTTAGCATGCGTACAACAGATACTGAAAGACGTTACCACTCTTACGAGTTGGAAACGTTAGCTGTGGTGCGGGCTATCAAACATTTTAGACACTATCTTCTTGGTAGGCAATTTAAAGTTATTACTGACTGTAATTCGTTGAAAGCGTCACGCAATAAAAAAGAATTACTTCCCCGTGTGCACAGATGGTGGGCTTATTTACAGTCTTTTGATTTTGAGATAGAGTATAGAAAAGGTGAGCGTATCCCTTACGCCGATTTTTTTAGCCGTAACCCTACAACTCTAAACATAAATAACATTGAAAACTATAACGATTGGCTAGAAGTGGAACAAAACAACGATTCTGAAACCAAAAATATAATTGAATCAATTAAAAATAACACTATAGATAAAGATTTAGCCTCTAGTTATGTCCTTCTGAATAACTTGTTGTATCGCATTTTTTCTACTAAATATAACAAAGAAAAAAAGTGTCTGTTTGTTCCAAAATCTTATCGCTGGCACCTTATTCAACTATATCATGATTCACTTAAGCATTTCGGCTGGGAAAAAACTTTAAATAAAATTCGAGAACAATTTTGGTTTCCGAATATGTCCAAGTGTGTCCGCAAATATGTAGATAATTGTATCACGTGTAAAATTAATAAGAGCCAATCTGGATCTAGGCAAATTTCTCTTCATCCAATTGATAAACACAACGTTCCCTTCCATACTGTACACATGGACACGACAGGAAAATTAAGTGGTAATAAACCCACCAAACAATATGCTGTCGTCTTTATCGATGGTTTTTCTAAATTTTGTTTTATGAAACCTGTAAACAACCTCACGGCTATAGCTACTGTAAATTGCCTAAAGGACTTTATTTACGTTTTTGGAACTCCAAAGCGAATTGTCTGTGATCAGGCGGCTTCCTATACGGGTAAAGAGTTTACAGCTTTTTGTGATCATTGGGGTATAGAGTTGCATTTTATAGCTAGTGGTGTGAGTCGAGCAAATGGACAGGTGGAGCGTGTGATGAAGGTTCTGACGGACTGTTTTACTATAGTTGAGAACACGACCAAGAGAGGTTGGAGGGATGCTGTTGGTGAGGTACAGCTCGCCATGAATTGTACATTTAACAAAACTACTGGTCATACACCTTTCCAACTTCTTACAGGTTGCAATCAGTCACCTCCGGCAATTACTGCTATTCTGAAAGATATTGAGCGCTTGGACCTTGAGACTTGTCGTAACGAAGCTAAAAGGAATATAAATGAAAAGGCTTTAGCTCTAAAACAACAATTCGACAAGACAAAAGCTAAAATAGTTCCATTTAAAGCTGGTGATGTGGTTTTAGTGAAACAGAACCCGCGAGCAATAAATAAATTGGATAGCAAATTTCGAGGTCCATGCGTCATAACGCAAGTTCATGATAACGATCGATACACTATAAAAGTACATGATACTGGTAATGAATTGTATGTTTCTCATGACAATCTACGATTAATGTCCTCCGAGATGGGAAATGAACTTTTTGATTCCTTAGAGGTAGGAGTAAATACCTGCCCATTAGTGAATGTATTGTGAAAATCTGATTTTCTTGATTGTCTTGAATGCTAAGAGGCGCCTGGCCAGCGCATACTGGTATTTTTGATAATTACGAAAATGTAGCTGTGATTTGGCTGGTGAGTATATCGGTCATGTGACTTGACCTCAACCATGTGATTTGGTTGTTACCATTGCCATGTGATTTGGCTTGAACCATGTGATTTGGTTTACTTTAAGATGCCATGTGATTTGGCTTGAACCATGTGATTTGGTTTACTTTAAGATGCCATGTGATTTGGCTTGAACCATGTGATTTGGTTTACTTTCAGATGCCATGTGATTTGGCTTACTTTCAGATGCCATGTGATTTGGCTTGAACCATGTGATTTGGTTTACTTTAAGATGCAATGTGATTTGGCGTAAGTTATTTGTATTGGTATAGGTACCTTAGTTTAAACTTATATGTGATTTCGTTTGTTTCAATTGAAAAGCCATGTGATTTGGTTAATTTTATTAGATAAGCCATGTGATTTGGTTTGTTTTAATGAAAGTTGTTGTAAAATTACATTCTGATCATTTATGACTTTAGATGTTGAAGTAAGTGATAATTTTATGATTAATACAAGTTCTTTAGTTGTGGTTTCGCGAGCGTTGGTATGCTGCTCGTCAGAATGGCCGTGTGGGAGATCGATTACTTTTGATTTATTATTTCCGGTTGAAATAATTAATAAGTTACTCAATTGACTAATTCTTACTGACAATCGCTCCCACTAGCGCCAATTTCCGACTTGTTCAACCGGAAGTAGGTGGAGATGACAGATGCGAATGTTTTAAAAGCACGCGGTTAGTGTTTCGGTGGATCAGAAGTTGTTCGACGGTGAACACGGCACGTTGGTGCTCTGAACTGCCTTGACGTCAGGTAATATCGCTTTTATTACATAGTTTTTGTATAATTGTTATGTAATTGGTTCTTAATATTCACTAGTAATGTTAAAACGTGTAATCTTGTACTTAATCTTACTTTTAGTGGTTTTGTGGTCATTATGCTTACAATTAATAAAATGATTGCTATATTATTAAATTATTATTGTTGAATCAAATTGATGTGAGTTTAATTCCTATTTTCTCCCACATATACATAAAAGACATATAAAAAAGAAAATACAAAATTACAACGAAAAGTGACGTGAAGTGCGATAAAAAAAAACGTCACTTCAAATTTTTGTAAGAAAATGTTCGCGAACCAGTCTTTAGAAAGAGTTCTTATTTGGTGCTATGCAATTATAAACAATAATAACTAATGAAATAAGACAATTTATTCTCGGAATTCTTAACCTTAAAATGTAACATACCAACTTACACGTACTCCATCATATACTCTGTAATAAAACATAAGTTTTGAAGCGTAAAACTTATTTTACTACCTTGGGCCGTCGGCCGCGCATTTGAAGCCGTTTCAGAGGTAGGGTACTAAATACGGTGTTAAAATTAACTTTCTGTAATGATGCAGACATGCCGTTTAGCTCCTACATTGTTTCGTTTTATTGTCTTTAAACAGAAGCAAGAAACGAATCACCATTTCTTATAAACTTTGTGTCAGCGAACTCAAACACTACTGCTGCTAGCATTCCTATACAGGAATCCGTCTAGGTACCACCCCAGGGCCAGTTATTCTGCCGTAAAGCAGTAGTGTGCAAGCATTACTTTGTTTCGGTCCGAAGGGCACTGAGAGCTAGTGTAATCACTGGACATATGAGACTTAAGAACTGATGTCTCAGGGTGTCGGAGGCAGTGTGGTGTCACACAGAAATTATCTATGTGACACATTTCTTATGGGCAGACGTTGCACTCTCCATCAGGTGAATGTCTTGCTCGTTTCGTCACCGTATCAATTATAAAAAGAGTACCAGCGCAATGGCGCACATCTGCAGTCCGCCTTGAAGGGCACTTAAGAAACTGGAATAGTGTAACCAGGTGAATGAATTGATCGTCTTGCAGCTCATATCCTGGTTTTAATTTTGCCAGTTGTCGACTTTTACGACACCCACAGGATGATATGTGGTGGTCGATTTTCTTACGACGCTACCACACGGCTAGGCTTGAGCACAGGCCTCATCTTGGAGCTGGGAAGAGTCCGCTAGGCTGCTCCAATGCAAGTTGGCGGACTTCATATGTCTCGAAATATTTGTTAACAATCGTACATGCAGGTTTCAAACACGTTGTAAATCTACACTTAACATATCTATTAACAATTTTAGCGGTACCTCCACCAGCGCCCGGCCCCTTCGCTACCTCGGTTCATAACTTTATAAACACACATGTAAATAGCAATAAGGATTATTCTTCTTTCCACGCATAGTAATTTAGCTAGCATATTACGGCAGGCGTAGCAACACCCACGTCAAAGTCAGGTTTATGGACCGTTTGTGAACGTAAACATCGCGTAATGAAACACGGCTACCGCTCCGCAAACAGACTCAATTTCGGCTGTATATAGTTCATTTTCAATTCAGTCACATCAGCCGCAAAGAGTCGTTAAGCTTTTGTATTGTCTCTTTCCCATTGGGGTTGGCAGAGACCACATCTTTCGACTTGCTACGATCCTGACACACATCTTCGTCACATACCTTCATGAGCGTTTTCATACAAGCCCATCGGTTTCTGAAACTTGAAAAACATTGAAGGCGCATTGGAACATGGAGTATTGTAATTTTCATCTGCAGTGGATTGATTCTTAATACTACGAAGTCTGATTGCAATACGGCTTCGATTTGAAATATTAGCTCTTCTGGCTCGCGACATTGTAAATAAAACTGGAAAATTAGTCACACAATTCAAAATTACATAATGAAGCAATCACAAATTTCATAACCTCACAAAGTGAACATCTTCGAAGGCAACTTACCGTTTGACTTACAAATGCAATAACGGTTGAAAACTGAATGAATTTTTTTTATAGGATAGAGTGACTAACGAGCAAAATGTTCACCTGATGTAAAGTGCAACGTCTACCCATGACAAATGTTATGTCACCCAGAATATTTCTGTGTGACACCACACTGCGCCCGTCACCCTGAGACATCAGTTCTTAAGTCTCATATGCCCAGTGATTACGCTAGTTCACAGTGCCCTTCAAACCGAAACACAGTAATGTTTTCACACTACTGCTTCACGGCAGAATAACTGACCCTGGGGTGGTACCTACCTATACGCATTCCTGCATAGGAATCCTACCACCAGTAATTGGTGGAAACTCGAAAAAAATGCTGATAAATCGCGGCGCCCGTCTGCACAGCTAGCTAAAGGTTTGCAATGAAAATACCGCTCAGTCCAATCAGCTGTCAGAGGATAATGATAGAAGACAGAGAGAAATAAAAGTATTTATTGTCACAGAACTGTGATGTGTACAAAAAAATATGAGTTTTGATTCTGTCATGTATCACAGATGGCGTTGTATACGGAATGTATCATGTACGAAAATGTATGAGGAAAGGAATATTCTTCGTAATTTTTATTTTATTCTACTATTCGAGGCGGCGACAAATCCAAAAAATCCAACATCATTACAAACGGTCCAGCCGTCCTTGAGTTATAAATGGTGTAAATAACACTACAATGTTTTATATATATAGATAAAAAGGAAAGGCAAAAATTTTAACCACTAGGTCCACGGTCGCCATAATCATATGTTGGTTGGTATTATAAGGAATTGTAAGTAGGAAGTATGCATTAATGAAAACCAATGATTCTATAACCTCTTATCTTTATCATTCTCGACTGCTTCTCGCTTGACACAACTCTAATGTTTTCAAATAATTGAATAGTAGTGGCAGCTGAGAGGTCATGTAATTTTATGGAAGTAACCTTCTTTCGATGCAATACAATTTGTAACGTTCCATACAATTTACACCAAAACTCACTTCAAAATGGGATAGGGCCCATCTCCAGCGGAGAGATATTTTCAGGCCGATAACTTCCGTAGGTATTCAGAAAGGTCTTCTTAGACCTAGGTGTTCTAGTCTGTGCATGGTTCTAGACTAGAAATGTGCAAATTTTGTTCCAACAGGTTTAGTTGCTACCGATTTTTCTAACGAAGTTTAGACTGGCGGACCCAATATTAATATTTCGGATTTCTGACAGGAGCATTCACAGTTAGACCCTTCTTTGTGATATAGTTAATAGAATTAGACGTTACTTGATGTTACACGCAGCTTGGCGGAGCGTAACAGTATTTCACGTCGGCCCGTCGCCTGCAACTTTACAAGGCGCAAGTTCTGCCTAACATGAAATACTGTTCTCAACTCTGGGCGGGGGCACCCCAGTGGCAGCTCCTTCCATTGGGATTCGGTATCCAACAAAGTGCGGCTCGAATCGTCAACGACCGAGTTCTTTCCGATTAGCTCGATCCACTGGCTTTGCGAAGAGACGTTGCGTCTCTTTGCATTTTCTACCGTGTATACCATGGGGAGTGTTCGGAGTTGTTCGGATTTATTCCTGCTGCTAAATTCCACCATCGTACATTGCAGCACAAAACAAAATTTCATCGGCACCACCTGGATGACTGGCACTCCACCACTGTGCGCTTTGCCAGAAATTTTCTGCCACGCACAACCACTTTGTGGAATAGGCCGCAAGCTGTTTTTCCGCACCGATACGACTTAGTGACCTACAAGGAAAGAACCTACTCCTTCCTCAAAGGCAGGCAACGCACCCGGAATTCCCCTGATATTGCGGATGTTCATGGGCGGCGGATGTCCCGTGTGGTAGCGGCCTAAGAGAATCTACCACCCCAACTCATCCCGTGGGTGTCGTAAAAGTCGACAGAGGTAAAATGAAAACCAGGAGATGGGCAGCAGCATCTTGCTGGAACATCTGAATAAATAAACTGCGTTTGCCAATCCGTCTGCCAAGCGTGGCAACTATGGCAAAATCCCCTCAAAACGAGAGCTACAAACTTTTGTAGCAATCTATGGGGGAGGCCTATGTTCAGCAGTGGACTATTGATAGGCTAAAACGACGACGACGACGATGGGCGGCGGTGATCACTTACCATCAGGTGAGCCGCTTGCTCGTTTGCCCCCTCTCCAATAAAAAAAAATTAAGGAAATCCTTCATAATGAAGGAAAAAAAGTTAATTTGCTCAAATTTAAAATAGTGCGTATTACCCAGTTTTTGAAAAAGTTGTTCGATATGCGTATCGTAGTGTGCAGCTCTTTAAAAAATTTTTGGTAAGTCAAATTAGTATTTCTTGAGATTAGCGCATTCAAACATACAAACTCTCCATCTTTATTATAGTACTCGTATAAAGATATATTCGTATTTTGACTTAAATTTGCTACGCTTGTTAACGTTATTTCCAAGAAAGACATTCTAATACTTTATTTAGCTTTGAGGTGAACAAGTCTTACATGGGGGTATTATTACCCCCTTAACGCTATTGGCACGAATTCACCGCTCTGAATTAAAATATACAGTGGCGTGAGAGACGGCAGGTTTTCAGGAAGCATGTTTGCAATATTAAATAAATACAACAAAAATAATTTGATATATTTCATATAAATAAGTTTATAATGAAATGTATTAATTTAGTAATATACCCGTTAACCACTCTAAGCTTAAAAACCCCAGGTCATGGTTAATGTATGTCGGGTGCGTATGCTCAGAAACTGCTCGAAATAGGTGAATGTCGACTAGAAACTGACGAAGAAGATATGGTTCTATTCATCAACTAATTTTGTTCAGTTGTGAAACTAGAAACAAGCTTATTGCACAAGTTTTTCCAAATTTGGAAACAAATATTCAGGACAACAATTGGTTATAAAAGCACCACACTGTCACCAAAAAATGAGACTGTTACGAAAATCAATAAAAAAAATCTTGGAAGAAATAACTAGCGAATCGAAACTCAATGTCATCCGTCCACTACCAGCTATAATGTGGAGTTTTAAATTTTGCGAGATTGCGAGTCATCGAACCAGGGGCCATATTGTGAAGGTCATAATTTTAACTGGAGACCTCGAAACTGAGCTGTTGCTCATGCTGCGTTTGTGTCTGATGTCTCTTTGGATAGCTGTAACAGTCAACGTGTGGTTATGAACGGGGCAAAAGCGGTACCGTGTGTGACTGTATTAAGTGTAAAGGTTTTTAGGGGCTCGGACGGATCCGATCTCCACAATATTTGTTGTAAATGGCGCTGAGAGTCATCAATTTCTATTTGTCGGAAAAACTTTTCGATATGAGAAGAGACTACGAATTCGTACTGACGAGAACGTAGGAAATATGAGAGTCAGTCGTCTTGTATCCTAGGGCTAGCCTTATGCCGCCAGTAAAGCTTTTTACTGGCGGCAGGATTCCTGTGCACCTTACTCTTATCCTTTTAGGTAGGTACCACCCCACGGCCAGTTATTCTGCCGTGAAGCAGTATTGTGCAAATATTACTGTGTTTCGATTTGAAGGGCACTGTGAGCTAGCGTAATTACTGGGCATATGAGACATAAGAATGTCTTGCTCGTTTCGTCACCTCATCATTAAAAAAAGTTAACGGAATAGCGTTACTTTGCGGAAATCCATTATAGTTAAAGAGAGAAAGTTAAATTGCCCTCGTTTTGAAGAGCGCCGCCCGTCCTCTCTCAACAGCGTCTTACATTTCGCATGCGGATCTTAGCAAATTAACTTTCTCTTATTTACTTTAAAATAAAAACTGATGTTCCAAAGTGACGAACAGCCACCCGCAACTTTCCGATTGAACCCGTCCCCCTGATGTTTCAGGGTACAGTGTGATGCTACACAGAAATATTTTAAGACGGAGTCTGCACTTACCATCACGTGAACGAGTTGCTCGTCTCGTTACTTAATAACCTATTTTTATAGCAGTAAGTCGAGTATACTTCTAATACGGTAGAATATCATCACATTTCTTACCCCCATATCAATTTCCATACTAATCCTTTTACCTTACTATTACTGGTGGTAGGATTCCCATGCAGAATTCCGTCTAGGTAGGTACCACCCCAGGGCCACTTATTCTGCCGTGAAGCAGTAACGTGCAAACATTACTGTGTCTCCCAAAACATTTCTATGTGACAACACACTGCGCCCATCACCCTAAAACATCAGTTCTTAAGTCTCATATTGCCAGTGATTACACTAGCTCACAGTGCCCTTCAAACCGGAACACAGTAATGTTTGCACACTACTGCTTTACGTCAGAATAACTGGCCCTGGGGTGGTACCTACCTAGACGGATTGCTGCACAGGAATCCTACCTCCAATAAAACCATTACGTCTCGTTTCCCGAGATTTAAAATTTCTGTCAATTTGTCTAATCTCCGAAACAGCTGATCAATTCAGCAGATTTTGACGGGACTGTCAATGGCAGGTAAAAGACTTTTCAGAGAGCAATCTGAACTACTTTTCATTGCGGAAATATTTAAGGTTCCGGGGTAAATCTGGAAAACTGTAGAAATTACGGTACATGCATCCACTCTTATTTGCATTTTAGTCGTCATTATTTTCGTTCATGGCAGTTTTAATATTTTCCTTAATATCATATTAAGTGGGTTAGAATATGCATAGTTCTTTATTTACGTTTTTACCCTATCTATAAACATAAATAAAATTTAAGTGTCTGTCTATGGTAATTTGCAGGATACCAAAACTTAAACACGCGATTAAAAAAAAATATCTCTCTCAGTTTGTTTGTCCAGGCTAATCTCCGGGGCGGCTCTATCTATTTTGACGGGATTTTCATTAGCAGGTAGAGGAATTTTTACAGAGCAATCTAAGCTACTATTTATATTAGAAAAATTTAGGGTTCCTGCGTACGATCTGAAAACCTGTAGAAATTATTGGCTATGCGCGCGGCTTTATTTTGATTTGTCATTGTCATCAATATTTTCATTCCTGACAGCTTAAATATTTTTCTTAATTCTACTTAATATTATGAATGCGAAAGGGACAGAGAGAATTACTCTCTGTCCCTTTGTCTGTTAGTTACCTTTTTTCTTCTTGGCAAAGTTTGGCATAGAGATAGGTTGCATCCTGAATACGGACATACAAAGTGACGGAACGATCAAAACGTTCACCTGATGGTAAGTGCAACGTCTGCCCGTAACAAATGCTGTCACCCAGAACAGTGTGACACCACAATGCGCCCGTCACCCTGAGACATCGGTTCTTAAGTCTCATATGCCCAGTGATTACGCTAGATCTCAGTGCCCTTCAAACCGAAACACAGTAATGTTTGCACACTACTGCTTCACGGCAGAATAACTGCCCCCGGGGTAGCACCTACCTAGACGTACTCCTGCATTGGAATCCTACCACCGTATATAACTTTATATATAAATTTAGAAAGAAACGTTACTAAGCGTAGTAGATTGTTAAAAATTGCTTTCAACAAACTAAATTTTTAATTGTTACGTCCAAAAATAAATGATTTTCATTTCATTATATTATTGTAAGAAAGAAAGAAAGAGAAGTAAATTTGTAGCACTCACAATAAATACAGGCATTGTAAACAAGACACGGAGAAATGAGAAATTAAAATAATACATAAAATAAAAAAGTCATTAAAAAAAACACTATGCCATAGTACAACAATAAGAAACATAATAAAAACAAAACAAAACTTAAACGATGCATGGTATAATGTCACTAGGACAACTATATGGCAAATATCTGGATTATAAAGTATTAAAAAAAAAAATGGTACAAAAAAAACTACCAATATTCACATAAACATGGCGGAATGTTTCAAAAAGGAATGCCACTCAGGATCAGGCCCTGATTTTGCATTAATGATATTGACGTTTATAATTAAACACAACATAAGGGAATATAATAGATGTTATTTTAAGTTAAGATATGTTATGTTATAATAAGTGTTAAGTTTTGAATTTTTTTCTTTTATTTTTTTGCACTTTGTCTATGTCCGGTTGCTCCTGAGGTCAAAATGGATCCGACTGAAAACCAGTGCTGTGGGGTACCACAGATTATCACTGAGGCGAGATCCTTTTTGACATTACATCAAAAAAATTTTTTTTACACTATTTTTTGTAATTCTTGTTGATGTTGTGTCAAATAAAGTGGTTTCTTTCTTTCTTTCTTTCTTTCTTATTCACTGATACCATCATTATATCAGCCGATCACAGGTCACCGTCATCACATTGCTAAACTCGAGCGTCTCCCCGCGTTACCAGAATACTCGGTTCGGAGTCCATACGTTGACTTTTTAGGATAGAGCAAAACGTTCACCTGATTGTGTTAAGTCTGCCCATAACAAAAGCTGTGTCACACAGAAAATTTCTGTGTAACACCATACTGCACTAGTCCCCTTGAGGCATGAGTTTTTACGTCTCATACGCTCCGTAATTACAGTAGTTCTCAATGATTTTCAGACTGAAATACAGACCCTGCGTTGGTACCTACCTAGACGGGATTCCTACTTAAAGTAGTAAAAACTGACTGACCGCAATATTGTACAGGTTGTCGCTCCATCTAATATGGTGTACACTGCGAAATGGTATGGTCATCATCATCATTTCAGCCTATCACTAGTCCACTGCTGAACATAGGCCTCCCCCATACATTGCTACAAAAGTTTGTAGCTCTCATTTTGGGGGGAATTTCGCCATAGTTGCCACGCTTGGCAGGCGGGTTGGCAACCGCAGTTTATTCTGATGTTCCAGGAAGATGCTGCTGCCCATCTTCTGGTTTTAATTTTCTCTCTGTCGACTTTTACGACACCCACGGGATGAGATGGGGTGGTAGATTCTCTTAAACCGCTACCACACGGTAAATGGTATGGTACTTGGTGACATTATCTTAAGCCGCCACTACACTGCATTACAAACACACAGATTAGTATATAGCTCTGGCAACTCTAATTAAAAGCGTAAAACAACTCAATTAATGTTACAATAAATTGAAACTCAAGACTGTTTAAATATTAACCGCCTAATTCATTGCTTTGAAGAAGCCTACTTCTAAAACTGGAATATATGTTGGAGTTTTCGGAATCGCGGGTTCCTATTAAACATGCGAAGAGACCCTAACAGGGCTCCGGCGTAATCAAAGGAAACAATTAATGCTCGTTAATTAGGACGCGGCTTTGTCGTCGTGACGATGTAGCGCGACAATTACCGAACACCTGAATATTCATCGTGCAAAGTTAATTTAGCAAATAACGATTGTAATGGAACAGTAATCGACATACCCACGAAGTTATGTTACCAGAGAATTTATCAAATCGATCTATACAAATACGAATATATAAAATTGAAGTGTTTGTAACAACAAAGCAACAGCTTTTTAAACAATGAATATGAAGATAAATACGGTACTAATGAAAAAAAAATCAAATTTTTGTCTGTCTGTCTGTCTGTTTGTTCCGGCTTATCTCCGAAACGGCTAGACCTATTTTGACGGGACTTTCACTGACAGATAGCTGATATTATAGCGAGTAACTTAGGCTACTTTAATTTTAGAAAAACGCGGATAAAACCGCGCGACAACAACTAGTATATAAACGATTTACCACTGACTGATCACGATATCTACGAAACAACCTATAGACTTGAAATTTGGCATACATGTTCTTACCCGAAATACACACTCGCTTGGAACTGATTTACTCCTAGGTATTGTAAGGACAGCCTTTAATCGTGCAGGATAACATCATAATATGAAATACTGTCGCTATGCTGCCTGTTGGAATTCAATGATGAGTAAATTTTTTTTGAAACATACTCGTACCAAAATGGCAGCGACGTTTTCCACCTCCCGTAACGTGTCGTTACCCGCGGGAGCGAATAGTGGGCTCCGGGTGTCTATGTCTAACCCTGGGAGGAAGACGTGACTGTATGTATGTTACTTCTAAATGTGTTAACGTGGAGATGCAGTTTTTATCTATACATACTGTAATGACTATAACTTCCGTGTGAAAATAACTTCTGTTCAAAAGCGAGACAGACCAGCTAGTAGGAGAGTTCCGAGTAATGATGATGATGATGATGTGATGTTCTCTTAGCCGATTTCGACCACGGCGACAACTTCCGACTACTGTCGAGTGCCATCAACAGCGCAGGAGATATTATAGTGACACAAGTGTACGCGCAAACACAGAGGCACTCACTCGTCCCAATCTACACGCGCCCGATAGAACGCTGATGCGATAAGATCGGAGGTAGGCTAGGGTGCAGTGTCGGAAACACGGGGACAAACACAACACAACCAGACCCGAAAAACCAATAATTTGTGTTTTAGCACAAATGTTGGCTCAGGACCCGTGGCTTAGAAGTCAGGTACTCTGACCACTAGGCCACGCGGTCGTCAATGCCTCCGAATAATGAATGAAATTTTAATTCATCATTTAACCTGTCTTGGGACTGTATTCTCCAGGGCATTGTCAAGCGGTCATCACTGAAAATCAGCGTTGCGCTCGTTCGTGGCATGACCCGCGGCATAGTTACATGAGATAGCCAAACGTACAGTACGTACGTACAGCTTAGTTATAAGATGAGTGGTAAGGGTCAACTTTTTATGCTTACTCTTATGTTAATTTTTGTTTGTAAAGGCATGTTTTGTACGTCAGCGGTTTTTAGCGAGTAAAATTTTCTTCCTTTCTTTTCTTATTAGGACGCAAATTGATATACGACGGCATGTCTTAGTGGTCGAGTTCTACTTGTTCTTGAAAGAAGCGAATTAATTTCTCGAAAAGGCGACAATTTGTTCGAACATCGAATTGTTAAATAGCGAAAACTGCTTCGGAAAGTGGAGGGAACGTTTCCTGGAACACAACAGGTGGAAATCGAATCCACGACCTACAACGCTACAGTTATTATTAAGCAATTATACTTAATTTTAATAATACAAAATTACAATAAATGGAAAACAGCTATTACACTGTTAACAACCTCAAAATAGATTATAGGTTGTCTACAATCAAACGCGTAATTCAGTGAAACCAATTAACATACCGTAATTGTAATAACTGTTCAATTTGTCTATGTGGGGTCGATCAATCGCTCGAAACACACATCGGGTTATGTAAGACGTCTAAAGTAAGTAAGCAATGTAAGCAAGCACTCAACACATCAGTACAGTACTTTTTTCTGTTTAGTCTATGACACTCTTTTGATGCTGCCATTGTTTCTGTTTTAAGTCGAATATTTTTATACACTATTTGTTTATTTTTAATTTTAATTTTCATTTTATCATTTTTTTAATTATTGTTTCATGTTGTGCCATGAATAAACTATTTTTCTTACCCTTTCTTCTTTCTGACGTACGTCTGAGACGTCTGAATAATGTTGTTAGACATATGTGTTAACAGAGTCTTTTAACTTAATTCTGTTTTAAAACGGCCGGCCTGGTGATCAGAGTTTTTTTTTCATTATTAGGACAAATAAACATACATACATAAGATCACGACTGTATCCCATAAGGGGAGTCAGAGACTGGGCACTCACTGCAAAAACAGACGACTGCCACAATCCACGTTTCACCATAACAATATAATGCTCTTGGTGTGATAGGTGGTGAGCCCATCGCCACCATGCGCTGTTGGGTGCACAGTGCAGTTTAATTCCTTACTCGCCTTTTACGAGATCCAGTGAATGAGATGGAGTGGTAGTATTCCTTCAACGAGCCGCCATCACACGGCACAAACAAATAAACAACCACTAAAAAGCAACGGGTTGTAGATTCGTATCCAAATCGGAGACAAGATTTGTAGAAAAACACAAATAGTTGGTTTTCGGGTACTGTTGCGTTACTGATGGTAGGATTCCTGTGCAGGAATCCGTCTAGGTAGGTACCAACCCGGGGCCAGTTATACTGTCGTGAAGCAATAGTGTTCAAACATTACTGTGTTTCGGTTTGAAGGGCACTGAAAGCTAGTGCAATCACTGGGCATATGACACTTAAGAACTGATGTCTCCGGCTGACAGGCGCAGTGTGGTGTCACACAGAAATGTTCTGGGTGACACAGCATTTGTTATGGGCAAACGTTGCACTTACCATAAGGTGAACGTTTTGCTCGTCTCGTCACTTTATCGAAAAAAAAAGAAGTGACACTTTTATATATTAGAAATTTTAATTAAATGAAAATTAATAAAAAATTTAATAAGAAAAAATATTACTAACTGTGAAATAACTGTACATGGTATAAACAACTAGCTAAAGCCCGCGACATCGTCCGCGGGGATTAAGCCATCTCTCTGAACTCTGACTCTTTGAACTCTTTGATTGATGATTTGTACCTTGTACCACTGTGCCGACTTTTGTCAAGACTTTTGTCTAACGTAAAACGTTAGATGGTTTGGACACGTAAAGAGGATGAATGAAAGAAGATTGAAGAAACAGATTTATGAGGCGAGTGTGGAAGAGAAAGCCGGTAGGGTCGACGTAGGCGAAGGTATCACCAAATTGAGTTCTCGCCTTGTCGTGGCGGAGGGGCTTAGTAACTGTGGCTTGGTCACCCATGGTGAAGCTAAGAGGAACCCGGTCGGCCTGTTGCCTCAGGCTGACCCGAGGAGGTCGCTCCGAGTGGGCTACGCAAGCCCGCTACGCAAGCCTACGGAGCCACAGACCAGATCCGTCGCAGGGGCCGGGAAGACTAGTGCTTCCGAGTGCAAGTTTCCTTGCCCCGTGGCCTCCGCGTGGCGGACTCGAGGGGGTTCGTTGCGCGCACAAAGGGGGCCGTGCTGGAGGGCGCGTCGTGTGTTCCGGCGCGCCTTGCTGGGAAGGAGAGTGGGGAGGAGTTCTCCTCTCCCGAAAAGGGGCCGCCAATGTGCGTGAGCGTTCCCGTGGCAGGGCCAACATGCGGCGATGGTGGCGATGATGGCGGAACACCATGGGGTTTTAGTCGGTGCAAGTCCAACATAACTCGTCCTTCCCCCCGTGAAGGCGGATATGCGTTAGGCATTTCCCCATGTAAAAAAAAAATATCACAATTCGATCGGAGAACTTTTGAGGAAAGGTCACGTCAAGTACCCGCAACCGACGAGCATATATGAAAACGCTGATGAAAGTAGAAGAAGCAGTGGAAAGATGTGACCTCTGCCTACCCCAATGGGAAAGAGGCGTGAGTGTATGTATGTATGCAAAACGTTGCAAGATAAGAAATGATTTACAGGATTTATTTTAGTAAAATATCTTCGAATTCCACAAATAAATACTTTAAATATCAATTTTAAATTATTAGTATTAGAGTAGAATTGGACCTACCTCTTTCCTACCGAGGTGTCGTAAGAGACGACTAACGTATGGCACGGACGGCCGTTGTTAATGCAGAATGTTACCACAGTAAATATAAAAACCTTGATTTTTGTTTAAAACTTATTACAGTTTGTTTACTTTTTTTCTCGCGGCTGAATAGTATAGTAGTCATCGGATTCTGTCGGCTGTTTGTTTAACTTGGCATTGATGAGGGTGTTGCCGTGTCTGACGTGAAAGGTAACAAGTTGCTATGTGGATGTATTGAATACGATGCTATAAGTTATTATAATACGTACATACCGCGCGACGTGACGGGTGGCGAATCATATCGCGTCCATTTTGGTTCAAGTCAAAAAATACTTTACTTTTTACTAAAAGTCTTTATTTATACATAAACGAAATCAATGTTGTATAGTTTTGCACAAATTAAAATTGGAAACAGGTTTTAACAGCTTTCGGACTTATTTCTATTATATTACTTTAAATGTTTTATTACAATATCATATACATATTATTTGTACATACATTTCAATTAGTGTGGTTATACTAATGCTATGCAGGAGTCCGTCTAGGTAGGTACCACCCCAGGGCCAGTTATTCTGCCGTGAAGCAGTAGTGTGCAAACATTACTGTGGTTTGAAGGGCACTGTGAGCTAGCGTGATCACTAGGCATATGGGACTTGGTGACGGGCGCAGTGTAGTGTCGCACAGAAATGGTCTGGGTGACATAACAGTTGTTATGGGTAGACGTTGCACTTTACACCAGGTGAACGTTTTGCTCGTTTCGTCACTCTATCCAATTAAAAAAAAATAAAAAAATGTATTAAATATTTTAATAGTGTTAGGATTCCTATACAAGAAATCCGTCAAGGTAGGCGCCACCCCAGGACCAGTTATTTTTCCGTGAAACAGTAGTGTTCAAATATTACTGTAACTCCGTCTGAAGGGCACTGAGAGCTAGTGTAATTACTGGACATATGAGACTTAAGAACGGGTTGTCTAAGGGGTAAGAGCGAAGTGTGGTGTTACACAGATATGTTATTTGTGACACAGCATTTGTTATGGGCAAACGTTGCACTTACCATCAGATGATCGTTTTGTTCGTCACTTTCTGCCATAAAACAATTTGAATATATACCAAAATAAATTAATATAAAAATATTAACATAAATTAAAATAAATAGTTTTTTTTTTTATTCACGCGGTCGGTCTCCAAAAGTGAAACGGATATGGTGACTTTACTATAAATTAGTTATTGTTTGCCTTAACTAAATTACACTTTCGTTTAAATTAACGACGAACGTGTAATTTTAACTTTACAGGAAAATTTTAAAGGGAAACCCCCATTTAAGTGGGCTCGAGTAAACTCAAAGGAATACATTAATATTCGATAATTATGACTAAGCTTTGTTATCGCTTCCATGTAAAGCTATAATTAACGCACACTTGTACATTTAACGTATGAAATAACTTGTTACATAATACACTAGAGCTAATATTCCCGTACTTTTTTTTATTGGTTATCCAATACGAACTAACGAAACGAGCAAAACGCTCTCCTGATGGTAATTGCAACGTCTGCCCATAAAAGATGCTGTGTCACCCAGAACATTTCTGTGTGACGCCACACTCCGCTCGTCACACCGTCATATCAGTTCTCAAGTCTCATGTGCCCAGTGATTACGCTAGCTCTCAGTGCCCTTCAAACCGAAGCACAGTAACGTAAGTACAATACTACTTCATGGCAGAATATCTGGCCTGGTGTGGTACCAACATAGATTAGGATTCCTGTTATATGATCATTGATAGTTGCGCCCCGCGGTTTCACCCGCGTAAAGTGAATCGACCATATGACTGAGCCGTACGGCACGGTACCTCTCTGACCTGAGAATTCACTGTTCGGTCCTTGTAATGTTCAATTCTGCGCATGAGGCTTCTTTAGACCGTAACATAAAGTTTCATAGCTTGGAACCTTTTTCAGAGAACGCGCTATCTAATGAGAATATGTTAGATCTTATTAGTATTCTCTAAAATTAGTGCATTCAAACATACACACTATCTAGCTATATTATAGAAGTAAGATACACTTGTTTGAAATCTATATCTTTGACAACGTATTTTAGTTACATTATAATATCGTTTCATAATAAGGTTCCTCTGTCCAGAGACGAAATAAACAAAAGAAACTTCGCAGGTATCCACTTTTTTTATAGATAATCTTACGTCTTTGTACATAGATAATTACAAAGAAATCCCTTGGGCAGCCGCTGTATGATTTATGTTAAATTTTAAATAAGATAAATTATGATTTCTTATATTTACGCGAACACTGCACATTTAAATGAAACTAATTTTACGGATTTTATCGCGTTTAATGTTTTTACTATTTATAACCCGACGTTTCGAGCAAAGAGTATATAAGTAGTTTCGAGTGCTTTACAGCACCCATGGTCACGGGACGACTGAGGTGACAGATGTCATGATGTCATAGTTAACCCGGGGTACCTTCAGCTTCTAATTATTATTTTTGGTCCGATCTACGCAGAAAGAGCTAACTGTGTCTTGAAGTCTTGCAGTGGTATGCTTGGTTTTTGATTTAATTTTATTTATTATTGGATCCCAAGCTGGTGGTAATACCCAACCATCTTCTCTATTGAAATTAGGATGTTTGTTGATTTCAATAGCCTCGCAAATCATCCTTGGTAGGAATCGGTGTTCTTTTGCAAGGTTTATCAAATCTGATGTAATGGTTGAGATGATCCAGAACATGGTCATAGCTGCAGACCACATTCACAATCTAGCTTGTATACTCCTGTATCTTGTAGAGGGATATTACACTTGACAGATGGTAAAAACTGACTTATCTTATTCGGCGGCTTGAAAAATGTTCTTATAGAAGCTCGCTTCAAGATATAGCCAATCTTGTCCGTGACTCCTCTGACATATGGAAGAACAGCAGGTACACGCTCGACTGTGGCCGGCTTCACTCGGTCACTGCGACGAAGGCGCGGAACCCGAAGCTTGTTGTCTTGCAAAACTTGCTTGACATGCTGAAGCTCGGCGGCCAGGTGTTTCCTGTCACAGATTCCTCGTGCTCTCTGAAACAAGGATTTAGCCACGGTAGCTAACTGTGATGGATGGTGGTGAGATTCACCGTTTAAATATATGTTAGTATGAGTCTTTTTTCTATACACTCATATAACACCTGTTATTAGGATTCCGAATTACTAAAACTTGTTGATGTTCTATACATAATTGTTCTATACATTAGTCTTGACGACAGCGTGGCCTAGTGGTTAGCGTACCTGACTTCTACGCCGCGGGTCCTGGGTTCGAATCCCAGCCGGAGACAAACATTTGTGCAAAACACAAATTGTTGGTTTTCGGGTCTGGTTCTGCGTTGTATACGTCAGGACAAATCCTACTGTGTACTGATGTTATTAAATGTATTAATATTTCCCGCAAGCAAATAATATTTTGGAAATAATGAAATAATGGGAAAGCTCGACTACGTAGAATAATACGTATATTTCTTTGGATTATGATTATTATAATTAGTTATTGTAGGTGATTTTTAATTATTTATTAACGTTGTATGAAATTAAATAGATTTTGTTAGTGTCTTTTCTTTATCTTTTATCTTTCATCAGTGTGTTTATGCAGCAAATAAATATTTATTTCTTTATTTCGATGGTTGTCTCTTAGTGTGAAACTTCATTTTCATTACCATCACCATTTCACACTATTTTGATCCACTGTTGTACCGGTGGTAGGATTCCTATGCAGGAATCCGTCTAGGTAGGTACCACCCCAGGGCCAGTTATTCTGCCGTGAAGCAATAATTGTGCAAACATTACTGTGTTTGGGTTTGAAGGGCACTGTGAGCTAGCGTAATCACTGGGCATATGAGACTTAAGACCTTATGTCTCAGGGTGATGGCCACAGTGTGGTGTCACACAGAAATTTCCTGGGTGACATTACATTTGTTATGGGCAGACGTTGCACTTACCATCAGGTGAACGTTTTGCTCGTTGCATCACTTTATACAATAAAAAAAAATAGGCCTCCCCCATAGATTGCCACAAAACGGTCCTGAGCCACCTGCATCCATCGATTGCAAAACCGTGCAGGTCGTCGCTCTATCTAGTGGGGGAGCGCGTTACTGCGTTTGCCGGTACGAGGTTGCCACCCGAGAACCTTTCTTCCACAACGGCCACATAGCGGCGCTTATGCGTTCTATGAGCTATGTGGCCGGCCCATTGCCACTTCAGCTTGCTAATCCTTAGGACTCTTAATTTCATTTTACTATGATTTTTTTTATGGAAACAGTAACTAGAACTGCAAATCGTTCACCTGATGGTGCAACGCCTGCCCATAGCAATACTGTATCACCCATGACATTCTTGTGTGGCACCACACTGCGCTTGTCACCCAAAGAAATCAGTTTTTAAGTCTCCTTTGCTCAGTAATTACAATAGCTCTCAGTGCCGTTTGAACCGGAAGACAGTAAAACACTACTGCTGGATGACAAAATAACACACTGTGGTGGTAATACCTACTTAGACGGATTCCTGCATAGGAATCCTAACACCAATTTACTCAGATCCGTATAAAAGTAAAGTAAAGTTTCAGCCTATAAATGTCCCACTACTGAGCACAGGCCTCCTCTCATTTCTGAGAAGGTTTTGGAGCTAGGAAGAATCCGCCACGCTGCTCCAATGCAGGTTGGCGGACTTCACATGTCATCGAAATATTTTTTATTCCTCAGACATGCAGGTTTCCTCACGATGTTTTCCTTCACCGCCGAGCACGTGGTAAATTAGCACTTAAAATTGCAATTAACAATTTTAGTGGTGCCGGCACCGGGAATCGAACCCAGGTCACTCGCGTACTATGAAATTTAAAGCGAGCGCCTAGCCCCTGAGCTTTTTTTTTTTTTATAGAATAGGAGGCAAACGAGCAGGTGGCTCACGTGATGGTAAGTGATCACCGCCGCCCATGAACACCTACAATACCAGAGGACTAGCAGATGCGTTGCCGGCCTTTGAGAAAGGAATAGGCTCTTTTCTTGAAGGTCCCTAAGTCGTATCGGTCCGGAAAAACCGCTGACGGCAGAACATTCCATAAAGTGCAAGTGCGTGGCAGAAAATTCCGCGAAAAACGCACTGTGGTGGAATGCCAACCATCAAGGTGGTGACGATGGAATTTGAGGTTATGCCGTAAGGTGCGATGGTGAAATTCAGCGGCTGGAATTAATCCGAACAATTCCTCGGAACACTCCCCATGGTAGATCTTGTAAAAAATGCAAAGAGATGCAACATCTCTTCGCAAAGCCAGGGGATCAAGCCGATCAGATAGGACATGGTCGTCGACAATTCGAGCCGCTCTTCGCTGAATGCGGTCAAATGGAAGGAGCTGACACTGGGGTGCCCCCGCCCAGAGATGAGAACAGTACTCCATGTGCGGCCGGACCTGCGCCTTATAAAGTTGCAAGCGGTGGGCCGGCATGAAGTACTGTCGCGCTCTACTGAGCACGCCAAGCTTCTTGGAGGCCAATTTGGCCTTCCCTTCCAAGTGACCGCGAAATTGAACGTTGCTCGATATGTCGACGCCAAGGATTCCGATACTGGCTGAGGCAACAAGGGGAGTGCTCTCGAAATGAGGTGATACGACGAAGGGTTTCTTTTTTGCGGTAAACGCGCAAACTTGTGTCTTGTTAGGGTTGAACTCGACTAAATTTAGTCGGCCCCAGTCCGAGATTTTGTCTAACAAAATCTCGACTTCAGACACAAGTTTGTTCCGGTGCTCGTCGACGTGTTCCCGAGAAATATTGGTACGGCCTGTGTATAAGGCATCACCTTACTGTCATCTGCATAGCAATGAATGTTACTAATCTGTAACATATCATTGATATGCAGAAGAAACAGGGTTGGCGATAGCACACAGCCTTGTGGGACACCACCGTTCACAGACTTAGATTCCGAGCATGCACCGTCAACTAAGACCTTGATTCTCCGGTCTGTGAGAAAACTAGTGACCCAATTGCACAATTTCTCGGGAAGCCCATATGAAGGAAGCTTCGAGAGAAGCGCTTTGTGCCAGACCCGATCAAAGGCTTTCGCTATGTCCAAACTAACTGCCAGGGCCTCCCCCTTGCTCTCTACTGCCTCCGCCCATCGATGAGTGAGGTACACTAGAAGATCACCAGCTGAGCGACCCCGACGGAAGCCGTACTGGCGGTCACTAATCAACTGGTGCTCCTCTAGGTACCTCAGGAGCTGGCAGTTTATAATGGATTCCATTATTTTGGAGAACAAGGAGGTGATGGCGATCGGTCTGTAGTTGTACGGATCTGAGCGGTCGCCTTTCTTAGGGATCGGGTGCACAAAAGCTGTCTTCCATGCCTTCGGGACGACGCCTAGAGAGTAGGAGTACCGGAAAAGACGCGTAAGGACCGGTGCCAACTCTGGAGCACACATCCTCAACACAATAGGGGGAATTCCATCAGGCCCACTCGACTTTTGGATGTCCAGGGAGAGGAGTGCTTTGCGCACTGAGCTCTGAAAAAACCGGATGTCCGGCATAGAGCACTCATTGTACGGGATGGTCGGCGGTGAGTTCCCCCTGTCATCGAGAGTCGAGTTGGACGCAAAAAGAGAACCTAGAAGATCGGCTTTCTCCTTTGCGTCATGGGCCAGCGAGTTGTCCTCCCTGTGCAGAGATGGTAGTGATGGCTGACAGAAATTCCCTTGGACAGCCTTGGCGAGGGACCAGAACGCACGTGTTCCGGAAGGAAGACGAACTAGTTTCTCACCAATTATGCCAATGTGCTCAGACTTTGCCGCAGCAATGACTCTTTTGAAGGACCTGGAGGCAGAGTTGTACTTCTTCTTAAAATCGCTAGATTTTGGATCCCGAGACGCCGATGCATTAACCCAGGCCTGGTAACACTGCTGCTTTTGGCGAGATGCCATTCTGCAAGTGCCACCAAACCAAGGCTTAGATCTACCACCGATGGGCACCACAGAGGATGGAACGAAGAGTTCCATTCCCTGAAGTACCACATCGGCGACAGAATTGGCAACGACGTCGGGACTATCCAGCGAGAAGCAAACCCGCCCCCATGGGTAGGATGCAAAGAAAGACCGCATCCCTTCCCATTCCGCTGACCTGAAGTGCCACGCACGGCGGCAGCCTGCAAATCGCGACCGCAATGGGCACATGATAGGCACTTTACTCTGGATCAAGCAGTGGTCCGAAGATCCCAGAGGGGCATCGACGGAAACCACATAGCCGTCCGGATGAGAGGTCAGCAGAAGATCCAGCAGGGAAGGTGTATGATCCTCCACATCTGGAACCCGCGTTGGCGAAGTAACCAGTTGTGTCAGATCATATGCCAAGGCAAAGTCGAAAACAGATCTCCCCGCATGATCAGTGGTTCGAGAGCGTAGCCATTCGGCGTGGTGGGCGTTGAAGTCGCCGAGTACCACGATCTCTGCGGATGGGATCTGCTGTAGCACGGAATCTGCCGCCATTTGGATGTGGTCGATGAGTCGGTCAGTTTCGGTATTACCGCTGTGGGACCTATAGAGGCACCCATAGACGCGTGGGTGGTCGTCGCTGTCTATGCGTAGCCAAAGGATGGACAGGTCCCTACCTTCAAGGCTGCCGAGGCGTTGAGAACATATATCCTCTCTGACGTATACACAAACCCCGGCCCGTGGCACAAAGGAATGTTCCAGCTTGTACCCCGGGTAGGAAAGATAAGAGGTATCCGCCGGAGAGGATATCTGCGTCTCGGTAAGAAATAGCAAGGCCGGCTTTGCCGTCTCCAGATGGTAGTGGACGGCATTAAGATTGGAGTGTAGTCCCCTGATATTGCAGAAATCCACGGCAAGCGTGGTAAGGGGTGCTGAAGGTTTTTTGCTACGTTTGCCTCGAACAGTGTGGTAACAGAGCGGAACTTTGCCCCCCCCCCCCCCCCCCCCCAGAATACGAGGGGCAGCCTGAGCATCCACGCTCAGGTAGCGATTGGTAGCCCGAGCGCGGATGCCCAGAGGGGAATTCTCCAGCACCGGTGGTGCTGGTACCCCCCTGGGGTAGATTTTTATTTCCGCTACCATGTTTTGGGGGATGGGGGTGGGTGGGCCTCCGGTTACCTGCACTCACCAGACGAAACGCAGAAGTTTGTTAAACATCTACTTCACGCCGGTATTCTGTGAGGTCGTGGTACTTCCCCGGTCGAGCCGGCCCATTCATGCAACAACAAAAGCTGATGCGTGGCTCTACCACTGTTAAAATGTGCAAAAATAAAATGTGTAAAAGTGCTACCACGGCAAATCCGTATGCAAAAAGTTAATTATTAGTTAATTGTTTCTCTCGTTTCGTTTATAATATACTAGCTGATGCCCACGACTTTATCCACGTAGATGGTGTTTTTTTTGCTATCCCGTGGCAACTATTTGATTTTCCGGGACAAATAATCCAATGTCCGTCTCCAGGATGAAAGCGATCTCTGTGACGAATTTGGTCAAGATCTGTTGCGCGGTTGAACCGTGAAAAGGTGACGGACAGAGGGAGTTACTTTTCCATTTATATAATTAGTATGGATTCCTATAATTACCTAGAAAATACAGTAAAAATATCTTTAAAGATAATTATTTGTAAAACATTGACGGCCGCGCGGCCTAGTGATCAGAGTATCTGACTTCTACGCCGGGGGTCCTGGGTTCGAATCCCAGCCGGAGCCAACTTTTGTACTAAAACACAAATCGTTGGTTTTCGTATCAGATTGTGTTGTGCTCCTGTGACTCTGACACTGCCTAATAATCTGTACTATCCTGTCTTGGAATCGAATTCAAGCCGAAGCCAACGTTTGTACAAAAACGCAAATGTTGGTTTTCGGGTCTGGTTCTGTTGTGCATTTAAATATTATCTGCAAAATTCACCCCCGATACAGGAGAAATCTTACTGAGCGGCTTCGTTTTCTTTATTTAAAAAAAAGATAAAAGTTTTTAATCATATTAATCGTAATTCTTCCGAAATTATTGTGAAGAAATTCAACTAGTTAACATACAGACATACATAAGATCACGACTGTATCCCATAAGGGGTAGTCAGAGACTGGGCACTCACTGCAAAAACAGATGACTGCCACAATCCACATTTCACCAAAACAATATAATGCACTCGGTGTGATAGGTGGTGAGCCCATCGCCACCGTGAATTGTGCCACAGTGTAAACATATTGAGACTTCATTTAACTGACTTCGGCCGCATTTGGGATAGCTACATATCAAATCCAATGGCCGTGATCCGCGAAACATGTGTCGATGTTGTTTAAGAATTATTTGTTTAGCTCTACATAGATGTCGCTACATAACATACATTCTCAAATCATTTTCGTTATTCAACATTTTTATAATGGCTGCTAAAAGATTACGAAACATGTATCACCTCTACCGTACTTTCTCTCCTGCTTATTCATAAAAGAGACTATCTCTCTCTCTCTTCTATTAAAAACATTTCAATGATGTACTGCCAGTATTTCCTGCAAAATGTCCGCTTTATTTAGTGATGTGACAATAAAGTTAAATTTAATATCATGTTATAAAATAATAGGTAATAATGATTGTGATCGAATGTCTATTTTTTTTAAATCGTTCTTTTTTTTGAGTAAAACTGGATGAAAAGTCTGTACATGGAAGAGCCATATTTGGCCGGAGCAAGACCGGGTCGGAAGGGCATCGACAGCTACCGTTTGGTATATAAGATTCAATTATTGGGTATATGAGAATAAAGAACTGATCTCTTGTGTGACCAGCGCATTGTGGTGCTATACAGAGCTTCCATAACATTATTCTGGGCGACACCACGACTGTTATGGGCAAACGTGGTACTTACCATCAGGTGAACGACGTCCTCGTATCGTCCAGATGCCACTAAAGTTTTTTTTAATGGCATCTTTTCTTTTTAAACCTTAGCTTCTAACATCTTATTTTAAAGCTATAATTGTACAAACATTTTGAGTTATTATTTATTGGAAAATAACGACCTTGATAGATAAAATAACCTTAATAATCTTAATAATAAGCTACAAATAACAGTGCTATTTTAGCAATAACGTTGTTTAACCGTTGCAAGCCCTATCTCTCACAACAGCGGCAAATCCCGCCCAACCCGGATAAGGGGGTTACGTTTTATTGCTTTGATTTATCGTTTTCTTAATAAATATGTCAAGTGTTGCCCGATTGGGCTTCAAGCTCCATTATTAATTGTTACAACAAGTATTAATTACGGTGCGTTTATACGCAGCTGAAGTGTTGTCACGCTTTCCGCCCGTTTGATTTGATCAAATTAATTTTGACGACTGACTTGTTATGTTCGCGCCAAAATTTATGGAGTCTAAATGTTACTAACACATTTATGCCGATTGTCTTACCATTTCATGGATTTTTAAATAGTGATTGTCGTCATTTGATCCTTCATAGTTTCACCGGTAAATACTGGCCTTAACCCATAAAGTTGGATAGGTCCCAAGTTGGTCATGTTAGAATCAGTCCAGCTTCGCTGACCGTTGATCCAGTTGTCATCACCATCATCATTTCAGCGTGTCACTAGTCCACTACTGAACATGGGCTTCCGCCATAGATTGCCACGGAAGTTGGTAGCTCTCATTTTGGGGGGATTTTGCTGTAGTTGCCAGCTTGGTAGGCGGGTTGACGCAGTTTATTTATTTAGATGTTCCAGGAAGATGCTGCTGCCCATCTCCTGGTTTTCATTTTCTCTCTGTCGACTTTAACGGCTTCATACAATACGAAACTTTAAAAGCTGCAAACCACACCCTTAGTATTGTAAACATTACATTTTGCACCGCAGGAAGCTGCTTGACAATTTGTTTCTGTATAGACTAGTAAATGGATATATTGATGCTACTTATCTAATGTCTCAATTAAATATATCTATACCTAGAAGATTGCCGAGATCGATGAAATACACTCCATTTGTAGAAAAATCAGCACGTACAAATTTCGGACATTTTTCGCCATTAAATAGATTAATAAGAAACTATAACGCTGTTCACAACTTGAGTGTCGATGTCGCCATAAATGATCTCTTTAAAAAAGAAGGCTGTTGCGATAATGGCAAAAAATTAGCTGAAATAGATATTTTCTCAAACAGCTTCCCTAAATTCAAAAATTACATACAGCAGACAATAAATTTATAATTTTTTAATTTCTTTATTATTTTTTAATTTGGTATTTATAATGTATTATAATTAACCAATAGTTGAAATTAATTTGTAGCTTTGTTTAATTAAGGATTTCTATTGTTTTCTTACATATATGTTTTTGTAACTTATTTTTACTTTTGTATACCTAATTCTGTTGTTCAGTTATTGCATTGTAGTTTGCACCTCTAATTGGAGTGGCACTAAACTGGTTTAAAGCATAATCGTTTTGTTGATTGTGATGGTGTTCACTTTGTTGGTGCAATAAAAATAAATAAATAAATAAATAAAAAATTACGATCCCGATAGAAATCGGTCAATCGGCATGCCGAGTTAGCGAGATCATAAATAGGCGGCATCTAGTTGTCTGCCACGGGCAATTTGAACTATATGGTCCGCGACTCATTTGCTCGCAGCTTGTTTCGGACGTTAGTAAAGCCTTATGTTGGGAAGACAGGGCGCAAAGTTAAATTACTGCTTTCAAGTAAATTAAGTGTTAAAAAACTTAACCTCACCAGTTGCTAAGCTTTCTACGTATTAACGAATACTATGCTATATAACACAAGGCGTGGTAGCTCAGGGGCCAGGCGCTCGCTTTATATTTCATAGTACGCGAGTGACCTGGGTTCGATTCCCGGTGCCGGCACCACTAAAATTGTTAATTGCAATTTTAAGTGCTAATTTACCACGTCCTCGGCGGTGAAGGAAAACATCTTGAGGAAACCTGCATGTCTGGGAAATAAAAAATATTTCGAAGTCATGTGCAGTCCGCCAACCCGCATTGGAGCAGCGTGGCGGATTCTTCCTGGCTCCAAAACCCTCTCAGAAATGAGAGTAGGCCTGTGCTCAGCAGTGAGACATTTATACGGCTGAAACTTTACTTTTTTTTTTACTATGTTTAATATATTTGCGAAACTAAAACGCATGTGTTGCATAAAGCTTTTGAAATTATATGGAAACTACGTTCACACTATGATTTCTGGCTCCACGACGAAGGTTGACAGTCCAGAAAGTCTGCAATTTGTCACTATATTCTGGCATCATCCTAACCATTATATCAGATTAGATAGACCAAAAATCCTCACAAAAGAACACCGATTCCTACAAAGGATGATTCGCGAGGCTGTTGAAATTAAAAAACATCCTAATTTCAATAGAGAAGATTGAAATTGATGGATGTGGTTGAGCACTACCACCGTCGCGGCGTGGAATCCTTAAAATTAATAAAATTAAGTCAAAAACAAAGCGTACCACTGTAAGACTTCAAGACAATGTAAGCTCATTTTGCGTAGATTGGACTAAAAATAGTAATTAAAAAGTTGAAGATACCTCTCGGATTAACCTTGCCATCAAGGCATCTAACACCTCGGTCCTCCCGTGATCACAAGTGCTGTAAAGCGCTCGAAACGTTGAGTTATAAATAGTTTAAATTGAACCCGATAAAATCAGTAAAATTGTAAAATTAGTTTTATTAAATGATGAATATCACATTAGTACTACTGCATGGCTCAGTAGACAGCGTTCATTTATGTTTAGTCGTGAGTTTTGGGTTCGTCTTTAACAGAGGGGTTCGATCACCGGTGGTAGCACCACTCCAATTGTCAACTGCAATTTTAAATGTAGATATACCACATGCTCTGCAGCAAATGAATACTTCACGAGGATACCGGTATGTCTGAAAATTAACAAATAATTCAACGATATGTGACCGTCAACCTAACAATACGGCTAGTAAAGCGGTTTCTACACGGCTCCAAAACCCTCTGCAAAATTAAGAGGGAAGGGGGGAGACAGGGCTACCATATCGAGAGTAGAGTCAATAACTGGGCATATTAGACTTAAGAACTGATGGATCAGGGTGACGAGCGCAGTGAGGTGCGCACTCACAGAAATGTTCTGGATGACACAGCATTCAGAAATCGACAAACCCGTAGCCAAGCGTGGCTATTAAGAAAAATTGGTTTAGAGCAGTTGGTCAACCGCACAGCCAACTACCGAATGACTCACACTATCGAGCCAATATGATGATCTAAAGATTCTATCGAAGCACCAATGCACGTAAATATATATAAAAAATAAGTCTTAAAACTAAAACCAGACTACTTAGAAATAAATAAAATAATATCAATATTTATCATCTCATAAGTAGAGAACTTTTTTTTTTATTTAGGCATCGCGCGGTTTGCGCATATGCCACTGACAAACTGTTTAGTTAGTAATTCAAATTATTAATCATTCGCATATTACACTTTAAATAGATGATCCTTTCACTTTATTTATTTATTTCCTCATTTCTTGGTCTGCGCGGTTTGTGCGTCAGCCATATATCCACATATATCTTCGTTAAAATTTCGATTTCGAACAACAGTAAAATGATAGTTGACTTTTACTGAAGATTTGCTGGACTGATGGCGACCAAACAAATCAATATCGGTCTTGAATTGAATTTTCCAATCACTGTACACTTTCAGGAGCACTTGCTGCATAATAAACTATCAATTTTAAACATCAAAACTCCAAATATACACAGAAATTACAAAATTAAATAAAAACACTACCTCCACTTTTCGAGTTGGCGCCAAAAGTCCAGTAGAGAACTTACATATACATTTAATGTAATACATAGATATAGTGATGTTCAGAGGATAGCCGTGGTCGTATGCCACCTTATCCTAAACCTTATCCTAAAATCCTTTACACAACAATATATTTTATACTATTACAATACAATATAACAGTAGTAAGAAATCCGTAAAGCAATCAACTGAGGCATAATTTTAGAAATTATCTCCAAGAGGGTGCATGCAAGCAAAGCCACGAGCAGCAGCTAACAATATATATATTTGAAATGTGCTAATTAAGCCCTTTCATTTGATACCCAACCTGACGTCATTTAAAAATTAGTTCATAACTCTAGTGGGCGCCATATTCAATTTTATGTGACGTCACATAGCCTATAACTAGTGGACAATCAAGATGCTTCCAACAATACCTCATTTGTCAAATTATGGTAGTTTAGAAGTTATGAGTGAAGAGATGAAAATACATACATACATACCCACATACATGCATACACATCAAAATAGACAACCCTTTTTGCTTCGCCGTAGTCGGGTAAAAACTAAAGCGCCATAAAGAAATCACCATATTTATCACGAAGACCGAAAATTGGATCACAGCGCACATCACTATTTCCTGGTCAAGACAATTCTTACCAGGACGATCGTATATTCTTATTAGTTCGAAATGTATTTCTGCATTATTTACGTTAACAGTGTCGCCCATTCACAATTCTCCAACATTATGGTAAATAATACGCGCCTCACACAATATACGTAACTGCGGACCACGTTCACAGCTATTTATATGATTAATAAAAACTTTATTGGTTCATCAAGTTCACTGGTGATCCGGCAGGATTGTGGCAGGTATTTAGGTAAGTTCCACTGCAGTGCCAGTTGTTCTGCCGTGAATCAGTAGTGCAAACCATTACTGTGTTTCGGTCATTAGGGCACTGATAGCCAGTACTATCCTATTAGTTATAGGATTCCTATGCAGGAATCCGTCTAGGTAGATACACCCCAGGGCCAGTTATTCTGCCGTGAATCAGTAGTGTGCAATCATTACTCTGTTTCGGTTTTAAGGGCACTGTGAGCTAGCGTAATCACTGAGTATATGAGACTTAAGAACTCATGTCTCAGGGTGACGGACACAGAATATTTCTGGGTGATACAGCATTTGTTATAGGCAGACGTTGCCCTTAACATCAGGTGAACGTTTTGCTCGTTTCATCACCTTATCCAATAAAAAAACTAATAAGTCTAGACTGTAAACAAAAAATCTGTAACAGTTTTATGACCACGACAAACCCATTCATATAATTCAATTTGAGACACATTTATATTGTCCAGCGGACCGCGGCATCACGTGCGCTTGTGTTCTTACTCCCAGTGACTTCTTTTTGTAGCTCGCAAACGGCAATAAGCGACGGAGCCAGTGTGCTCAGAAGCAATAACCACACCACTAAATCTTCGCCCCCCCGCGTTATGTATGGGGTCACGGCCGGGGAATTAGGCATTTTTTATTACCATTCGCATTTCATCGGGCGATGCGACATCGTAACAAATGCTTAGCTTATTCTGTGTTGTTATTCGTAAAGCCCGTTTGACTAGATGTTATTAAACAAAAACCTTTATTAAGTTAAGAATGATTATTTTAATTTATAATACTTCTTATGGCTTAAAGAGAGGAACAATTTAATTTATTTATTTTCAAATGTTACCTTTGTTACCTTTAATAACTTTCTCAGTTACAATATTTAATTCAGTTAAATCTAATTATGAATGCCTCAACGTGAAGTCATATGTATCTTGTTGCGAAATCTTAAAATCTTTACAGACACTCTAGAGCACGTTTTAAATTTATTTGAAACTAGCTGTACCCCGCCGTTTTACCCGCGTAAAAATGCCGACTCGACCGATGATATACATATATCTTTCCCAACTTGAATCGGATTTTAGAGTTTTAAGTTTTTTTACAAAGTACAAAGCCTTATTTTACAGTTCGTTACAAGTCTTATCTTCTAGAGAACAATGACACAAAGTAAATTTTTTAATTCGGTGCCACGTATTAAAGTAAACGTGTCAACTATTAAATTTTAGATTAGTGCACAGGACTAAAAATCTGGTTTATTACGCATGGATTAATTGATGTAGTGACAGAGATACAGAAAATTGTTTTTCTTTTTTGATTTTTTTGTGATCTGTTTACACTGCATTTGTATTAATATTTAATAACTTTGTTTAAATTTGCGCATGCATTTTATTCATTTTTTTTCTATTTTATGTAATGCATGGCGCATGTGTGTCGCATGTGTATTGTGTGTTATGTATGTTATGTGTAGTTATATATATGTATATGTATATGTATATATGTATTAGGTATATATATATATGTATATGGTGTGATATATATATTATTGTATTGATATGGGTGTGTGTGTATCCGTGTACATGTCGATATTATTCTTTTAATTAAACTAGTCGTTAAATATGCCGAAGCTGCTCTTATGAGCATGCAGATAACAGGCTGGGAATGCCATAGCTATCTTCGCGCTTTCGTTGTACATACGTCTGTTGTAATACGTCGTATTTATTGTTTACTTATTTTTTGAATTGTAATGTATGTTGTGTTGTAGTATTGAATAAAAAAATTCTTTCTTTCTTCTTTCTTTTAACGGAACCTTTATTCTATGTGTAAAGTAGTCTAAGTAAGCCGATATAATATCAGCTATCTGTCAGTGAAAGTCCCATCGAAATCGGTCCACCCGTTTCGGAGATTACCCGAACCAAACAGACAGATAGAGAGACAAATATTTTTTTAATTGAGCTGTGGATAGGGGTATGCATGGAGTTTCTCTGCGTGAAAAAATCCGTAACGATGATATCCGCAGCAGAACTAACCGATATAGCCCTAAGGATTAGCAAGCTGAAGTGGCGAATGGGCCGGCCATGTAGCTCGTAGAACCGATAACCGTTGGGTAAGAAAGGTTCTCGAGTGGCAACCTCGTACCGGCAAACGCAGTGTAGGGCGTCCCCTCACTAGATGGAGCGACGACCTGCACGGTTTTGCGGGAAGTCGATGGATGCAGGTGGCTCAGGCCCGTTATTTGTGGCAATCTATGGGGGGGCCGACCGAGCCGTGGTAGCTACCGAACCGTGGTAGCTCAGAGGGTCGCCTTTAATTTCATAGTACGTGAGTAACCAGGGTTCGATCCCTGGTGCCAGCACCTCTAAAATTGTTTTAGAAATTTAAGTGCTGATTTACCACTTGCTCAGCGGTCAAGGAAAACATTGTTAGAAAACCTGCATATCCGAAGAATAGAAATATTTCGAGTATATGTGAAGTCCGCCAACCCGCATTGGAGCAGCGTGGCGGACTATTCCCCGCTCCAAAACTCTCTCAGAAATGAGAGGAGGCCTGTGCTCAGCAGTGGGACATTTATGGGCTGTTGTTGTACTTTACTTTTTTATGGGGGAGGCCTATGTTCAACAGTGGACTAAAATAGGCTGAAATGATGATGATGATGATGATGGTGATATACTTTCATAAGCACTGAGTAAAAAGCTGTTAATTTTTTATTACAAACTGAAGAAACTTTAATTTTATTTATATCCATTTTTTATTGTATAAAGTGATGAAACGAGCAATGATGCTTGTTGCGTTGCGCTCACCTGATGGTAAGTGCAACGTCTGCCCATAACAAATGCTGTGTCACCCAGAAAATTTCTGTGTGACACTACACAGTGCCCATCACCCTGAGACATAGGTTCTTAAGTCTCATATGCCCAGTGATTACCTTAGCTCACAGTGCCCTTCAAACCGAAACACATTAATGTTTTGCACACTACTGCTTCACGGCAGAATAACTGGCCCTGGGGTGGTACCTACCTAGACGGACTCCTGCATAGGAATCCTATCACCAGCCAATATTTATTACCTAATTACCTTTATTTCTATTACTTGTAGTTTCGAGCGCTATGCAGTACCCATCGTTACGCAGAGACAGGTAGTTAAACATTTTTTGGTACATACATACATACATAAGATCACGACTGTATCCCATAAGGGGTAGTCAGAGACTGGGACACTCACTGCAAAAACAGATGACTGCCACAATCCACGCTTTCACCAAAACAATATAATGCACTTGGTGTGATAGGTGGTGAGCCCATCGCCACCATGCGCTGTTGGGTGCACATTTTGGTACAATAACAACAAATTATTGCATATTTAATTCTCTATCACCATTTTTCCTTAAACGATTTTCAGATATGCTATATTCAATCTGCCAGAGCTACTTGTAAGACATTCAGACCTAAGAAATGAAGCGTCGAAGGTGCAAGGCGTCTGTTACTGTAATTGACAAACCCGTTGCCAAGCGTCACTATTACGTAAAATCATGCCAAATTGGGAGAGGCATGTACAGCAGTAGAAACACCAAGAAATAGTAGTGGGTCCCGGGTTCGATTCCCAGCCGGAGCCAACATGTGTGAAAAACACAAATTGTTGGTTTTCGAGTCTGGTTGTGTTCTGCATGTCAAATGTTAGCAGCAGTGGGATATGAATGTCGGGTCGCGGGCTCGATTCCCGCACGGGACTATCATTTGTATGGCCTACAGCACTACGGCACTACTACGATAGTAGTTCCTGGTTGCTTCCGCATGCGTAATGTATACCACGAACGCACTCATGATACAGGAGAAATCCTACTACAGTTGCCACGCTTGGCAGGCGGGTTGGCAACCGCAGTTTATTTATTCTGATGTTCCAGGAAAATGCAGCTGCCCGTCTTCTGGTTTTAATTTTCTATCTGTCGACTTTTACGACACCCACAGGATAAGATGGGGTGGTAGATTCTCTTAAGCCGCTCATCATCATCATCATCAGCAGTCTATCATCTCAGCCTATCACTAGTCCACTGCTGAACATAGGCCTCCCCCATAGATTACCACAAAAGTTAGTAGCTCCCGTTTTGGGAGGGATTTGCCATAGTTGCCACGCTTGGCGGGCGGATGGGCAATCGCAGTTAATTTATTCTGATGTTCCAGGAAGATGCTGCTGCCCATCTTCTGGTTTTAATTTTCTATGTGTGGACTTTCTCGACACCCACGGGATGAGATTGGGTGGTAGATTCTCTTAAGCGGAACATGGCAATATCCGGTTCATAAGGATTTTATATTATTACTATTGCTAGCGTAATCACTGGGCATATGAGACTTGAGAACTTATGTCTCAGGATGACGGGCGCAGTGTGGTGGTGACAGAAATGTTCTGGGTGACACAGCATTTGTTATGGGCAGACGTTGCACTTGCCATCAGGTAAACGTTTTGCTCGTCTCGTCACTTTATCCAATGATAAAAAAAAGTTAATATGCATAATTTTTCTATTCCGATTTGTATTTCCAGGCAACTAGCGCGTTCATACTAACAAACTCTCCACTTTTAATATAGTAGTAAGATTGTTTATTTATTTATTTATACACTACTAGCTGATGCCCGCGACTATGTCCGGTAGGTAGAGTTTTTTAAATATCCCGTAGGAACTATTTGATTTTTAGGGACAAAAAGTATCCCGGGCATGGGATACTTTTTGTCCCTAAGCCTTCAGAATGTAAGCTATCTCTGTGCCAAATTTCATCAATATCGGTGTAGCGGTTGAACCGCGAAAAGGTAACAAACAGACATATAATTACGGTGATGTAATTGCTGTTAGCCTTTTTGGCTTTTACAGCTTCATCGGACACTGTGCTCACGAGCCAGGGGCCAGCGTGCCTGGTTTGGTTTGATCCAAACATAAATACTTAAATAAACTCCAACAAACAAATCGAAATTCGGACTGTGTCGCGTTCGCTGCGTGCTTGCGCGATTTCGAATATCTCAAATGATTTTAAGTCGTCTAATGACCGTCCGAGGGAGGCTGCGGGCCTCCATTCGGACTGTCGACTTATGTGTCGGTAACTCTGGGCGGTGAGAACCGCCCTGTAACACGGGTGTATCGTGTGTACGCGGTGTGATTGTCGACTGCTGCGCGCCGCTCTCTACGGCAGTCGCGCGTCGTGGTGCGTGTTATATTAAAGCTATTAACTGTGTGTACAGTGTAGCCTGGATCGTGACTGACCGTATCGTGGTCAGGGAGTGCTGAGACGTCCATGTCGTCTAGCGCGTTTCGCGGGCGACGTTTGCGTACGGTCGCGTTTCTGTCTGTTCGGTAATTTGCTGCTTTAACCACCAGCGGGTTTGGATGAACCGCGGCTTTTTCGAAAAACCGCCGTGACAATTCTCTGAAGTGTTCAGAGATTAAGGGCATTTCGCAGTCGCTGTAAAGGTAAAAACAGACAGAGGGACAGAGAGAGCTACTTTCGCATTTATAAGATTAGTATGGATTATTTAACACCTAAAACTATGAGTAACAATGGGCGGACCTAATGCCTTAAGGCATTCTCTGCCAGTCAACCCTGGCTGATGAGAAAAACATCACATTAAGATTTATTTTCAGCATTCTGTTGTAGAACGCCTGCTAAATATGCAGATCCACGCGGTCGTGTATGGTTAATTCGTGGTTCCAGTTAATTAGCCGTGTGGTGGCGGCTTAAGAGAATCTACCACCCCATCTCGTCCCGTGGGTGTCGTAAAAGTCGACAGAGGGAAAATTAAAAGCAGAAGATGGGCAGCAGCATCTTCCTGGAACATCATAATAAATAAACTGCGGTTGCCAACCCGCCTGCCAAGCGTGGCAACTATGGCAAAATCCCCCCAAACTGAGATCTACAAACTTTTGTTTGCTGTTGTTGCTGAAATGGTGGTGGTGGTGGGTTAATTAGCCTGAAACAGGTTAAACTCCACCGCAAACACTAGACAGTGCAGGATACTTAACCCACATGCAATTGTGAATTAACTTAACGGTTGATGATTTGTTTCAATAGTGCACGTTCTTCCAGGCGAGCGGTGCGGGCCAATCAAATTACTTCACTAGTTAGTTGATTGCACGCCGCCCAGCGACAACGACGCCAAATGGACGCGGCATTAAGCGAACAATAGATTTGGCGACGGTAGGATTCCGCGGTGGCTGGAATGCTATACAGGAATCCATCCCAGGGCCAGTTGTTCTGTCGTGAAACAGTAGTGTGCAAACATTACCGTGTTTCGGTTTGAGGGGCACTGAGAGCTAGCGTAATCACTGGGCGTATGAGACTTAAGAACTGATGTCTCAGGATGACGGGCGTCACACAGAAATTTTCTTGGTGACACGGCATTTGTTATGAGCAGATATTGCACTTACCATTACCACCTTATCAAATAAAAAATAAATAGAAAAGGAAGCTATAATTATGATGTTCAAAAATTCGTCTTAAGTAATTTGTTTCGAAAAAAAAAATTTATTTATATATTTATAGCAACAGTATTAAGGTTTCTGCAGGTGTCAAAGAAGCATATAAATGCTGAATTTTTCAACTAAAGGGTAAAGAGTAACGAATAATGCTCAAATGATGCTCAAAAGCTGCGCCTTTAAAAAAAATCTAGCCGGAAGACGTACCCGTCAATTTTGAAGAGAAAAAACACACCTGTATCATCGCCATCCCATAATGTCGCTTATCAGGATAAAATTCTAGGAAGAAATCCTGTAAGAAAAATGAAATAATATTTTCTTAAAAATTAGACCTCTTCTTTAGTTTTTCATTCAAAATTATTGCACAGAATTTGATCCTCAAAAGCGACAGTGTAGTATGACTCAATGTCAAAATGAAAACAAGTTTTTTTTTCAAAATCATGTTTCGATACCCGGCTAAGAAAATTATTTTTTAAAGCTGAATATACAGTTTCAGTTTTTAACAAAATCAGCCCGAGACTCCGTTGTGTGCCGCTATTCCCTACAATTTCTTATTTGGCAATCCCTGCCCAGTTGAAAAATTCAAACTGCACAATGTATACGTTTTCAGATAAGTAGCAATCTTTATTTAAGAAACCAGACTATAAAGTTTCGATCAACAGAAAAGGATTGTTTACTGTTTACTGAATATTTGGACACAAAATGCTAAGCAAAATTTCGGTCTAGAATTGAATTTTCAAATCACTGTACATTCACTAGTATTCGTTGCTCCATAAAAAACTATCAATATTTAACATCTAAATATAGACAGACAGATATAACAAAATTCAAGATATAATAAAACACAACCGTCACTTTTTGAGTTGGCGCCAAATTCCTGAAATATTCAATGAAACGTGTGCATTAAAACAGACAATAGATTACAAAAACAAGTGTCTCAGAGTAAATTTAAATTATTTCATTCAGAATGTTTCTGTTGCCACCACACTGCGTCCGTCACCCTGTGACATCTCTTCTTAAGTCTCATATGCCCAGTGATTACACTAGCTCTCAGTGCCCTGACTGAAACTAAGTAATGTTTGCACACTACTGCTTTACGGGAGAATAACTGGCCCTGCGGTAGTGCCTATCTAGACGGAATACTTCGGAATCCTGCCACCAGAAAATATATATAATTTAAATATTACCGTCGTAGACCCGGGTCTCTCGGGACTAAGTCGAATCCATCACTGCCACAGACTCCTACATTCAAAATCGATGTCAAGAACATATTATAACATAAAGCATACTGTAAAATAGATCATTATTAAGAGGAGCTTTTTCATTAACTATTATTGTGAAGATGTAAGTGTTTCTCAAAACCCAAGAATAAAAAAATTAAGTCACTTTACGAAAGAACTGCGGATGTAAATGACGGAACTTGTGCATAACTCAAACTTGGCAGAAGCGGTTTTGGCACCAAACCCAACGCTCGACATCTTGTTCTGTTTTTAATATTTATATAATCTGTATTAAGATAACATCGTAAAAATCGACTGGTCGAAATCTCAATGTATACAGTATAAATAACGACCTATAAATATCCTGAAGGAAAGAAAGATAACTACGACTCTACGGCCGTCAGCCAGCGAGCGGCGGCCGACTGTTCTTGAGTTTTGAGGTGAAACACGTATCGTGGTCTCGATTTCAGCGGTCTATATAACCTAGTGGTAGTGTTGTAGTGGTTGAAGGTATCTGGTGGCGGTTCCTGGTGGCGGTGTTAGTTTGCTCGGGCACGCAACTGTGGGAGGGCGGGCGGTGCTCTTCAAAACTGGCCATTTTATATTTTGCATACGGATCTTAGCAAATTAACTTTCCTTTCTTCGTTATAATAGATTTCCGCAAAGCAACGCCTGATTCTATTAACTATCTTGTTCTGTTTTTACTACTTATATAAGCTGTATTAAGATAACGTCGTAAAAATGGACTGTGCGTAATCTCATTGTACACAGTTTAAGTAACAGCCTATAAATATCCCACTAACGAACCCAGATCCCCATTATTTTTGAGATGGGTTTCGAGCTGGCAAGTGTACGCCACGCTGTTTCAATGCGGGTTCACTTCACATGTCCTCAAAATATTTTTACTTCTCAGACATGCTGGTTTTATCATGATGCTTTCATTCACCGTTAACCACGTAGTAGAAGAGCTGAACAATTTTAGAAGTGCCAGCACCAGGGATAGAACTCACGTATTATGAAATTTAAGGTCAACGAACATAGCGATGAAACCTGCATGTCTTAGAAATAAAAATATTCCGAGGATATGTGAAGTCCGCATTGGAGCAGCGTGGCGTCAAAACCCTCTCCGGGTCAAAACCCTCTCAAATATGAGAGGAGGCCTGTGCTCATCGGTGGAACATTAATGGACTGAAACTTTTTTTTTATCTAAACTATAATATTATAAAGAAGTAATATTTGATTTTTTGTATGTTTGGTTGTAATGGATAAACTCAAAAACTACTGAACCGATTTAAAAAATTATTTCACCTATACACAACTACATTATCACCGAATAACATGAGTTGTATTAAATTTGAAAAAAAAACCAAAATCCCTACGAAAATTGCTATGATGTAACTCAAGGTATCAAAAATTTACTGATAAAAGTCATTATTTGGCGTGCGCTGCAAAAACTATTGATGATAAAGAAAATAATGTACTACATTTTCAGAGTACTCATCACATTATTACAAAACATTATTCACAAAAAAGATCGCGAGGCTGTATGTTTAACATACATACATACATAAGATCACGACTGTATCCCATAAGGGGTAGTCAGAGACTGGACACTCACTGCAAAAACAGATGACTGCCACAATCCACGCTTCACCAAAACAATATAATGCACTTGGTGTGCTAGGTGGTGAGCCCATCGCCACCATGCGCTGTTGGGTGCACAGTGCAGTTTAATTCCTTACTCGCCTTTTACGAGATCCATTGGATGATATGGAGTGGTAGTATTCTTTAAAGGAGCCGCCACCACACGGCGCCACACATGTTTAACTTTCTTTTTTTTTTATTTAATAAAAGTGACGGAACGAGCAAAGCGTTCACCTGATGGTAAATGCAACGTCTGCCCATAACAAATGCTATAACACCCAGAACAGTGTGACACCACAATGCGCCCGTCACCCTGAGACATCAGTTCTTAAGTATCATATGCCCAGTGATTACGCTAGCTCACAGTGCCCTTCAAAGCGAAACACAGTAATGTTTGCAACACTACTGTTTCACGGCAGAATAACTGGGACTGGGGTGGTATCTACCTAGACGGATTCCTGCATAGGAATCCTACCACCAGATATGTTTAACTATTATAGTTAAGTCACAATAACCACTATTAAAACACGGGTAGAATAAAAAGATGATGACATCTGTATCATGATATTAATCATTATCCTAGCCACGCTGTATCGCGAGGCTGATTCGCTGGCCAAAGTACGAGCCAGCTCTTGGGTCGCCGGAAACGGTAACCAGGCGCGAGCAGATATCGCAAAACTAATGGTCATACGAAAATTCATTCGTCAAACTGTTCTTGAAAAAATCTATACTAATATGATGAAGCTGCAGAGTTTATTTGGTTAAACGCGCTAATCTCAGAAATTAGTGGTTCGAATAGAAAAAATATCTTTGTTTTTTTATATTGTATAAAGTGATGAAACGAGCAAAACGTTCACCTGATGGTAAGTGCAACGTCTGCCCATAACAAATGCTGTGTCACCCAGAAAATTTCTGTGTCACACCTTACTGTGCCCATCACCCTGAGACAATAGTTCTTAAGTCTCAATACCAGTGATTACGCTAGCTAACAGTTCCCTTCAAACCGAAACACAGTAATGTTTGCACACTACTGCGTCACGGCAGAATAACTGGCCCTGTGTTGGTACCCAACTAGACGGATTCCTGCATAGGAATCCTACCACCAGCTGTTGGACAGCCCATTTATCGAGGCGATTTCTATTAAATTAAACGGTGGGTGAAATCTAGGGGTTGATGAAACATTGACACGTGTCGTGTCTACTTAATTGGTGCATTTTACATGTCATCGGTGTTAAATGTGAAAACGTCGAAGCCGTGGTGAGCAAATTTGTGGTAAATACCGAGGTTTAGCTATATTAGTTTGTTTTTAAAGTAACGCCTGGTTCCATTCTGTCGCCTAGCAATTCTCATAAACTATATGTTCCTGTTGGAAGGATGGTGAAATTGTTGGGCGTATTAAACATAACAACTTAGGTCTCAGGACGACGAGCGCGGTGGTGTTATAAATGGCTTTGCAATTTAAAGTTCCGGTTGACAATGTAACAACAGTGGCAGGCACTTTCATTTAGATCGGGGTTCCCAAACGATGTCCCGTGGAACACAAGTGTTCCGTTTGATCTGAATAAGTGTTCCGCTAAAATTGGGAAAGTAAATACACTGTTACGCATCTTACACTTTATATCCAAAGGCGGGAAATAGTTCCGCGCCAAACATATTATAAATGTACAAAACTATTTTCACTCGTCGCCTAAAACGTCGGTTATACGTATCATCATCATTTCAGCCTATTAGTCTACTGTTTAACATAGGTCTCCCCCATATATTAATACAAAAGTATATACTTCTCATTGTGGGGGTAATTTTGCCATAGTTGCCACGGTTGGCAGGCGTGTTGGTAACCGCAGTTTATTTATTCTGATGTTCCAGGAAGATGCTGCTGCCCGTCTTCTGGTTATAATTTTCCCACTGTCGACTTTTACGACACCCACGGGATGAGATGGGGTGGTAGATTCCTTTAAGCCGCTACCACACGGTATACGTTTAAATGGTCAATATTAAACGTGATACAATTCTTAAACTTTATTTAATTAAATATTGAATACTCGCGTAAATATCAGACATCATCATATATCGATACGAAGTGTTCCATTTTAGAAAAGTTTCAAAACACCCGATTTAGATGAACGAGTCGCTCGTCTTTTTACCTCATGCTATGGATAAAAGATTTCCAAAAATTGTGTGATAGCGGATTAAGAGAATCTAGGTAAAAGTCGATAGAGGGAAAATCAAAACCAGGAGACGGGCTGCAGTATCTTCCTAGAACATCTGAATAAGTAAACTGCGGTTGCCGACCCGCCAAGCGTGGGCTAACTAGGGCAAAATCCCCCAAAATGAAAGCTGCAAACTTTTGTGGCAATGTATTGGGGAGGCCTATGTTCAGCAGTGAACTAGTTGTGGGCTAAAATGAAGATAATGAATAAACTTAAAGACAAAAAATGTCGAGAATGGGTAACATTCGAAATGCCTAACATTATCAAGAAAACACTAGACTAAAAGATTAATGAAGACATGATGATGAAGAAGTGACACAATAGAAAGACTACAGGGCCTATTTATTACAGGCTTAAGTTTCATACGGCTGCTAAGAAAATATTATTCAAGATCTAGAAGTATTTTATACGAGCACTTTATGAAATGTTGCACAATAACCGAAAGTTTTAATGATGTTTCGAGCAATTTCGCAGAGCGCGTTAATGCAGATTTATGAAAAGTATAAATAATGAGAGAGCGCCCCGGCTTGCCGCTACGTGTGCATAAATCCGAGTTTAAAACCACATTGCGCCAAAATTGATTTGTTTGTTCATTTAGTACTGTAGATGTTGTTCCCTGACTCGTGCATACCAAAATTAGGTCGCTCGGTCACTCCGTTGAAGCGTGAAAGACAGACAAACAAACAAACAAACCAATAAACCATCAAACACACTTTCGGATTTATAATGTGTATGGATGGATTACTCATACCAAGGTCAAAACTAATATTTTTTATGAAACAATATGACGAGACAACCAAATACTTCTTTCGTAAGACCGTTCGTTTTTAAACAGTGACTGATGGCGTAATTCAGTTACTTTGGAGCCTAAACACGTATCGTGTCCACTTTAGTATATGTTAGCGGTGTTCATGGAGTGTGGTGAAGAAAAACATCGTAAAAATCAGTTATATGATCTGTTCTTAAGTCTCATATGCCCAGTGATTACACTAGCTCTCAGTGCCCTTCAGACCCAAACACACTAATGTTTGCATACTACTGCTTCACGACAGAATAACTGCCGCTGGGGTGGTGCCTATCTAGAGGGATTCGAATCCTACCACCAGTAAATTTATTAGTAGTAAATGAGATATAGTCAACTGTTGTACAAGCGTTTCTTTAAATATGATGTTAAACTTAACATGCAAATCACAAGCACATACCGCATCCAAATGAATCAGCTAATATCTTTACCAACTCAACGCACGACCGTTCGACGTCCATGTTGGGACATAATTAATTTAAACTCGTTCTTGTTCGGATATAAAATAGTTTGTCTATTAAAAATCATGTTAAGACTTCTGTTTGTTCAGCGTTCGACAAACGCGGGCTCGCAGTTTGCAATCATTTGTTGGTTACCGCATTTTGCTATTTTGATGAAGAAACTTTAGCAGGCGAAGTTGCTCGAGAGTACGTGCGGAGGAATTAAAAAGTAAAAATCTGCACGTGCGACAAAACGATTACGTCGTGGCCTATAGTGGTGAGAGTACCAGACTACTGTGCCGCGGGACTTGCGTTCGAATCATTTATGCCAAATTCTTAGTTGCTCTTGTGACACTACAATGTCTCCTGCGATAGCTTAAAGCTTCCGATAGCATTTGGAAAATCGGCCAGGAGGACATGTGATTATACTTTCTATTGTGTTTTTGAGAAGAATTATACGTATGTAGTCATATATATATCTATATACATACATACATGAAAACGGGTGCCACAACGTATGTACATGGCATAGCTCCTTCTTTCTGTAGTAAAAACGAAACCCTTATAATTTCGTCCTGTTTCATCCTGTTTGTCTATTCGCATTTCACAGCCATTTTACTTGGAGACTCGATAGTCTTTATCAATGCCAACACATTATATGGTATAAGTTCAAGTTTTTTATTAACTGCCATACAATGTTTAAAATTTTATCTTAATTAAAATTACGAAATAATGTCGCTGATGGATGAAAAAAATCAGTGAAAATAATCTAGTCAGGTGTGACAGACCGAGATCTGAGGGAGATAGGCTCAGAAAACTGATAAAGAAGTTACTAAGTAACTATTTTTTTTTCAGCCAATACTTGATGCGATATGCGTTTCTTAAGTCGTAAAAAGTGCCCCCCCCCCCTCCCCCCTTCCCCCTACTACTTTTCAACTATGCACTACAAAATTCTGAAGGTGGTAAAACACCATCATCATTATCATCATGTCAGCCTATCAATAGTCCAATGATGAACATTGGCCTTCCCCATAGATAGCCACAAAAGTTTGTCCTTTTATTTTGAGGGAATTTTGCCATAGTTGCCACACTTGACAGCAGTTTTTTTTATTCAGATGTTACAGGGAGGTGCTGCTGTGCCTAAATAACATTTTTAACGAAAATTGGCTTGAATAAGATATGTCGTGTAGTTTTTGAGATATAGATTTTTGCAATGTGTGTGTTTCGCTCTCTGTCCAAGTACCAATTTTCTGTCATTTTTGTGCCAGAAACTTTTCATCTTGAAACGTTAAGTAAACACCTTTTTTTGTTTAAAAACACAACGTTGGGAAATTCCATAACACGCATACATTCTAATACACTGACCCATGTCTGAGACTTTTTTTGTGACCACGACTGTAGAATTTCTCCAGTACCGTGGGTGCATTTTACAGACATAAATTTCACATGCGAGCACAACCAGACCCGAACACCAACAATTTCTGTTTTCGCACAATTTTCTGTTCCGGCTGGGATACGAACCCGGGACCCGCGGCGTAGAAGTCAGGTACTCTGACTACTGAGCCACGTGGTCGTAATTATTAGTGGGCGCTGGTTAGGAATTCGGTCATCAGGTCGCGGAGCCATAAATTTGTAAAGTCCTAGAAATCGTATCTTGATTTTAGGTTTAAAGCAATACTGCTGTTTAGATTTAGTTGATATATAGTTGGAAAGTTGCGTGCTGCACACGGGCACGACTCAGACAATTCTTTCTGGAAATATTTAAGATTCCTTGAAAAATAAGCGACGTGATTGTTTACTTCATTTTACATTTGCTGGTGGTAGGATTCCCATTCAGGGATCCGTCTATGTAGGTACCGCCCCAGGGCCAGTTATTCTGCCGTGAAGCAGTAGTGTGCAAACATTACTGTGTTTCGGTTTGAAGGGCACTGTTAGCTAGCGTAATCACTGGGCATATGAGACTTAAGAATTGTGTCTCACACACGCACAGTGTGGTGTCACACAGAAATTTTCTGGGTGACACAGCATTTGTCATGGGCAGACGTGGAACTTAACATCAGGTGAACGTTTTGCTCGTTTCATCACCTTATGCAATAAAAAAAATAATAATAATAATTTCATTTATTTTATATATTCATATATATCCCAGTCAGACGAGTCAGCTACAGATATACCCCGGAGTATAATAATTTTATTGAAATGCAATAAATTTACTCTTTTAATAAAAGCAATAAATTACGTATATCAATCTACCGCCAAGTAACGGACATAGTCCTAAGGATTAGCAAACAGTAGATGAATCTACCACCGTGTCTTAAGGTTCCTCTGTCCATAAAAGAAATAAGCGCTTTAATAATTTATTTAGTTATTATTTTGGTGCTTTAACAGAAATAACCTTGCATAGAAATAACATCGCATCGCAGACTGCACTAGTTTAAAAGCGTTTATAATTTTAAATATACTAAAAATTAATAATAACTTCCACGAAAGGAATATCGTTAAATGCCACATAAACCATATCGCAAGAATTAACGCAAAACCATCATTTAGTAATTGTTCCTTTTTCTAGATTCTTATCAAGGAATTCCGAAACAGTGGTTAGTTAAAAGTTGATCGCGCTTTCCAACGATTCCTGGGAATCTAAATTCCTTGAGCTGATTCCGTGAAACTGCTCGGCGGGTCGACGAACTCGCCGAGATTACACTGATTTGATTTCTTGGACTTTATTCGGGTTACGGTACACGCGTGGGAATATCTTTGAGCTTCGGATAGGATTAAAGAATTGTTAAAAAACATCGGAAAGATTTAGTTTGTTTTAACTTTCTTTTTCTTTACGATGTACAGATACGATACGAGCAAATCGTTCACCTGGTGGTAAGTCTGTTCACGCGTGAACTTACTTCTAAAGATCGTATGGCACCCATCACGCCAACCACCACTCCTCGGCTTGAGTTGCGGGGCTTTTTGGTTCCATGACTGTGCACTAAGGAACTGGAGTCACTTGCACTGCATATGAATAGAATTTACTTTTGGTGTGACTCGATTATAGTTGTAAAGTAAAGTTTCAGCCTATAAATGTCCCACTACTGAGCACAGGCCTCCTCACATTTCTGAGGTGGTTTTGGAGCTAGGAAGAATCCGCCACGCTGCTCCAATGCGGGTTGGCGGACTTCACATGTCTTCGAAATATTTTTAATTTCTCAGACATGCAGTTTTCCTCTCGATGTTTTCCTTCACCGCCGAGCACGGGGTAATTCGGCACTTAAAATTGCAATTAACAATTTTAGTCGTGCCGGCAACAGGAATCGAACCCAGGAAACTCGCGTACTATGAAATTTTAAAGCGAGCGCCTATCCCCTTTTAGTGTGGCTCAACTATAGGTTTAGGTTGGCTATGTATGTCACCAAATCTACTTAAACCGTTCGTACGTAACCGACTTTACAAAATCCAAGTAAATACGTCTGGCTGGCTGGGGCTATGTGCCTTCATCAGACACTATATCTTGTGCTATTAAATCTGATCTTATAGGGAATTGTTCTTTATGGTCGAACCGTCAATTTCTTGCATAATCACTACCAGACATGTTATTGGGAAACTGAAATAAAATATAACGATGGTGAAGTGTTTCTTTTTTATTGGATAAAGTGACGAGACGAGCAAAACGTTCACCTGACGGTAAGTGCAACGTCTGCCCATAACAAACGCCGTGTCACATAGAACATTTCCGTATGGCACCACAATGCGTCACCTGAGATATCTGTTCTTAAATCTCGTATGCCCAGTGATTAGCCTAGCTCCCAGTGCCGTTCAGACCGAAACACAGTAATGTTTGCACACTACTGCTACACGGCATAATAACTGGCACTGGTAGGTACCATGAAAGTCTGTCTAGGTAGGTACCTAGACAGACTTTCATGTAGTAATGAAACAAAAGATGAACATAATGATTAAAAGCAGTCTCTGCCTGTCAACGCACGCAACAACATGAAATTATATATATATATATACATATTAATACAAATTGTGTCAGTTGTCACTTTATCCTATAAAAAAGCTACAGTGCCCTTAACAGGAACACAGTGTTGTTTACAAACTACTGCTTAGCGCAAAATAACTGGCACAATAACTAGCGCCTGTAAATCATAATGAATACACTCGTTTACGATGCTAATTAGTTCCCTTTCGACCACTGCTAATTAAAGCAGGAACATTTTTAAGTGAAAACTTCTTAAGAATTGTCGTGATTTAAAAATCATCACTAAAAAAAAACAAACAGGATCTATAGGTTTATTAGCTTGCGAGAGAATTACATAGAATCATAGAATAGTGTTTCCTATTATATTTATATTTTCGAATTCGTCCAAATCTCCTCGTAGATTTTGTTCTCGCTCGACAACAAGGTTAAAAACAATAATTGACGCTGTATTTCAAAGACATATCAATCAAATCCATACCAAAGCATTCATTTCATACTTTACTTACCATAAGCCACTCGTGTCATTTGTTGAAATTAAAAAATATTACATTACGTATTATATAGAGTCACTATATTTTATGTAATTAAATATTTAGAATAAAATGTAAAATAATTTTTAAGCTTGGTAACAATATTATATGTAATATCCTTATCCTGATACTCTGCATTCGTCTCAGCCTCTCTAAGTTTTTTTCTGAAGTATTCCTATGCAGGAGTCCGTCTAGGTAGGTACCACCCCAGGGCCAGTAATTCTACCGTGAAGCAGTAGTGTGCAAACATTTTACTGTGTTTCGGTTTGAAGGGCACTGTGAGCTAGCGTAATCACTGGGCATATGAGATTTAAGAACTGATGTCTCAGGGTGACGGGCGCATTGTGGTGTCACACTGTTGGTGACACAGCATTTGTTATGGGCAGACGTTGTACTTAACATCAGGTGAACGTTTCGCTCGTTCCGTCACTTTTCAAATAAAAAAAATCCCTCCAATATGAGAGCTACAAACTTTTTTGCCTATCTATTGGGGGAGGCCTATGTCCAGCAGTGGACTTGTGATAGGCTGAAACGACGACGACCACGACGATCAAGTAATTATAGTTATATCTTTTAAAATTTTTAAACTGATGTGTGATATAAAGATCCCTCGAAAAAACTATGGATTTATCGCGTACATTCCATTTGTCTATCAAATTGAAAAGGGACTATAATTGATGATATGCCTACCATCTGATCGTCCAACATATAAAAAGGTGGTTTCACAAACACAGAGGCGCCCCACTCACACGTCTAAACCTTCTCGTATCAAATGGAGCGCTTATGCTGTAACATCACACGGTGGGTCAGATGCAATGTCAGACACACAGACATAGGTGTCCGTGGGTTGCTAATCACTAGCTTGGTTACAAACCCAGTACCCACGGCAAACCGAAATTTTATATGACGTAATGTTTGTCGCACTATTGGCAAGCATTTAGCGCATGTGTAACAAATTCAACGAAATTCATCTTCAAGCAAATTATATATTCCGTGGTTCGTTATTCTCCCCAAAATGAGAGTTGCCGCGCTTGGCGGGTTGGAAACCGCGGTTTATTTGTTAAGATGTTCCAGAAAGATGCTTCTGCCCATCTCCTGGTTTTTATTTACCCTCTGTCGACTTTTACGACAGCCAGGGGATGAGATGACGTGGTAGAATCTCTGAAGCCGCTACCACGCCGTTGTTCCGAGTCCACAGTAACCAATAGTCGTAAAGAAATTATGCGCTGGTGCGAATAACCAGACCACTCCACACTAATATTATAAATGCGTAAGTAACTCTGTCCGTCTGTCTGTTTGTTACCTTTTCACGGTTCAACCGTCGTACCGATATTGACTTAATTTCGCACGGAGATAGATTGCATTCTGGAGACGGACATAGGATACTTTTTATGCCGGGAAATCAAATATTTCCCACGGGATATTAAAAAACCTCTATCCACGCGGACTAAATCGCGGGCATAAGTAAGGTAACAGCCTATGAATGTCCCACTGCTGGGCACAGGCCTCCTCTCATTTTCGTGAGGGTTTTGGAGCTGGGAAGAATCCGTCACGCTGCTCTAATGCGGGTTGGCGGATTTCACATATCGTCGAAATATTTTATATTTCTCACACATGCAAGTTTCATCACGATGTTTTCCTTCAACGCCGAGCACGTGGTAAATCAGCACATAAAATTGCAATAAACAATTTTAGTGGTGCTGGCACCGGGAATCGAAGCCAGGTCACTCGCATACTATGAAATTTAAAGCGAGCGCCTAGCCCCTGACCTACCACGGCTCCAAACTATAATCATAACATCAGCTAGTAAACAATAATTTCACCTAAAGCCCGACCACAGGTATCCTGTAAACCCTAAGCGCGTTGGTTTCTAGATGTAACTGTTTAGACTTGCCTATCTGAAATAAGCGAATAATCGTTTGAAATTAATTTAAACTAGATCTCAATCTGCGTTTGAAATTCGATACAGCAGCGTCCCTTTGCAGCGACCAAACCGAAAGAAAAAATATCGGGACAGAGCTGAAATTTAATTTAAAATAAGTAACTTTTACTTTATTATAGGCACAATTCGAAAAAGTTCATATACGAAAATGTAGATATTTAAAAAAAAATTACGTTATTCTTCTTCAATATTTGCATATACTACATTTATTGCTAATGAAGACAAAATAAGTTTAAGCTGTCGTATGCCACAAAAGCCACAAAAGTTTGTAGCTCTCGTTTTGGGGGGATTTTGCCATAGTTGCCACGCTCGTCAGGCGGGTTGGCAACCGCAGTTTATTTTATTCAGATGTTCCAGGGAGATGCTGCTGGGCCGAAATAACATTTTTAACGAAAATTGGCTTGAATAAGATATGTCGTGTAGTTTTTGATATATACATATTTTTGCAATTGGCCGGTGTTTCTCTCTCTGTCCAAATTTTACTGGTGGAAGGATTTCTATGCAGGAATCCGTCTAGGTAGATACCACCCCAGGGCCAGTTATTCTGCCGTGAAGCAGTAGTGTGCAAACATTACTGTTTTCGGTTTGAAGGGCACTGTGAGCTAGCGTAATCACTGGGCATATGAGACTTAAGAACTGTGTCTCACACACGCACAGTGTGGTGTCACACAGAAATTTTCTGGGTGACACAGCATTTGTCATGGGCAGACGTTGAAGTTACCATCAGGTGAACGTTTTGCTCGTTTCATCACCTTATGCAATAAAAAGTAGTGTGACGTGAAGCAGTAGTGTGACATTACTGTGTTTCGGTTTGAAGGGCACTGATAGCTAGCCTAATCACTGGGCATATTATACTTAATGCATAAATTCAACTGTATTCCTTGGAATCACTATTGATTTCAAGCTACAGTGGGGAGCACACATTGAAAAAATAGAAAAAATAGATTGAAAAAATATTCAGATGATGCGGGAGATACTGCTGCCCATCTTCCGGATTTCATTATCCCTCTGTCGACTTTTTCGACACCCACGGTATCAGATTAAGTGGTAGATTCTCTTAGGCCGCCACCACATGGGGCGTTTTTAATTGTATATCAACTTCTTGGACATTGCGAAACGGTAATGGTACTCTGCCGCAACATAGTTTTTACTGGCGCGGAGGGTATTTGTCATTATCTGTTATCTATAGAAAAAAAATTAAAGTGTCTGTTTGTAATAACAAAATAACACCTTTCTACTCAATGCTTATAAAAGTATATACGGTACTTACGGGTATAAGAAAAAAAACTATATTTTTTAAATTTTTGTCTGTATGACTGTCTGTCTGTTTGTTTGTTCAAGGTAATCTCCGAAAGGGCTGCACCGATTTTAATGGGACTTTCACTGACAGATAGCTGATACTATAGCGGGTAACTTAGGCTTCTTTAATTTTATAAAAATAATAAGGGTTCCGCGCAAACAAAATTAAAATTCAAAAATTCGATTCGAATACGGAAGTACGTATGTGTATCATTGATCGGGGTCGGCTTTTTTACGCGAGTGAAACCGCGCGGCACAGCTAGTTGTATAATATAGTTAAAATGTTATAAACACAATTACGTCGTTATCACTACAATCAGTAATTGGTAAAATATACATCTAACTTGCCGTGTGGTGGCGGCTTAAGAGAATCTACCACCCCATCTCATGCCGTGGGTGTCGTAAAAGTCGACAGACGGAAAACGAAAAACTGGAGATGGGCAGCGGCATCTTCCCGGAACATCTGTATAAATAAACTGCGGTTGCTTACTCGCCTGCCAAACGTGGCGATTACGGCGTAACCTCCCAAAATGAGAGCTACAAACTTTTGTGGCTATCGACGGGGGAGGCCTATGTTCAGCAGTGGACTAGTGATGGGCTGAAACGACGACGACGACACATCTAACAACATGTCAAAATTCTATACAAATATAATCTATATTTAGTATAGTATAATAGTTTATTGTTAATGTTGACTAAAAAAGCTTCTCATGTATGATCTCTCTCTATCACTTCTCATCTCATCTCTATCATCTATCTCTATCTCATCTCTAATCTCTATATCTCTCATATCTCTTCACATAGATGGCGCTACCAACAATAGTTACAACATTAATGAGTTTACACTAAACGAATTACTATCGCGAATATGTGAAGTTCAATCGACACTTAGCCGCGTGGTCAACTCTCGGCTGCCCATCATCGGACATGTCTGGACATCAACAGCAGAACATCATCACAAACATGTCTGGACTATCCGACTATATCCAAAATGTTTGGCTACTGTAACCCAACCAAACAATTATGTCTATAGCAGAAAGTTAGATTATTTTAGCTGAGGACCGGTTCCCAATGTTATCGCGAAACGACCCGACCTGACCTAAATTAGCTAAAAGTAAAGTAAAGTTTCAGCCTATAAATGTCCCACTGCTGGGCACAGGCCTCCTCTCATTTTCGTGAGGGTTTTGGAGCTGGTAAGAATCCGTCACGCTGCCCTAATGCGGGTTGGCGGATTTCACATATCGTCGAAATATTTTTTATTTCTCAGACATGCCGGTTTCCTCACGATGTTTTCATTCACCGCCGAGCACGTGGTAAATCAGCACTTAAAATTGCAATTAACAATTTCAGTGGTGCCGGCACCGGGAATCGAGCCCAGGTCACTCGCGTACTATGAAATTTAAAGCGAGCGCCTAGCCCCTGAGCTACTGCTATATTAGCTATGTAATTATATATTATTGAGCACGTGCGGCGAACGTGAGATTTTACCATCGACCGTTTTCAATTTATGAGCATTCAATTTGGAGCGTTTTCAGTTCTCAACGGGCCGTGTGTTGTATTTAACGTGAGCATTGATCGGTGATACCAGCACCAGCTACTGAGCGCGGGGTATCGCTTTCGAATCCGTAAGAAGAAGTTTCAGCCTATCACAAGTCCACTGCTGAACATAGGCCTTACCCATAGATTGCCACAAAAGTTTGTAGCTCTCGTTTTGGGGGGATATTGCCATAGATGCCACGCTTGGCAGACGGGTTGGCAACCGCAATTTATTTATTCAGATGTTCCAGCAAGATGCTGCTGCCCATCTCCTGGTTTACATTTTCCCTCTGTCGACTTTTACGACACCCACGGGATGAGATGGGGTGGTAGATTATCTTAGGCCGCTACCACACGAACAATGTTATGCTAACGAATATGGTGTTAGTGTGTTCTCCTTCTGTCTGTGTTTTGTGGACAATAAAGTGTGTAAGTATTGTTGACTAGACACTCATTTAATAAATATATATTCGGCATCACCACTCCACCTCCACCACAAGCTTAATAGAAGCCTAAAGTAAATAAAGAAATTTTGACTTTGACTATGAAGATAAAAATATTTTGTTTCACTAAGGCGTTATGGCATCGTACAATAAGTTGTATAAATCATAAACCATTTTTGTAGCATTGCACCGTGGTAGCTCAGGGGCTAGGCGTTCGCTTGAAAGTTCGAGGCCCGGTGCCGGCACCACTAAAACTGTTAATTGCAATTTTAAGTGCTGATTTACTGCGTCCTCGGCGGTGATGGTAAACATCGTGAGGCATGTAGTTCTGAGAAATAAAAAATATTTCGAAGACATGAGAAGTCCGCCAAACCGCATTGGAGCAGCGAGGCGTATTGTTCCCGGCTCCAAAACCCTCTCAGAAATGAGAGGACACTGCTCAGCAGTGAGACATTTATAGGTTACTTTACTTTTTTTATGTGGCTTTTTTCGTGCATCTATACAACAGAGAAATAAATATTGTTTCAAATTTAGGTATATAACCGTATTAATATTTTCATATTCATGAATAATTAGAAAAGTCAACTTAGAAACGTTATATCATTCGTTAAAATTAGCAGCACACAGTTATTACCAACAAATAAAGATTTTGGCAACGCATTCTTTTTTTATACACGCAAAGATGAAACGTACGTTCAATATTTATATCGCGTGGCAGGGAATGCGACCTAAAAGGCAATAAATCACGACACGGCGTATTAACCTCCACGCCGCGATGACCTTAGCTCAGAGAATGCCCATGGGCTGTAAGCAATCTATCTACATTGTGGAATTGTTCATCACCATAAACTACTAAAGATTACCACAAATAATGTATAGATACAATATAGTTTTATTTGCGGGTCACCTTCGAGGTCACGTTGGAACTACGCAAAAGAAAACAGTGGTAAGCAAGTATAACGATATTAATGTTAGATGTGAACCGAACGTGAAACGTACATTTGATGGCAAGTGCAACGTCTGCCCATAACAAATGCTTTATCACCTAGAAAATTTTTGGGCACCACACTGCGTCCGTCCCCCTGAGACATCAGTTCTTAAGTCTTATTAGTTATATGCTGCTTATTAGTTATATGCCCATTAATTAAACTGGCTCTCAGTGCCCTTCAGTAGTGATTGCTTTCTTTTTTTGACAGTATTGTTTGCACACTACTGCCTCACGACCGAATAACTGGCCCTTAGGCTTACCTACCACGACGGATTCCTAGATAGGAATCCTACCGCCAGTAAGAAAAGTTTTAAAAGTAATTCGTTGTTACTTGTATACATTTTCTGAATTAACGTAAATATTTTACGAACTGAAAATCACAAGAATGTAGGAAATAACCGTAATGAATGTATTAAGATATCGCATACCCAAAATGGCGGCGACGAGGTTCTCCACCCGCCACGTCTCGTTTCCGGCGAGGGCGGAAAGTGGGCTACGTAAGTGGCCTCTGTCTACCCCTTAAATGGAAAAAGACGTGACTGTATGTATGTATATATACAAAATTAAAAATGGAATATTTTAATTTAATATAAAAATAATGTCTTACCTAAGCAAATTCATTATGTAAATATTTTACTGTTAATGTAGTGTAGGTGTAGGTGCATGTGGTCATGTGGTCAACTTTTTTACGCGGATGAAACCGCGTAAAAGAGCTACAGCTAGTTTAGTCTCTAGAGTCGTAGTAGTCTCGAGAGGGGGGGGGGGGGGGGTGCCTCTCTCTGCTCCCCCATGGCAACGCCTCTGCTGAAGACACACTTTACCACTTTAGAACCGCATATCTCACCAACTATCGGCTTAAATACAATAGTTACTACTTTATTATTCCTCAAGAACTATCTAATGATACCTCACACGCTCATGTGCACTGAATTTTTTTTTCATCCCTCAGTGACATGGGTGGTATGCCCCTCTCATTTTTTTTAATTTCACTAAACTATATACAGCGCTTCATTAAAAACGCCTTCCTTCAAAGTTGCATCTTTATAGTGCCAATTGTCTCCAATTACAGTATAATGATGAATATAAAATTACTACTATGCAACCCTAAACAGTAAGTTGACCATTTGGATGTCTTACGTCTTTCCCGAGCCGATAACAAATACTCCAACGACATATCAGTCGTCGAAGTATTTATTATTTCACAGGCATATTTTCTCCTTGTTTTCCTTCATCGCCGAATCGTGGCAAAATTAGAACTTAAAATTGGAATTACCACTTTATGATGGAGCCGACACCGAGAATCGAACCCAGTTCCCTCAATTATTATGGCATTTTACAGTAGTACCCAGACGGTGATCCACCACGGCTTTATTAATTAATAATTAACGAGCTCATATATTTCGTTTGTTAATAAGACTATAACAAAAACTTCTAATTTTAAATAGCAATTTACTGTAGTAATGTATCTGCTATTATTTTTATTCAGGCGCCGGTACTCAGTTACTGTCTGAGAGCTGTTACCAAACTAAATAATATATTCTAACAGGTATAAAAATACTTTCAACAGACGAGATAGTACTTTAGACAAAATAACCCGTCGAAGTATAGATACCATGCGACCCCACATTATTCTCTTGGCGGCCTATCGCAGCCTGCGCTCGCAACTTAGCACGAGTTATCATATTGTAATATTTATTGGACGGAGGCGCATTAGCCGCAGGTAGATAAAGTGACTAATGCGGGTCGAACGGGGACATTTTTGCACGTGCCATAGTCGAATTAAGCCATGGTCCAAGTAAAATGAGACAGAACATAAGTTTAACAATTCTTCAAAAGAAAAGACATAAAAAATCTTATGTCCAAAAAAAGAATTTCAAAGCATACAAAATAAAAGTTTCTTAGTACATCCCCGAAATGCTTCATAATTTAACCACCACTATATTACCACCTATTTTAGACCACTGATGAAAGGATTTCTAAGCAGTGTCAATTATTCTAACACCAAGCAGTGGTGTGCAAACGCTATGATTCAATTAGAAGGACACTGAATCTTGTGTAGTTACAGTATTAAATGCGACTCATAAAACGGTGTCTTTTGTTTTACAGTCAAAAGTAACTTCACAAGCAAGACGTCCATCCGATCGTAAGTTCAACGTCTGCCCATAACAAAAGCTGTACCCCCAGAACATTTCCGTGCACCACACTGTGATGGTCTCCTAGCCGATTACGACCACGACAACAACTGCCGACTACTGTCGAGAGCCATCAACTGCGCAGGAGATATTACAGTGCCACAAGTGTACGCGCAAACACAGAGGCACTCACTAGTCCCAAACCTACCCGCGCCCGATGTAACGCTGATGCGATAAGATCGGAGGTAGACTAGGATGCAGTGTCAGAAACACGGGGACAATCACAGCACAACCAGACCCGAAAACCAACAATTTATGTTTTAGCACAAATGTTGGCTCCGGCTGGGATTCGAACCCAGGACCCGCGGCTTAGAAGTCAGGTACTCTGACCACTAGACCACGCGGTCGTCACCGACCCCCTGAGACATCAGTTCTAAAGTCTCATAAGCCCAGTAATTGCACTAGCTGTCAGTGCCCTTTACATCGAAACAAGAGCCACGGCAACAATTAACGAATACCTTTGTAAGTTGGCTTGGCATTAGGTAAGCAAATCGAGTGTCAAGGGGTTGCGTGGCTGCTGCTGGGAGCAATACCCAATTGGCGACGTCCTTGGACCGAAACTCAGTTACGTATGAACGCTACTGCTTCACAGAATAACTGGCTCATGCGATTAGATCGCAAGTAAACTGGCTTATAAAGTACTCGTAGATATAGAAAGATATGTATACTTTTTTTTTGTCAAATGGGGGGCAAACGAGCAAGCGGCTCACCTGTTAAATGATCACCGCCACCTATGAACATCCGCAACACCGGTGGAGTCGCGGGTGCGTTGCCGGCCTTTGAGAAAGGAATAGGCTCTCTTCTTGAAGGTCCGTAAGTCATATCGGTCCGGAAAAACCGCTGGCGGCAGCAAGTTCCACAAATACTAACAATTTGTCTTTACCTAACAATTGTATTATGAAAATCTCTAGAGGTTACATTAGAATTCCTTTCTGTCCGAGTCTTTTAATGGGACTGAGAGACTGTATTCTGCCGGGCACTATTACAACTTTAAAATTTAAAGACCGTGGTCTTTGCCCGCAAAGGCTTGTAAAACAGACCGCGCCTTAACTCCGGTCCAAGCGACCATTTGGTCAGATTTGTTGGCGGTCGCTTAGGTTATTGTCGGTTGATAAATCCCGAGGCCAGTTTTTAGTTTATCGTTGCGGAGGGTTAAGTCGACGGCGGTCCTAACGATTCATCTAGGGTTTAAACTATTAATGCTACGCAACTGTGGTCCGGTTAATAGGCGCATTAGTGACTTGTCCAATGACGGTCGACGTTTGGGAGCTCGCTGCCTAATGGTTTCAACACTTCGAAACTGCCGCCATATTAAAGAATATTAACTTAGCTGTGACTGTTCAGAGGATCGCATAATTTCAGTGAGTGTATTAGTAGCACTCTTACTACGTGTCTGCTAGAAATTTTCAATAGTTTTAACAGTACGACGCTCTAGGAAGTTTGTAGTCTGTTCATGTTCTGGATTCAACCATTACATCAGATCTGATAGACCACAAATCTTTGCAAAGGAACACCGATTCATTATAAAATATATCTATTCAAATAAATAAAATTGAAATTTCTGTTTGTAATAACAAAATAACATCTTTGTACTCATTGCTTATAAAAGTATACATACATACATACATAAGATCACGACTGTATCCCATAAGGTGTAGTCAGAGACTGGGCACTCACTGCAAAAACAGATGACTGCCTCAATCCACGTTTCACCAAAACAATATAATGCACTTGGTATGATAGGTGGTGAGCCCATCGCCACCATGCGCTGTTGGGTGCACAGTGCACTTTAACTCCTTACTCACTTTTACGAGATCCATTGGATGAGATGGAGTGGTAGTATTCTTTTAACGAGCCGCCACCACACGGCAAAAATATATACGGTACATATAAGAAAAAAATAATTCCTCAAATTTTGTCGGTCTGTCTGGCTGTCTGTCTGTTCTGGCTAATCTCCGAAACGGCTGGACCGATTTTGACGGGACTTTCATTGACAGATAGCTGATATTATGGAGGGTAACTAAGGCTACTTTTAATTTTAGAAAATTAATACGGGTTCCGCGCAAAACAATCTTTAAAAAAATGCCTGTATTCCCTTTCATATAGGGAAGTAAAACCGCGAGGCACAACTATAAATAATATAAAAAAAACATCATAATGACAATAGAGATGCTCGGTCGTGCGCTTCGGTCTGCAGGGCTGTCTGTAATCAGTGGGCATACGACATTTAAGAACTGATATCTAAGGATGACGGGCTTGAAGTGGTACCACAGATATGTCCTGGGTCACCCAGCATTTGTTATGGGCAGACGTTACACTTTTAAATGAAACTAATTTTACGGATTTTATCGCGTTTAATTTTAGTTATTTATAACCCGACGTTTCGAGTGCTTTACAGCACCCATGGTCACGGGGGGACTGACATGACAGATGTCCTGATGTCATAGTTAACCCGGAGTACCTTCAGCTTTTAATTATTATTAGTGGTCCGATCTACGCAGAAAGAGCTAACTGTGTCTTGAAGTCTTGCAGTGGTATGCTTGGTTATGGACTTAATTTTATTAATTATTTAAGACTTAACAACTTATGTCTCAGGGTGATGGGCACAGTGTGGAGTCACACAGAATTTTTCTGGGTGACACAGCATTTGTTATGGGCAAACGTTGCACTTACTATCAGGTGAACGTTTTGCTCGTTTCATCACTTTATCCAATAAAAAAGGCGTTTATCGAGGCTGTTACTACACTACCTTTCATCACGATTTTTTTCGTGAATCGACCCTTTGTTGGCAATCCTCACGGGACGAAAGTGGGTGGTAGAATCCCTTACGCTGCCACAAAGGGAGTATTATTTGAAACGGCCATTACTTTGTTGATGAGAGCTCTATTTATCAACTAAATGAGGGAGATGGAAAGAACGATGAATGGTATCTAATGACCTTAATGCGAATGAGCGAATCGAGTCCATTTTCAAATATATTTACAACGGTGGTAAATATAGCAGAGTTAGCTTATTTATATGTCGGAATCAGCAACGGCTGAGCGATGGCGCCGCCTACCTCTTAATTAGGCGGTACAGTGTTCTTTGTGTGGATAGCGCAGAATAACCATTTCAAATGCACCTTGTGCAACTTTAACCTTACTACGCTTAGCCACCAATTAAATAGGTAAACCGACAGTTTCGTTTCGAAGGAGCGACAAGGTCGATGTCTGAAATTAAACTGCCCCCTGCACTATCCGAACTTTTCAATAAGACTCTTTGCACGTGCCGCTATTACCATAACAAGTGGCGTCACCGTGTTTACCACCTCTTCAACATCTTGAGCAACTTATTATCTATTTAAAAAAAACGAAGCCCCACAGTAGGATTTTCTCCTGTATCGTGGGTGCGTTTTACAAACATACATTTCACATGCACCACACAACCAGACCCGAAAAGCAACAATTTGGTTTTTGCACAAATGTTGCCTCCGGCTGGAAATCGAACCCAGAACCGGTGGTGCAGAAGTCAGCTACGCAAACAACTACGCCACACGGTCGACAAATTATTATATAACGATATCGTTTTCCCCGACATATATTAAAATCGCTAATTTATATTATAAACAGTATAGTATAAATAAGCGGTTTTATAAATTAAATTATTTTTGTATTTACATGTATTTATCTTACTGTTCGTATATCTCGTATACGTATATGTATTTAAATATAGAAATATAATATTGTATTTTTTTATTGGATAAAGTGATGAAACGGGCAAAACGTTCACCCGATGGTGAGTGCAACGTCCGCCCAAAACAAATGCTGTGTCACCCGGAAATTTCTGTGTGACAACACACTGAGACCATCACCTTGAGACATAAGTTCTTAAGTCTCATATGCCCAGTGATTACGCTAGCTCACAGTGCCCTTCAAACCGAAACAGTAATGTACTGCACACTACTGCTTCACGGCAGATTAACTGGCCCTGGGGTGGTACCTACCTAGACGGATTCCTGCATAAGAATCCTACCACCAGTGAAATCTTGCATATATTATGTATATTTAATTTTTATTTATGTAATTAATTGATTTGTTTCATCCATTTGTACACTGCCGTCCTTATTTGTTAAATAACAGTTTTTGTCCATCAAAAGGTTGCCTGGAAGAGATCGCTTTTAGCGATAAGGCCGCCCATTGCACCTTTTTTTTTACTTTTTTGGATTTTTTTTTTTATAGAATAGGAGGCAAACGAGCAGGTGGCTCACGTGATGGTAAGTGATCACCGCCGCCCATGATCACCTACAATACCAGAGGAATAGCAGATGCGTTGCCGGCCTTTGAGAAAGGAATAGGCTCTTTTCTTAAAGGTCCCTAAGTCGTATCGGTCCGGAAAAACCGCTGACGGCAGAACACTCCATAAAGTGCAAGTGCGTGGCAGAAAATTCCGCGAAAAAACGCACTATGGTGGAATGCCAACCATCAAGGTGGTGACGATGGAATTTGAGGTTATTATATAGTTATTATTATATATTATTATATATTATTAGCATGGTGTACAATAAAGTTATATTTGTTTTAATACAAAGATATTTTGTAAAAAACATTAAGTTAGAACTTACACGGGGTACTTCTATTAGGGCAAACATACAGCCTCTTTCTCCCTGGGTAGGCAACTTTTGGACCTGATGGGAAATGAGACAAACCACGTCGCCGCCATTTTGGTGCGAGTTAAAATTTTTGCTCTCCATCGTGTTCCCACGAGTAGCTAGGGAACGTCCTCTCAAACAGAGCACCAGTGCGTTTCTCACCGCCCAGAGTTGCCGACACACAAGTCGACAGTCCGAATGGACGCGCGCAGCCTCCTTCGGACGGTCAATAGACGACTTAAAATATTGAAGATTTTCGAAATCGCGAAAGCACGCAGCGGATGCGACACAGTCCGAACTTCGAGGTTTTTGTAGCAGTTTTTATTTATTTATTTATGTTTGGGTCAAACCAAACCTGGCGCGCGGGCCCCTGGCCCACGAGCACAGTATCCGATGAAGCTGTAAAAGCCGAGAAGGCTAACAGCAATTACATCACCGAAAATATATGTATATATCAAACAGAGCCCCGCATTCATGGGTAAGGCTAGCCTTATTCTGGGGTAGGTCCCAGAGCAGATCGGCACGCTAACGATTAGCGTCGCCCCTAGCCACGCAGCCATCGGCACGGCAGCAACTGGCTCGGCGGAGAGGAAGGGAAAAGGATTAGGTAGGAAGTGGACTTGAGGTAGGGAATGCGGGTCGAAAACTGTTGTTCGACCCCCAGTTCAATATTATGGTCGACATTATGAAATCTTACCGGATGCCTCGGCCGCTGAGCTCCAACGACTCATCATATACAAAAAATTAACCAGGCTGATTGTGAAAATGAGCATTATTAAAGGGAAATTTAAAAACGTTTGTTCTTATTACGACAGAGAAAATTAATTAAATGCATCGTAATGTAGAGAGCTCGAGCATTTAAATGAGATGCATCAGGGCTGTCACATAAAACATTACATAATTTCGGTGATGTAATTGCTGTTAGCCTTTTTGGCTTTTATAGCTTCATCGGATACTTCATAAAACATTCGGGCACTGTCCTAGCCTCTGAGAGGCCACGTGCATTAGTTGAAGATTGTTTTGGTAATAACGAATATTGTGACGATGTAACCTAGTCGATTTCGACCACGAGAGCCATCAACTGCGCAGGAGATATTATGGTGCCACAAGTGTACGCGCAAACACAGAGGCACTCACTCGTCCCAACCTACCCGCGCCCGATGTAACGCTGATGCGATAAGATCGGAGGTAGGCTAGGATGCAGTGTCAGAAACACGGGGACAATCACAACACAACCAGACCCGAAAAACAACAATTTGTGTTTAAGCACAAATGTTGGCTCCGACTGCAATACGAGCCCTGGACCCGCGGCTTAGAAGTCAGGTGCTCTGACCACTAGGCCACGCGGTACTCTTTCATCATCATCACTTCAGCCCATCACTGCCACTGCCACCAGTCCACTGCCGAACACAGCCCCCCCCCCCCCCCCCATAGACTGCCACAAAAGTTAGAAGCTCTAACTTGGGGGGATTTTGCAAAAGTTGCCTCGCTTGGCAGGCGGGTTGACAACCGCAGTTTATTTATTCAGATGTTCCAGGCCCTGCTGCCCATTTCAAGGTTTTTATTTTCCTTCTGGCGACTTCTACGACACCCACGGGATGAGATGGGATGGTAGATTCTCTTAAGCCGTAAATGAAATATTGTACTACATATTAAAACAAAAACATTTTTTTACGGAAGACTAAGTGCAGCTCCTGTCTAATAATTGCAGTCTAGCTGTGATGCAGTGGTGGTGGTTTGACGGCAGAATAACTGGCACTGCAGTATTACCCCACCTTCACCTACAACTGATGAGAATTCCTGCATAGGAATCGTACTACCAGATTTTTGATAATAAAATTTTGCCAGGTAAGGTGTTAAATGAAAAAAAACTGACATAGATATCGCTACCAGATTTTTGATAATAAAATTTTGCCAGGTAAGGTGTTAAATGAAAAAAACTGACATAGATATCGCTGTGTCGCTACAAAATTCAATCGCATTGACATGCTAAAGTAATGAATGTAGTATGAACATACGCGTTACAATCCAACCACAATCCACGTTCCAATCTCTGCGCATAGTTTGAAAAATCGGAGCGACTAAGGGCGGATTTCACAGTTGAAACTAAACGCGATCAGCTCAAGAAAAACGAAGTTTAAGCGTTTAACTGATTTCAACGCTACAGTTTGCTCTTCATCAACATCAAATGAACGCGGTCAATGCTAAACGTTCAAATTCTGAACGCTCAATTTTCGACGTTCAGCTCTCTAAACACGTTTAGCTTATTTTTAATTCGTATTATTCATTGTTTGCATACCTCTGTAACCTATGCATAAAAACAGGCCGCTTAATGTCGCAAAATACGAAATACATCCACTTTTTGTTTTAGATTGTGACGATATTTCGTGTAAACTTCGTTTTTCTAAACGCGATCAAAATGAAGTCGGTGAAATCGGTTACACGAAAATCGAGATCAAATGATACATTTGAACTCGGTTAAGTAAAACGTGGTTTCATTAAACTTGATTTCCAAAGCGATCGGTGAAATCGGGTCTTAGAAATACATCGTGCTAAGTAAGTAGTTAAATTGCGGACGTTTGGCAACCCTACACGCATCTGCAACGATTGCGTCGCATCACGTGCAGTCCTGCCAGCGCTACATTATCGCAAATAAATGCAAAAATGTGTGTGAAATTATCTGCAGTAGGTACCGGTTGTTTTCGAATTTGATTACAACGGAAATAAATTGGATCCGCTAGCAAAATATAAAAATGGTGTATATTACCTAGTTTTTTGAAGAGCACCGCCCGCCCTCCTTCAGTAGCGTGCACAAGCGAACTAACACCGCCACCAGGAACCGCCACCAGCTACCCTCCACCAACCACTACAATACTACCACTAGGTAGTATACACCACTGAAGTCACGCCACAAAACACGACACGTGTTTCGCCCCAAAACGAGGCATTATCAAGTGTCATAGCAAATTAACTTACTTTCCTTCAAATCTTAATGAATCTATGAAATACGGCCTGAGGAAAATGCTGTTGCAGCATTATTGATAGCTTATCTAAACAGCTCTTAATAATTTACAATTTATTTTTTAAAAAAACGATGCCCCACAGTAGGATTTCTCCTGTGTCGTGGGTGCGTTTTACATACATAAATTCCCCATGCACAAACACCCAGACCCGGAACAACTATCTGTAGGTCATACAAATATTTGTCCTGTGCGGGAATCGAACCCGCGACCAGCGGCGCAGAAGTCAAGCGCTTAACCACTGCTCCAACCGAGCCGACGATTGCACGAACTTTAGCTTTCTATGCGAATAGAACTAGTGGTACGATTCCTATGCAAGAATCTATCTGAGTGGGTACCACCGCAGTGCCAGTTATTTTGTCGTGAAGCATTTATGTGTAAACATTACGGTTTGAATGTCACTGATAGGTAGTGTAATTACTGGGCATATGAGACTTAAGAACTTGTGTCTCAGGTTCCCCGTGTGTGCCCCTGGAGTGCAGTGTGGTACCACACAGAATTGTTCTGGGTGACGACACAACATTTGTTATGGCATACGTTGCACTTACCATCACTACTGTCTCCCATAAAATAACCACTGCTCGGAAGACAGGTATGTACTGTCCTAATTATAAGATGATAACCCCTGGGTATGAGGTGATCGCTGCCAAGCTATATCTACATCTTTATAATACTGCAATTGTACATTATTCTTAAAATTACTTAAAAGAAAAAAAAGACCGCTGGGTTTCTTACTGGTTGTTTCCAAGACAGAGGCTTTTTTTGCGAACCAGTATAGTTAAGAAAATAAAAATAAATTACTTTCAATAAGTATTATGTAAATAATCCGTATTGAATAAAAATTATTCTATTCTATTCTAAATAATAAAAATTCACACTATGTTTCACTAACATTTAATCGAAACAAGTAAACCGTTCAAAATGACTCAAAATATTATACTAACGTTCAATTTCCTCATTTCACATCTCGTCGTAATATTATTGCGGGCAACACTTTCGCAGAATCGGATATTCATGAAAACCTATTAAAATTTAAACTCCGCTAAAGCCAGTAATGCAACGCCCAGCATAAATTTCATCTGTTGCAGGCCTAATCATATTTCACCGGTCATGCCGGGCTCTGGGCCGAGTGAAACGGTCTCCATAAACCATTAGTGCGCTCCCAGACGCGACGCACCAGTGTGCCGCCAGCCGATAACACTGGATTATGGTAAATACAACTCTGTGGCGCGGCTTATGGGTATTTCCACGTGGATTTACGGCGTTTTAAGGATTTTTCAACGCATTTCGTAGGCTTTCATACGACTATGTTGTTAATCTTTATTGAAAGCGCAGATTATTTTAATACCGACTTTTGAATACGGTACGAAAACCGAGGCTGTGTATAGTTTTTGTTAGCCCCCCTTCCCGGATAGGCCTGCAGGTTCAGAGTAGTTCCAAAATAATGGGCATTAACTTACATTAATTGCGTAGATTGTAAAGTAAAAGGAATAAAATATACTAGCTAATTGTACAATAACGCCATCTAGTTACTGTTCAAGGAACTAATACCATCGTTGTTTATCGTCTCTAAGCTTTTGTAGCAAAGGTTTAAACTTCATATAATACAATGTAAAATGTAAAATTATTCGATCGTATTTATTTTTGCTTCGTGTTAAATATTTTGGTCGATATTATACTAATATGAAAATAAAACCTTTATCGTATTGTTTTGGTGTATTTGTGTATGTAGCAGAATTCCTTAAATTCAGTATACATAAAAAAAAACTAAAAGCAATACCCAATTATAATAACCTCACCGGAAAACAATCACTGTTTACTCTAAAACAGGTCATCCGGCAAAGGGGCCGAAGATTAGACTACCTATTCATCTGCTCTTTCGTTCACTCGGTCGTCGCTCCCATTCACTCGGAGATTTAATAAGCAGAGGTCCGTAAGCGGCTTAGTTTCGGAAAATACCGGAAATTTGGTTGCCGAAATGAATAGAACGGTTCAAGATGAGCGGTTTTAGGCCAATATCGGCTTCCTTAGAGCGACTTTAATCCTCCTTCAAAAATCCCGCTTCGTATTTCTACCCGTAAACTGTCCCCTAACCTATCTTTCATGGTGCGGTCATTAGGAACCCCTGTGCTTACTTATTTGATTATCGTTCGCCGTTTTGTTCCTTTGAAAACTGTGGATTTGAAATTGTACGTAACCTTCGTCCTATACAACTTGCTGGCGCTTTCTATAGAAATATGCTGTCATTTTGTATTTATTCCGTATGCTAGAACTACATAGGTAATTTATAAACAAATAAATGAAATTGTATGCATCTGTCTGTGGTTTCGAAATAAAGACTTTTTCTGATTCTCATATCTCATTTGTAGACAAGCATTTCAAAATTTTTGTCTGTCTGACTGTTTGTTTATCCATCCTAAACTCCGAAACGGCTGAACGGTTTTTGACGAGACTTTCATTGGTAGCTAGAGGACTCTTCAGGGAATACCAGCAGAATAGCCAGAGTAAAATCTCAGAAACTGTAGAAATTAGGGGCTATGCTAGGCTATGTGGATGTTCGCGTAACTCCCGGTTTAGATTTTCATTTTGGTTATTATTTTTTTTTGGTTCATGTCAGTTTAAATATCTCGCTTATTACTAATGGTAAGATTCCTATGCAGGAATTCGTCTAGGCAGGTACCACCCCAGGGCCAGATATACTGCCGTGAAGCAGTAATGTGCAAAACATTACTGTGTTTCGGTTTAAAGGGCACTGTGAGCTAACGTGATCACTGGGCATATGAGACATGTTATGGGCATACGTTGCACTTACCATCAGCTGAACGTTTCTCTCGTCTCGTCACTTTATCAAATAGTAATAATAATAATAAGTGGTTTAGAAAATGTATAATTCTTTTTTGACGTCTTTACTTTATATGTTATCTATAACATAGCTGAAATGTTTGTGTTTTTGACCGTGAAAATTTCAATAATTTTATTTATTTTTTTAACTTGAATATTTACTTACATGCCAATATAAAGCTTGCTCATGTCGGTAAGAAAACATTTCAAACAATATTTGACTCATTAATTACTTGACAGATTATTTACAAAATCTGTAGTGAGAGCACGTTTAACATTAGTAGTGTAATTACGAAATAGATCATATTATTGTTCTGGGGATTTTTTTAAATTTATTAGGAACAACAAACAATTGTACAATACACCTTAATCCAAACATACATAAACTAAAAAAACTTATATTTTTTATATTGTACAACCAGCACCGTCGTTCACAGAATATCTAGTACATTATTTCAAAATAATGTACTAGATATAAAAAGCCGTGTGGTGGCGGCTCGTTAAAAGAATACTACCACTCCATCTCATCCAATGGATCTCGTAAAAGGCGTAAAATAAGGAATTAATATGCACTGTGCACCCAACAGCGCATGGTGGCGATGGGCTCACCACCTATCACACCAAGTGCAT